>CM067499.1:6051136-6119536 GCA_034552555.1 Semaprochilodus insignis
ATTTGTTTTTTGTTTTACTGTGCTGTTTTTGTGAAACAGCTACTGGCCGCTAAATTTCCTTCGGGATCAATAAAGTATCTATCTATCTATCTATCTATCTATCTATCTATCTATCTATCTATCTATCTATCTAGTAAACTAGCTTTGATTTTTGACTGCCCTGACTCATAATAAACACTTATTTTAATTTTGATTCTTGCAACATATTTCAAAAACAGTAACTGTTACAAAAACAAGACATCTGTTCAAAAAAGTCGTCTTAAGGGCAGCAAACACTACTTCCTACCAAGTATGATGACAACTCCTCCATTTCATAGGGCAATTGCTCCGACATAAACTCTAAACCTCAGCTAAGTTAAACACAAGTTAAAACCTTAAACAGTCACATGGGTTCTTAATCTTCATTCCTGTGTCCTCTGAAGCTGTGGTTAAAAGCAGATTTGTGGTTTAACTTGACTGCTGTGTCATTTAATAATCACAGATCTGCCACTAAAACTGCTGTTTTTCATGTTTAACGGGGGTTTACCTTAAATCTGCTAAAGACCTAATTTTACTAAATAAACTGCTACATTTTCAGTTCAAATATTTTAATATGCAATACCTAGGCCTATATACCTTCCATCATAACGTATTGTGGACTTCACAACATGTTTTAATGTAATGTTGTACTGCACTGAAGTACCTTATTCAATTACACAAAATACTGATCAGGCTTTTCTTGAACTGGCTTTTTCAGCACGTTTGCTCAGAGAACCTCAAGATGGACTTTGTTTCGGCTATCAATATTACTGACTGCAAATGAAAACTGGAGCAGACACAAATCTCGTCTTAGCAAACATTTATTCCTCACTACACTTCCCTGCACTATGTAGTCTAAATGATTCAAAATAATTGGCAATTCTAAAACAGAATGTACTACTTGCACTGTCTTCATTCCGGTTCATTAAAGTATGACACTCCCACATTTGAGTGTGGGACACAAGGCTCGTCCGAATGGCAAACTGTGGAGTACTGCACAAGCAACGCTGGAAATGTTTGCCTTGTGAGCTGCTTCACACTCCAATGGTGAAGCAAGCAAAGCAGCTCTTGGAGACAGGGAAAGCCTGTTCAGTACGGCAGAGCGCTTATGACATATGTTGAATTGCAGGTCCGTGGGTGAAGTGGACCTCCAGAGAGGTGACAGTAAGTACCGGTGCAAAGGGTCAACTTGCTCACCGAGCAGTGCTGTAAAGCATTTCCTTCAGTGGAATTATTCCATTCACTCAATGTTGTTTAGTATCATGTCAGCCCATTCAAAAACTCACTCACCTTCTTTGAGCTGCCACAGGGTTGCCACAGTAGGGTCCAGCGGCATGCACATATTTTATTTTTACCTTTTAGATTGCTATGTTAGGTTAGACCTGGAATTTAACAGGCTATTACTGTGCTGTGATGTATATGAATATTATTACTGCCTGGTCATCCAACCGTTATGGTAAGGCTTGGGGTTAGTGGTACAATAACAAGCAAAAAATGTATTTACCTGAGTAATGGCTGAAGTACTTCATGGGAAGACTGGTCTTCCCTTTTGTGGATAAAGATGGAGAGTTTGCCATCCACAGCTTCTCCCTCCTCCCCAGCATCTTTGTCTGTCTTCAGGCTGCTCTTGGGGCTGGCACGAGTAAGGCTGGTATCTGGCTCAGATGAGGCAGGGGAAAGGAGGGTCTGGCAGCCTACGGTTAAAAACAATTACAGTGTCTTAAAGTATGTTTGTAGAATTTATGTTACAGAGAAAGTCAATTTTTTTTTTTAAGTCCCATTATAGAATTATGTCTGCGCGAGTAATACTATGCGTTACACCAGATTTAACAGAAAGGTTTCAATAAAGTGCAAAGGGAAGCACAGCTATTCCTTTTTGTTTTATTGCTTGCAACGAAAACGTGCAGCTACACAGGCCCTAAATAGATAGAACTGCTAAAACCGTGATGCATCCTCACCTCTGATATTTTAGGCTAATGTTTCTTTTCCCATTGCATTCAAAACAGCTTATAACAATTTTACAACTCGACAGAACAATCAGCAGCTTTGTGCTTTGAAATCCCAGTTTTATGTTTTTACTGTTGTACGTGTCACACACTTAAGGACCTTGGCATTTAGTCAGCCAACACGATTATCACTTTATTTTATTAAAATTATTTTTAAATCTAGTTATGAAAACTACAGAAAGTGGGACTGTGTAGTGTGACTGGGCCATAATGGTAAAGTTTACCTTTTATTCAAGCACACAAATAAAAAAGGGCTCTGTGTGTAAAAAACATGGCTCACATGCGGACTGAAAGCGTATACAGTCTGTCAGACTGAGAGTTAAACGTTTCTGCAATACATCTGGTGAGAATAGGCTGTTAGTCCCTTTGTTACGTCATTAGTGTTTTTGTTCTTCTTTTGTTTTTATTTTTGCTACTTGTAATACGTGCAAACACTGTACTTTCTTCAGAAAATGTTACCACCATAATGTTACAAATACTCCATTTCATTCCTTTCTTTTTTTATATAATAGTCCATTACAGCCGTCTTCCCATCTTGAGAACAACAACCTTCTCAAAAACAACCAGTCCACCAGTGCCTCAGAGATCACTTTCCTTGAGCTGCCTGTCACTGTGCACCACCAGATGCTTATTTCAGTTTTTTGTAACTGGACATTAGCTGCACTTATGTCCTGTTGTCCTGTATATTACCCAGAGTACACCCATGTGTCAGCAGCATAGCAGTGGTAAGAGAAGCATTGAAAAGAGAAGTCTTTTAAGCTATAAGAGTTAAAAGACTTCTCTTTTCAAAGCTTCTCTTACCACTGCTATGCTGCTGACACATGGGTGTACTCTGGGTAATCTGTTTTTTGTCCACTTGCCAAATCCTACAGGACAACAGGACATGCTGCCTTTAAATTTAGGAAGAAGCAGTGATATATCATTCTGGAAAGGACCAGAACTAGACATGGCTAAATACCTGACGCCTGATGGTGAGTTATTCTTCAATTACCAAACCGTTCTGGGCTCTAGGATGGGCACTGAGGATCGCTGCCAGAAAGTAACGAAATATGAACCTTCATACCATAATATTTTCAGTTTAGTTTTCAACCCAGCTCTTACCTGGCACCACATAGTCAGCTAGCTTGGCCAAGAGAAGTGCTGCAATGCGGGAAGCTGGGTCACTGGCATCTCGTTGCTCTGAGTCCAGAGCGTTCATAGAGTAGCTCCAGGAAGGCAGCACCACATTCCCACAGTCCTCCACGCTCATAAGGGGAAGGGCCGCGCGACACAGCTGTAAGATAATCAGCACCAGCTTGGGAGAAGGGCGCTGATCCAGAAGCAGTGAAAGGAGCTTGGAGACGCAGGCTGGCTGACTCAGGATTGCCTTGCCTATGTGACTCCTGAAAGGTGGACGTTATCAGGTTTGTAAACAATATGGCATTATGGTTAGGCTCACAGCTTTCAGCGCACAATGCAAATGAATTAAGACCATCAACTTTCCATTAAAGATGCCTTTAGGTTGTCACGTTTATTACCTGGACAGGTCATTGAGTAGACTAAGCACGTCCTGCAGAGCATCATTTCCGGCTGCTTGGTTACTGCAGCACTCTGTAGCTCTCGCCAGGTGATTGGTCAACAGGCTGGACACCTGCCGTGCTAGTCCAGAATGCACTCCATCTGTGGAGCCACCTTAAAAAAAAAAACAATGAATAAATAAAAGCTCCAGGTAGAAATAAAAAATAAACAGCAAGTCAGTTAGCAATTTGTCCTCTCTGTTTCTAGATCATTTTTCTTGATAATTATATTCATTCAATCAAATTCATGGGTTACGTATCATTATGTGTTAAACGTATAAGTCATAAGAATTGTTGTCACTGCAGACAGCCTGTACCAGAACACCGGTGGAAGACATGGATGAAAATGATTAAAGATTAGCGCTAATGACGGAAGGTATTACTGCAGCCTTTCAACAGATCCAGACATACAAAAATAACTCACAGCATATACAGCATAAGCACATTTACGTTGTGATTTATTCATAGTAGCTTTACAGCAGAAACAGAGACTGGCATCTCTTATGCCTTACTTTTTTCCCAAATAAGCAGTTGTTAAGAAAAATAAAAAATAACAGTCACAACAAAGAGCCTGTCAAAAGTAGACATAAGTGCTGGACACTAAGAAGTGTCCAGTCTTTATAGGCCAGTTTCTCAGGCAGGGAATAAACCAGACCTGGAACCTGAATAAAAAAAATTTATGTTGATCGATGGAATCTCTCTGATGTCAAATGGTAGCCTCGCAACACCACATAGGGCTGGGCAGTATACAACTGAAACATGCACCATGCATCACTATTCAGGCTAAAAACACCAAGATGATTTTTGGTCCATGTTGCACAGTTGTACTGCCACACCATAGCTTCAGGTGTAACTCAGGTGCGTTACGGGTAATATATTATCTCACTCAGTAGATTTGTAAAGAATATGAGCATGTGAAGTGTATAAAATGAGTATTTAGTTGATTTTCTGCCCCGATTCTTACAAAAAGCATGCAAATGTTTAGGAGGACACACCTACTTCCTGTCGATCACAAAATACCTGAAACACAATCTAAAACTGTTTTATTTCTTGCTTGTATAACTGAAATCTATACTACATATGCTATTAACGCATATAATACAAATTGACTGTACGTTTTTTATTACACTGTTCATGTAGCGGCATATCAGACAGTACCTTCCACCTTCTCCCACTCAATGCAGCGATTGGCCAGCACTTGAAAGGCAGCCCAAGCCATGGTCGCCACTTTCTGCTTTTTGGTCTGCTTTTCATTGGAGCTGCACTCTCTCTGGCTGCTCAGACTGCACAGCTGATCCATAAGCTGAACCAAACCACTGCGCACAAGACACTGCTCCTCACTCCTGAAGACACAAGAAAATGTTGCAATGGTTAAAAAAAAAAAAAGCCATGATTACAAACTCTGCTCTACTCTACTGCATTTCGGTATTAAATGTGGTTGGTGTGGCTCAGCGGATAACACCACTACCCGCCAGGGAGCCACCACCACCACATGTGGGAGACTGGGGTTCGAATCCCGGCCTGGGTGACTACGCTGTGCTACACCAATAAGAGCCCTTGGGCAAGACTCTTAACACTACACTGGCCCACCTGTAATATGAATACCATTGTAAGTCGCTCTGGATAAGAGCGTCAGCTAAATGCCGTAAGTGTAATGTGTTTTCTGCTCCGTCACATGAGATACAGAATTTTTGTGTATCTAAAGAGAGTGGACTAGATTTGCAGGCAGACACAGCAGTGTCAGGTAAGGAGATAGAATATAGATCATCCAGACACCTTTCTTTAGTTATTTTTATGGTTTGCCAGCAAATGACAGGTGGTCATCCACAAACAGGCAAACCCTTAATGAAATGAGGTTCCTGACCCATACTCACAGTCGGGTCAACGTGCCAATGAACCAGCTTACAGCGGCCTGACATCTTTGTACCTTGTGGAAAAATACGGCAACCATGCAAAAAAATAATCAAGGCAATCTTGGTTACGACCAGGAGATTTGTTGGAAGGTGTTTGTATATTCTGGACTGATCTACTTTCACGTCAACAAGGACATGAAATGCAGCTATACAAGGGCTATCATAAACAAGTCAAACACTTGCTATCTATGTGTATGTAAAAATGTTACTTCTAGTTATTTTTGTTGTTAGTTCTGTATGATAACAAAGCCAGCTTTTAGCTGTATCAGTTAGCTTTGTGGCTAATACGGTATGCCCTGCAGGAACTGCAAATGTGAACGTTATTAGCGTAGAGAGAGTCATGCTCTGAAATCACTGCAGGTTAAACTCCATGTCAGGATGGGAAGGACAGCCAAGGCCATCTGATTTACCATTCCTATTCAGGCATCCAACAGCACAACGCTTTCTGTTGTTAATCTGTGGATCTCTCCTGTTCAACTCAATCGTCTCTGCTGTTTTTCTGCCACCGCAATGTGAATGCACCGCACAATGAATGTGTCAAGCAGCCTTAATAGATACTGTCCCATCCGTTGATACAGCAATTCGCATCAGGCTATCCCCGTCATATCTCCATTAATTTGAAAGTTATGCTTGCCTAGTGTAAGGGATGATGCAGAGAAGACCAATGCTGTTGGCGCAGGCAATGGGGTAGCGAGCACACAGAGACACTACAGAAGTCATAGTCTCTCCAAAAGCCTCCTGAACCTGCTCCACCATGCCACCACAGGTCAGCTCCTCAATCCTACAACAAGGTAACAGACAGAGACATATTTTAGATTCTCACCGCTTCACAACAATTAACCAATCAATAACAGACATACACAGAAAGTTCAATAACATTCAAATAAACATTAGAGGTTAACATGACCAGGTTATTATAACAAATAAAGAACAAACGGAGTCTAGAACATATTACCACGTTAACTTGGCATTGTTATCTGTACATAGCTCTGCAATACAAGGGGAATTGGAATGCCTTGTGTTCAGCTGAGCTTAGTCTGTACAGGTCAATTTCTTTTTGGTAAGAAATGATTTTTTTTGTCCACACATTCCTTAGATGTTTCATAAAAAGCTTTTGGTTATTCACAGCAGTGATAAAATACATTTATGATAGCGCCACCTAGCAAATTCTCAAAGGCAAGATGTCATGCTGGTTAAATGACTTATTTTGTATCATGGTCAAAACAGTTTGAGAAGTTTATTTTTTGGACATTTTTTTCTATTTGCATTTTGGCAGGTTTTGAACATTTGTTGGCTGAAAACTACAGAATATGAGCAGTTGTTAGCTTATTTCTGAAAATTAATAAGAGCATTCTGGCCAACAAGCTGGCTACAATATTTTGTACAGAGGAATGGGGTAGGTGTCGTTCTCCATTTCATCTGACAAATGATTTGGTTGATCAATCCCCTTTTCTGACTCATATGGAATGACTTGTCACCTCCTCCGGTGATCTCAGTAGCACATGCTCTGCAGAAGGATCTGAGTGAAATTCACAAGGGAGCAGCAAGTCTGTATGCAGGGCTCTCTCTGAACCTTTTGCATTTACAGACACTACGACACAGACAACAGTGCTGTCAATCTGCTTCACAACTCTGTATATGACTTGACTTCACCTGTCTCCCAGATTGTGTTTGCCTCAAAAGATCCAAGTTCCTCACAAGCACCAGATTACTGGTTTCTAAAATAGACTCCATGTTGCCTTGGTATCATGCCTCTCTGTGCTTGTGTTTCACTGTGACACCTTGTCGCTGGATTCAACAGCCAGCTTCCCAAACGAAGGCCACATTGTAATCTCTTCACATATTCCAAAGTCTTTATTAGGTCTTTCAGGGGTCTGACCAAAAGGGAAGGGAAAGTTGGGAAGGCTTGGTTGTTTGCCAAACATAACCTGGTAGGGAGAGAATCCAGTGGTGATTATGAGTGTCCCAAAAGCTGGACGTAATCTCTCCACTTTATCTTGTTTTGTTCTTGAACAGTCCCCAGCGTCTTTCTGAATCTCTTCAGAGGATTTCCACATGAATAATAATAATAATAATAATAATAATAATAATTATTGCCCTTGTTTTCTTGATATTTATCATATAGCAAAGGTCCTTGATGACACAGGATTTGCTATGGAGCTGTTCTGAAAAATCAAATGACAAGGAAGCTTTTTTTTAACCATTGGCCCTTTCCAACTTTTTTATTTTTTTGGCTTTTTGATCAGGTGCGGCAACTACGTATTTTGTAAAATGGTCTGTATTGACTAACATCATGTCTGCCACATTAGACTTGAGAAAAAATGTAATATTTATAGAGTATCATTCAAGAGGACAACTTGTTTTGATGTTTTTAAGGGAGCACTTCCTGCTGGTTTTGCTTTGCATCTAACACACCTTTCACAGTTTTAAAGGATGCACCGAATGTTTGGTAACTGAAATTATTCAGCCGAAAAAGGCAAAAAAAAAATTAAAACAAAAAAACAATTTATAATCAAAAATAATAAATATAAACATCATAAAACAAAAATAATTTATACAGAACAATGAGGTTTTTAATGACACTGTTGACTTTTTGTAGCTCCTGGATGTAGACAAGAACCTGAGCAGAACTTTTACTTAGCTTCAAGGCTAACGCTAACCACTAAGTCTTAAAGCCCCTTTAAAATGTTATTTCTGCACTGCGAGTCACACCAGAGCACACTGACGCTTCCTGGCTTTTAACAAGTTGTTAGCTTTAACAAGCGGTACAGCGAGGCAGACCACAGCTTCCCAGTGTGCGTACACACACACGCACACGCTGTCTCTCTGGCACGCGCTGTGTGTCTCTCGCTCTTTTGTGCCTGCGTACCCCAAATTTATAACGCGATAAAATCCCAGCCAGTGTGGAGTGGGGCGCTCTTTATGCATCCCAGCCAGCAAAACTGTTTTGGCCCAAATCTGGCCCACATTCCCTATTTTCATCTGGCCAAATTCATGTTAGTGAACCTTTGGCTCACAGCAGATTGCCAGTGCCAACAGCGGGCCAGCAGTGCCACATCTTTGCCAGATGAGGCCCGTATTCGGCCTTCGGTCAAATGTTTCATTTTGTTGCATCCCTACTTGTAACTCTGTCCTGTACATCTGCAAACATCCTGGGCCAACAGAATCTGACTCACACAAGGTCAACATCTCTCTCAATGCAGAAGTGACCAATGGCATTGCGCAGACTCTCCAGAGCACAGTCTGAGAGTAAAAAGGATATGCTGGAAGCACGATTCACCTTTAATGATGTGCTTCTACATAGCCTATCAGCTTCTGGATCCTTCTTTACTGCCTGCTGCATTAAGTGCTGCATTAAATGCTGCATAGAGCCCAATCAAGCTGGAATCAGTATGAGGAATATATGGCTTTATCTGACTGGCAATCCTAAAAAGATGACACCAAGTGCAAATACCTCAGAGACTCTGTCTCAACCCATAGACAGAGGGGGATCACCAAAGTTAAAGGAAAGGGCACTCTTCAGAGTCTTTGGGTCTTGGCCATGATTCTGATTAGGTGTAAAGGAAGAGATTGGTTCATTTTCGAAAACTTAAAACAGAAGCAGATGGTAAAAAAGACAGAGACATAGACATTGCCAATTCAGTTATATATAGCTACAGTAGAACAATGCACCAGGTAGGTTTGACTGGGCAAAAGGCTTAACAAGTAGAGTGGCTCCCAAAAGAGGGAACGTTCCTGGCAAAGCCAGTTATTGCTCACCAGCTGGAATAAGAATATCTGACTTGGACAGCAATGTTCCTTTCACAACTCCATCCACTGTTCTCCTCTATCTTGTGTCTGTGGCAGAGATTTTGTAGTGATAAACAGATATGGTCCTCAGCTCTTCTGTGGTGCTTTTCATTCTGGCTGTTTTTTTTTCCAGGCTTCATACAGTGCATCAGGTTTGTCTGTATCTATAAGTGCATGTGCTTCAAGATTTGTTTTACAATCTGGCACGACTAGAGCTAGGGTGGTTTTTACTTCCGCTTGGCTGGTAATAGACTCAGAGCAGTGAATAAGGAGTTTAACATAACCGAGGTACAGGTACAACCTGTTCTCCTGCATGCTCCATCCTCAGTAGATTGTTCAACGGAAGAATTGACTGTAATTTCAGGTGAGTATCATGAAAAGACCTTAAACCAGTGGTCACCTGTAAACCAGATTCAAGGAGTCATTCACATAGGGCTCCCGCAATAAAAGAGACTATGCACCTTTACCCAGCCGCTCCACGTGTGGTCACGTCATCAATCGTCTGCACTGGCATATGACAGCTGGTGCGAGGTGAGATTTTTATCAAGAGCCTGGGTCTCGTTAGGTCTCTAGTTTGGCTTTATTTTTGAATTGCCCATGTGCTTTCTCACCCATCTTTTTCTGTGCTCAAAGGTTTTGCAATGCCAGGGCCAGCGTCAGTCTTTGATTCAAGCTGGAGCCTTAAAAGGTGTCACAGGTTCCAACAGCCACATGCAAACTTCTTAAGCAGTTGTCCGTTGGCATCTAACGCCTTCATTCCTTTTCTTTTCACAGCACAACGTCCTCCACAGGAAGTTTCACATATCCAGAAGCTTCACATAGTCATGTAGGGATGCATGTAAACTCAACTGTTTCACAATGTATAAAGCTAGGAGAAGGAGGCATACCAAACCTTTCTGGGCTGCACATCTTCAGGAAAGGCAGCACTAAAACAGCAACTCGACATGGATTCACAAAATTTTAAAACCAAAGACATTGTTTTAGTTTCAAGGGCTGAACTACAAGGCACTGTACTTCAACTAAGTTTAGACAGTAAGGACAGTAAGGTTTTGTAGAAGCTTGAACTTGTTCTGATGATTTAGCGTGGGAAACAGTTGCATTAGTGGTTGTTTGTCGGGGGGAGGTGCTCTACACTCTTTGTAGTTCTTGTAGTCACATCTCCCCAGGTTAGATAACAGTCAACGAGATACAGTCTGCAGACTGCACTAATGCAGTCGATTAGCCACTCATCATGAAACTCAGTAAGAGCGCTGTAATTTCCCCCCTCTTAGTAGTTTAGTCAGTGTAACATACTTAGACATAAACAGCCAACAATGTCAATATCAAAGTTAGGTTTGAAAACTGTTAAATATACATAAGGACCTCTGTACATGTACTCCAAACTTCTTTTATATCAATTCCTGTTAAACTTTAAACCATCTGAATTCAGCCTAAGTCTGAAATAACCCCTTATGGTTGGCTTGTCACTTTTTTATTTACAGAGCATGGTGTGCACATGCACAACGTTCTATTTAAAATAAGTGAATAACGCCAGGCTAGTTACTGGGGAGAGGGCTAAGACAGTGAGCCAGAAACACTGAATAGCACCACAGGGCAAAAGTATTTATAGCGCTCTTGTACCTAGTGAAATTCCAAACAAATAAAAAAAACAAAGGGGAAAAAACACAAGCTGGGACATCTTCCTCTTTTTTGTCACAAGGTACAAAAATGACTACTTGTTTTTTTTTGAGGGAAGGAAAAAATAAAGGAAGCAACAAACGATTCTGCTCCACTCGTTGAACATAAGGTGGTGCTGTATTACTGCATTTAAACCTTTTGTGGACCATGTTATATTTAAGTGGGTTACATGATTCTTCAGTTTCGCTGTCTAAATGCCCACCGTAGATGCGTTTTCTCATTTTTTGAGGACATCAGTCACTGGCATAGTCTTCTGCCATACTCAGGCTGAATGTATGTTGAATTGCCTGGCTGTGGTCTATTCTTGAATTAATTATTCTCATATTTTTTTTTTTTTTTTTTTTTTGGACACTCGGATCCACAAGCATTTTTGGTGTCATTTTTTCCCCATTCTTGGTAAACCACTGAAATAGTGAACTATGGAAATATGGGCTAGGATGAGAGCTCTTTAGGAGATGCTAGAACCAGAATGCATCACACTACCTCAGCTCAACATCATTAAGGTCACTCGTTATACCCATTCCAGCCATCAACTGAAATCAATGATGACCAGACAACTGAAGAGAAGCTAAAAATGGAGTATCTGCCCCATTAGTCACATGGTGACTGGAATAAACTGTATAACGTGAACGTGATAAAGGTACGTAAAACTGTTAACTGGTACACATGCATATATGCCAGTTAAACATACCTGGGCCCTCCCTGTAACACCATGGTGACAGGACCCACTAGGTGAGTTACTCCGCCCACTCGAACAGCAGCAGTGAGGAGCTCTCTCATGTGGACCAGAGCCTGCTTCCTTGTGCTGCCTCTCCTCCAGCGTGTCTGAGCCGCTGCCAGAAAGCTACTACTGGACACCTGCACAATGCAAATCGGAGTTATTATTACGTTCTAGCATTTTAACGATGGATGACTGTTGGAATAAATATTGCATTGAATTATATGCAACAAGCTCATAAATAGATCTGTACATTAGATTACACCTGTACATCAAGCTCGTTTTATCTGATTCTGCTTATTTATCTAGGGTTGTGACAATAACTGCAACAATAACTTTGTTTTTGAAATTTAATTAACAAGTATTATATTATAACGATTGGCATCTGTTTACTACTTTACTGAGATCTCTGTGAGTGATCTGAAAAAGACTAGACTGTAAATGTTAGCTCAGATCTGTTCACCTAAAAGACTGACTGTGATGTCATCCACTACGGTGTTGGTATCTCACTGCTCCAGACTGAATTTAAAGTGTTCTTGGTATGCTGATTGTTATAGCTGAAAGGTGTGTAATACCCCGGGAGCTGCACCAACAACCAACAGTAAGGTATAACTGTTGTTTACACACAAGCCAAACTGTGAGTGCAATCTGTAGAGTTCATATGCCAGTGAACTGCGCATGCTCAGATGCCAGTGTCTGTACCTTAATTAAAAACAACTGTTTGGAATGCTTGGATATTGCTGAACCAGGAATGTGGTGGTGTTAAGGCTGAGTATTTATACTGTAAGTTGGGTGAGGGTGCATGTGCCAAAAAAATGACACATCCGTTGAGAAAACATTGAGAGATTGAAAGATATAGGCTAGTGAACGGCTGTGGAAAAATACTTTCGCTTTGACGATTTTAAGTAGCTGAGCTAGTGAAGGGGAGTGTACAGACCCAGGTGGTTCTTCGCATCTGAGTGTTCTCAAAACATGTCCAAAAATATCACTGACACATTTTTCGCTTGTTTTGTTAAATTGCTAATTGTTAAATAGATAGTAAAAATGTTTTTTTTTTTTTTGTTCTTTTCCCCCTCAAACCACTTCTTGACACAGCATCTAACATAGCCAAACATGACCGCTTCCCCTCAAGTCAAAGATCAAGCTCTGTTCAAATGAGAGGGAGGTCAGGGACAATCCTTAATTTCAGTTAAATTTACCCAAGAAAACTAACAAATCCTCCTTTCTGGAACTCTCCCTAGTTTAATCCAAAATAAGTGTTCAGATTTTAATTCAGAATTTAATTTAAACTGCATCTGTAGACAAAAAGTATCAGTATACTCACTGCCTGGTCAGGTGTAGTGCCTATGAAGGCAAAGAGCTGTCCCAGCAGGACGCTGTAAGTTGGTTTGTCTCTGCTGTCTTCAATAGCCAAAGACTGCAGCAGCGTAAAAGAGCTGCTTCTGTGACTGGTGGGGTGATGACGTCTCCTACACAGAGCACAGATTGCCGAATAGTGCAAGAAACAGCGGTTTTGTTCCTTAACATAATCATACCCAATTCTGCATCATGTTCATACACAATACAAGGTAAAACGAAGGGCATCTCACCTCTGTGTTCCATGTGTGAACTCCAGATCTTGATTTGCAATCATTTCCAGGTCGGAGGGAGCAGACATACTGCGCAGGAAGACCGGCTGCTTCACCATAGGGACGATGGTCTTGGTGTCTGACACTGATTTACAGGCTGAAAGCAGAAAAGACACAGATCTCTGCATATAAAAGTAAGAACGTGAATGTGGTTTTAGGTGTCTGTATTTGTCGGTGGCTTGTCTGTGGACATTACGGTAAGCCCCCTCTATCAGGGACTGGTGAGTAGAGTTCAATTAAGGATGGGCAAAAGGACAATACGGTATTGCGATAAACTGTGGTAAATTATGTCACAACACAAGTTTCAGTGTAAGTGTGATTTTGCTTATGTGTATGTATGTAATTGTACAGGTAATCAGTTACCTGGGGTGCTTGAGGGTGTCGAGTTGAGGCTCCTGCAGTGTGGAGCAATAGTGACATGCAGAAGTAGCTCCGAGCGATTCATCAAGCTCTTTACTAAGGCTTTGGTTTTGGCCAGAGGGACAGCACTCCTTGACTGCTGTGTGGAGTTGACCTCCTGGAAAAATTTTTCTCTACAACACACACACACACACACACACACACACACACACACACACACACGTTCAGATATCTGATGATGTCATGGGCAAAGAGTGATTTACAGTACATGTTTACAGTAGAAATTCTTTGTTTTGTTTCAATTTTGTTTTCATTTAATGCATTAAAACCGAAGAAAAACTTAAATTTTCACTATTAATTAATTAATTAGTCAATAAGCAGGTTTATTGTGATTTACTACATTTAAAACATCACAAATCTTTGAATGCTTTGTACTGGACAGAACAACTGATAGTAGTTTAGCATCTTCCAACATTAGATCAGATAAATCCCAAGTTCAGACAGGATCTGCTTCTGTAATATCAATTTGAGATAAATCTAATCTTGTCAGATATTAATTTGGGATTTCAAGGAAGCTAACGTAATGTGCCCCAAAACATATTCCATATTTTCTGTTAACCAGAGGGACGTCACAAAACAATGGCAGTAGCTGATTATAGGATAATGGAAATAAACCAAATCTTATAATTTAAAATACTTGATTTAAAAGTTTTGAATCTTACCTTAGTGCCATCACTACATTCTCTAGATCACTCCAATCCAAAGGAACCTCCTTTAGAGAGCACAGAAGCTCAAGCTCCTTCATTTTGCTCTGAATAAATAAACAAATTAATAAATAAATAAATAAATAAATAAACACTTGACCACTCCTCCAGTCACACTTCACCTCTTGATCACATTTGATCATGTGTTAAACACAGCCTGTAAAGCAACACCCTCAGTTTTTAAAGAGCCCATATCATAGAAAAATGACTTTCTCATGGCTTTGAAATAAGAGTCTGATCTGGTGTGTAAACACTGTAAAAAGTATAAATCATATTATTAGGTCCACATTACATACAACACACATGGAAACCAAGTTGCAAACGCACAACCTGTATCGAATTCACTGTTTCTGTAATGTCATGATCAGCCTATGGCAGTTATCCATGCCTGGACTGATGAATGGACCAATACAATGCTCCAAAACGGATATCAAATCCTGTAAAGTTTTTTTTTCTTTGAACAGTGACAATGTAACAGTAAAACAAAAATCCTTATTCTAAGGAGAAAGCAGGTTTGGAAAATTGTCATGTAAAAACTGACGATGATGATGTTGGGATGGTGCGACTTACCTCAAAAAAGTGGTAATCATAAAAAAAGGGGGTGTTGTTCTCCAGCTTGCCCTGTTGAGCCTCATCCACCTCATTCTGCCACTTCTGTTCTAGCTCAGCCACACTCTGACATGGGGAGAAGTGGAAATGTGTTTACTTGGCTAACAATGTTCCTCAGGGAATTCATTTGAACCTGAAATTTTCTGTAACCTTTGAAGGCATTTTTACAGCATTCAGGAGAGGAATATAGCAAGAATCCATTCAGAGCCCAGAGTACGACAACAACAACAACAACAACAGCTGCACGCCCAGACCACTTCGTGAGGTACACCTCCTTGTATGTACACTCACTGTCCATTTCATCAGCTCCACCTACCATACAGGTGCACTTGGTAGTTCAACAACTACAGATCGTGCTCCATCTGATTTAGTGCGTACTTTGTTAGCCCCTTTTCACCCTGTTCTTCAGTGGCCAGGACCCCAACAGGACCACCACAGGATAGGTATTATTATTTGGGTGGTGGATCATTCTCAGCTGTGCTGCGACACTGACATGGTGGTGCGTTAGTGTGCGTTCTGCTGGTACGAGAGAGTCAGACACACCAGGGCTGCTGGAGTTTTAGTGTCCACTCACTGTACATTCTATTGTACACTCCTACCTTGCTGGTCCACCTTGTAGATTTAAAGTNTGTGACACTGACATGGTGGTGCGTTAGTGTGCGTTCTGCTGGTACGAGAGAGTCAGACACACCAGGGCTGCTGGAGTTTTAGT
Organism: Semaprochilodus insignis; assembly: GCA_034552555.1. Taxonomy (NCBI): domain Eukaryota; kingdom Metazoa; phylum Chordata; class Actinopteri; order Characiformes; family Prochilodontidae; genus Semaprochilodus; species Semaprochilodus insignis. Next base: position 6,066,887 of record CM067499.1, read on the forward strand.
GTCCACTCACTGTACATTCTATTGTACACTCCTACCTTGCTGGTCCACCTTGTAGATTTAAAGTTAACACTGATCGTCATTTGTTGTTGCACACTTAGTTGTTGCACAGACACTGAGGTGTTTAAAAAATTCCAGTAGCACTGCTGTGTCTGATACACAGGGTGAAGGGGGGGGTTAACAGAGTATGCAGAGAAACAGATGTGTAATTGTAGAACTACAAAGTGCACCTATATGGTAAGCAGAGCTGATAAATTGGACATTGAGTGTAGATACAAGGAGGTATTCGTAACGAAGTGGCCGACAGGTATTCATATGCATTGAGAGCAGTTAGCTCATCTCTTCTTAAAGCAGCTGATGTTTGTTTAGCAGCCATGACGCAGACTGAGAGCTGTGACTTTAAATGAAAAACCTCCTCAAGCTAGTCCATGAGACATTAGTCTCGGGTCTCACGGTGCTTTTTGCCATACAGTCTCCTCAGTGTTTCAAATGTGAATGACTTTCCAGCACTTACTACTAAGCCTGCTACCTTTCTGCCTGTGTATACCTGCAACTGTCTCTCCATGGCATTGATCTTCTTGAAAGTCTCAGCCATAATCTTGCACAACAGCTCATGCTCTTCTCCATGCTCCTCTCGGTACTGGAAGTTCACCAGCGACTGCAGCGCATCTACCAAACCCAAGTGCTTTATTACACACGACACGATCACCTCCTCCATGACGTCTGGTCGAATAACCTCTCTATAAGAAAGACACGGGGGGAAAAAATTGAGAAACATAATTATATAATATAGATATATAATTATATTAATAAAAACATATTTAGGCTTTCTCGCATTTGAACACTACAAAGGCAAGCTCCAGTCCTGATGTGTGTGCTTCAGCACAGTTAATGGCTCATTCTACATATCTCTTTTACATTAAAAAATGTAAATATGAAGTATTTTTATAACTTTTAAAATTATAGCTTTAAGTCCTTTTGGAGCTTACCTTTTACCTTAAATCCACTTCTCATTCATAAAATGTCGAACAGCTTCAAGCTCTCTTATAATTATGAAGCCATAGTTTTGCAAAAAGCATACATGGTATCTGTTCAGTGTCAGAGGAGCCTTACAAAGTGGGCAGATGTGGTTCCAGTTTTAGTTTAAAAGTCTCTTATTATCTTACTAAATAGCTTGTTTTTAAAACATACTTATGTAGATTTACAACAGACAGGATTTGGGCATGTGTTTACAGAGATTAGCTTGGTGACGGCCAGTTTAGCAATGTCAGTCTAATCTCTCACTGTAAATTACTAAAGCAGACATCAAACATTCAACAAATCATGGCTGATCGACTGCATCTGGGATAAGGGGTGAATCATGTTAATTTGATTGTTTTGTTGAACGACACTGAGATGTGACACTCCAAATAAATGTGTGTCAGTGCAATGGTGTACAAATCCTTATACTTACTGGAAAATAGAACAAGGATAACATATCAAATATTGAAACTGGAAACTTTTTAAATTTTTTAAACATTTTAAATTTGATGCTTGATGTTCTCCTGTTTTTGTTGGGTTTCAGCTGCTCAACAATTTAGGGTCTACATCTACATTCACGGCATTTAGCAGATGCTCTTATCCAGAGCGACTTACAACCGTGCTTAGTGTTCCGTCGGATAATGTTTCCCAGCTAATATAAGAAGGTTAGGAGTCTAAAACTTGCCCTGAGCTCAAACACTGCCCGAACAAGGGCCAGTGCTGATACCTAGAGAGAATACACAGACATATATAAGCATAAGTGCACTACCTGGCAACCCAACCCAGCGGTCTACTATGTATGATTTTCTGTTTCACAATGCGGCAAACGTTTTTAAGGGGTTACAGGTCGGGACTGCAGACAGACCAGTCCAGCACTCAAACTTTTAGAAACGTGTTGCTTGCATCCTATCAAAATGAGCTTTCCCCACCCCCCAAAAAACTATTGCTAAAAATGTGCTATCTTTACTATTTTCAATTAAACGTAAGTGTAAAAGATTTGCACACTCGATTCTGTTTTGATTTAGGTTTTTGCACTGTGTCTCAACTTATTTTGGAAAAGGGGTTGTATGTGCCCGGGGAAAATCTGGGGAAATTGCAATTTAAGGCATAATTATTATACTACAAACAGATCAAATTCTTGCAACAAACTGATACGACATTAGACAAATAAAGTGTCTGTGCAAACTCACAGAAGAAAAACTAGCTAGTTGCATAAGACGCCTCAGTTCAGCTTCCACTATAAGCAGTATGCGCATAACATCTGCCTTTGTATCAGCAGGACTACACACTGACTTTCATGAGATTTCAGCAGTATCTGCCAAAGACTGATCACTGATGTAGGCATATGGCATCACTCAGATATTATCACCAGCATTAATGAGTACAAAAGACAAGAGCTTGAGAATGTAGATGGAAATTTACAGAGATAATTAAATTTTTTCTTTACCAAGCCAAACAACAGCACAGAAGAGTTCTGCTTTACCGGCACCAGCAGTGCCATGTTCCTTTTATGCAGTATCAGGATGCATACACAAACAGATTTCCCCACATCTCTCAAGCAGTTTGTCATAGAATTATGTACGGAACACACTCCCAGCTTGTTTAAAGCTTTCACAAGCGTAAAACCTCTGTCACGAGTTGCTTGTACATAATCCTAGTGGTACACCACTAAGGAAAAGCGACACAGCACCAGAGTGCTCAATATGTGTACAAGCCATTCAAATGTGTACAATCCATACAAATGAGAATCTGAGATATACATCGCTAATCGTGATCTTTCTAAAACCTCATGTAGAAAAATCAATGTGCGGTATGAGCTGAAATGCTGGCATACACTGTTATCCACACAGTGGCATCTTGTGCACCTGGAAAATTGTACATCGTATCACTGAGCCACATAGGAAAAGAAAAAAACTCAAAGAGTTAATACTGCCATCTTCAGATGCAAGCCAGCTTTAGCAGTGAGAATGACAAATGGCAAACCAGTCCCAGGGAGAGCCTTGAATCCATACTTACTTGATGCTGGGGCGGAACTGAGGGCGGGCTCGGCCAGAAAGCTCCCTCAAGCGGCCCATTATGCCTGGGGGTAGGCGGATACGTGGCAAGTCACAGCAGACACCAGGCATAAGTCCTGGCGGAGGCATGAGCACATCTGTGGGGTAAGTGAACTCACGGTCCTCGTCGATGGTAAGCGGGAGAGGAGAGGGAGAGGGGGTAAGCGCAGGAGAGATGGCACCATTGGCTTCCACTTGCCACTGGCACCTGAAATGGAACGGTATGAAGGCAAATAAGGCTTCAAATATTAAAAAACACAACCGGACAAAACACACAAAAGGAAGACATTTCTTTCCATATCAAGAAACGACAGGTAAATAAAACAGATTTTAGGTCAGCCCACCTTTGCAGGAGTTTTGAGCAGAGCAGGTCATGGCAAGACTCTTCTTCCCGTGTGATATCAGGGCCATTGTAAAGGATGCGTAACATGGAGCATGCCAGAACTGACAAACCCAAAGCCAGGTCAGCGAGAAATGGAAGACCACCAGAAACATCCTCCGAAGACTCCTAAATTGAGTGTTACAATTTTATTAAGTGATCAACCCAAACATTTACCAACAACAACAAAAAAAGGGGGTTCAATCCCACCTAGCTGTGGGGCAATGAAAATATTTTACATAAATAAAGAAATAATTGTTTTTTTTTGTTTTTTTTTTTTTTTTACACAAAATGGACAGCTTTACACAACATATTGATATACTGATTATTTTAGATGCGCAATGAATTTCAGGTAGTTGACATCAAACAGTTGCACTGGGGAAGTTGTAAGGAGACTGGAGACTGTTTTGGCCAAAGTGTTTATAAAGTAAACGATGCAAATCATATTGTTAGAATACGCTGTTAGAGATTTGACCAATTATATACCAAACAAAGTTCCAAAATATCATAAAAGATATTCGTTTGCATGGCATGAATAGGCATGCCAAGTAATCTAGACATGCTTGTTCAGAAACAACATTATGCCAACTTGCTATAGAGGGTGATTCTGTACAGGAAAAAAAGAAAATAATAATAATTTAAAGCTGAAAAGCATTTGACCGCTGCGGCCGCTCAATTCACTGTTTGATTTATCATGGCACCCCTGCGTCAATACAACATTCCTCTATCAATCCAGGGTAAAGTCAATAACCTTATATGTCAGGATATTCATAAAATAGGTTGCGAACTGTCCTTCTGTATTAAATAGTAAAAAAGTTGTAGCGTGATGTGTTTGATTTAATATGCAGCAATGCAGCCATCGCGCATGACGATTCCGAAATGATATAGTGTAGCCTTAAAAACACAGCCCATTAAAAATCAAGGTTAAAGGCTGAATATACAGGGGTCAGTTCTTCTGTCATGTTTTAAGTTGAAACAGAAAAAGCTGAACAGTGCAAATATAGATACATTTTACATTTACATTTATGGCATTTTCTTTTAGTTGACGCTCTTATCCAGAGCGACTTACAAGGTTAATCATATTACAGGTAGGCCAATGTAGTGTTAGGAGTCTTGCCCAAGGACTCTTATTGGTGTAGCACAGCATAGTCACCCAGACCGGGATTCGAACCCCAGTCTCCCACATGTGGTGGTTGATCCCTGGTGGGTAGTGGTGTTACCCGCTGAGCTACACCAACCACCATGATACCCAACACTGGCTAAATGGATCAAAGTAAAAGCAAAGGAAGAAGGTCTTTAACATTTTAAATGTTCAGTTTTTGGAATCAATATTTAGTTTCTTCCTATGTAAAAATTTTAAGGTCTGCATGTCATGAGGATGATGACGACTGCTTTTAACATAAAGCCATAGAATGCATACTACTTGATAATACACTTGATGATGAGAACAATAAAACCAAACCAAAGGGCATTTTACCGCTGCACACTCCAAGTGAAGAACGGACTCAAATGGGAACTAAAAGATCTTAAGGCTCCAGCTCTAGTGTGTTTTCCACTGGTTTGAGACTGCTGGAATCTCTTAAGTGACTGTTAAATTTTAACTCAAACACGGCAAAACGTTACCTTTGATAAAACAGCACAAGTGGTTCTCTGAAAAACAACAACAGCAGTGGTCTTCCTGAGTGTGGGACATTCAAGTCAGTAAAGTTGAAACTGGACAACAACAGCTCAGCTGAGAAGTGACAGGCCATAGAGTACTTAAGTTTGTAGTGTGTACACTGTCTGGACTAAAGGACGACTAATACAAACTATGCCGCAACAGATAATCCATCCTAAAACCCCAGCAACACTGTCAATCAGTATATAATTTACATTTGTGTAGGGCTGTACCCGAATTTTGTCAGTCTAATCGGATTCGCCCGTCCTGGCCGACGATTCGACTATTCATTCATGTTTTTTCTCCATATACATTATCTAGTAATCAGTAAATCAGTTTGCATACGTTTCAGATCTGATGTCCTCATTTAGAAAGTCAGCAGAGTCACAGCAACATATTTTTGAACTAAAAGAGACGTGGCATATGATGAACGACCTGGAGCCTGATTTAATTACAGAATATAGCGTCGGGCAGCAAGCAACGTATTTATGCTAAAAATGAGCGCTTCTAGCCTGTCTTTATAATTTCACTTTTAACAGCTTCTTCAGTAGGATGACCCTTCGTCTTTCATCTCTCATAAATAATGAACTCCTAAATAAAACCAAATTAGTCAATATTTAAATTATTTTTTAGATGAAAAGAAGAACGGTGGACCTGAAGCCGTTTAATTATTATATCACCTGCGCTGAAATAATTATTCCTCGTTTATCAGCAGGCGTATTAAGTGACTGTACTTATCTTTAAATAAAAATAATCTCAGCTGTAAACGAATAAATAAAAATATCTGTAATTTAGGTTCTAAAATAATGGAATTATAATAAAACAAACGTCTTCGGTCCGTTTTTCCTTCACCGCAAACAGCCATTATGTCTAAAACGAAAGTCAGCTCACTGGTTTGAAGCAGTGTTGGATGTCTGACTAAATGACGAGCAGAATTAGCTTTAATTTGTTCAGATTCTCTTCTTCAAAAGCTCCTCCAGACTTTTTCTGAGACATCGTTCCACCCGTGTTTCTCAGCTTCACAGCGTTAGCTTCCTTCAGCGGTGAACCGCCAGCGCATGTTGTCACGTGGATTTAATTTTTTAGCAAGCATGCATCATAGCCCAGTTAGAACTTAAATATATATTTATTATTCCCCTTTTAATAATTATTAAAATGTCTTTTTACATTCCTAAAGTTCTTGTGCATTTTGTAATCTTTTGTCTGTTTTATGAAAAAAAAAAAAACCCTCGTCACTGTTGTCAGTCGACTTGAAGGGTCTCCGACTGACGATTCGACTCGTCGACTTCTAGAGGGCAGCCCTACATTTGTGTAATCTACCCAACCCAAACCTGACAGGGTCTGCCAAAACAACAGGCTGCCTATAAGCTACGGATGAATTAAAATCTGCAATTTTAGAACCGAATAACTGAACCTGATCATGAGTGTAGATAAAACATAGACATAATAAATTGACCAGCTGCTGCATAATTTGCTTTTAATTGAGTTATTTTCCGAAACTAAATGTGGAAGAAATTAGTTTGGTATTTCTGGTGATCCGGTATTTCAAGGTGAACCACTCAGTGACTGACTTAAACAGGAACCAAGAACGAATATTTGACATTCGGCTAGTTGTAAACATTAAGTGAGATTTTTTTTGTACACTGTAAAAATGTACTTGCCTGCGCTCGAACAGTGCAGGAGAAACCCCACATAGCTTTATCTGGAGTGTTGTGTTCACGACCACTTCTCATTTCGAAGGAAAACGTCACCGTGTCTCCCTCCACCTGAGAGACAGAAAAGCAACAGAGATGACTCACCTGCTCTAGGAAAGCAGAAATCACATCAACAAAAGGCACATATAAGCACATATAATCCAACATCTTTTCAAAACTACTTCACCCGTAGTATTAATGGATGTTAAATGTGTTTACGAGCTGCTTCTAGTATCGCTAAATAGCGATTTTCATGCTGATGGTGGAACAAAGGAAATTCTTCGGAAATTACTGTTCAACTTTTGATTTGATTAATTACATTAAAATACTATCAAGAAGCATGTTTGATGCGTTACAGAAAGATAAAGTTAAAGATAAAGTTGCAGCAAACTGCATGTGTTGTTTAGTGAGGTGTCTGTGGTCTTGGTTGATATAATCAAATTTTCATAATTTTTTAACAAGAAAATAGAGGTAAATATTTTTTTAATATCACCCAAGTCCAAGTATTCCAGAGACTGTTTTTTTGTGATCAAATTAAGTAATTTTTTTACAACCATACTAGAAAAAAAAAATTGAGCTGGTAGTTAAATGGCAATTAACTATTACCAATTTGCATGTGACCTATAAAATCTTATAAAAAACTATTTTTCTCATGCGTGATTATTTCTCCCTTACCTTAACTAGGTCTTTCGGCCAGCCAGTACCCAAGACGCTTCGGCTGCCATATCCCAGAGTGTTGCCACCATACTCAGCCACTTTGCGACTGTTTGTATTTGGCCCAGCATAGATAACAAGCTAAGACAGACATAAAAGAGAGAACTCAAAGTGACTGTTTCCAATATTAAAACATATTACATTAAAACTTCCACATTACAGGACAACAACAACAACACCAACAACAACAACAACAACAACAACAACAACACAGCACTGCCTCTCACAGGATTTCACACTGATTATAAAATGGCTTTATGTAGGTATGAAAATGCAAGGGGATGGAAAAAGGTGACAAACATATCCTGCTTTAATTGAGTTTAAAAGCTTCCTTACAATTCATGTACAATTCAATTTTCATGTGGGCTCGGCACTTGTTCTCTGATACAACATTTACAGAGGTCTTGTTCAACACAGTGGTCATTACAATGTGCAATATTTCCAAAGTACTTCTGCCTGACAATTAGACAAAAGGGCATGCGGGACCTTAACTGCTATAGTCAATTTCTTTACAACAGAGTGGAAAATGTGCTGGGCCCCCTTCACCTCAATTTCAGCCTCCAGCTTAAGCCAAGCCCAGCTCCATGACAAAAACATGACAAAATACCATATTTAGGATAATTTAAATATACATCTAATTCAGTATAAAAATCCACATTCAAATATTTTAAGCATCTCTGCTCCTGTTCTGCCCAGTTAGTCAACAACATCTACCAAACCAAATGCACCAAATGTTAGCAAATGCACTGAAGAGCCTGTCACTACTGACAAAACATTAAAATTTTTTTTTTTTTTTCCAAAGACCAACCAACTCCCTTCACAAAATACAAAAGTCCTTGAATTTAGGTCATTCATTAATTTATCCGTATTTTATCATCTAGACATCATTCATTTTAATGTGTTCATTTATTACTGACTAATTTTGAATTAAATTAGTTATTTATAGAGACAGAAAGACTTTGAAACATTCGACAGCTCATTAGCTACAATTACTGAACGAATCAGAAAGCTGTAGTTCTTAACAACTTCGTAATTGCCAGCTACGTTGTATATTGGGGCGGTGTTTTAAAAGAGCAATAATTATAAATAAGTACAGCCTCTGATTTCTCTGATGAAACATCTCTGATTTCATATTTTGTGATTTCCTAAAAGTCTCATAAGGTTCACAAGACAAGGCCATGAAGTGCAAGGTAATGTATAACGCAATCTGTAGAGGAACTTTTAGCTCTTGCAGCTAGCTGCCTTTAGAAATCAATGTGTTACATGGTTTTAAAAAAATCTAATTTTTCAGATGTAAATGAAGTTGTAGCTTGTCTTGGACATCCACAGCAATAATTTACAAGTGTCTGCAGGCACGTTCAAGCTATTCAATAAAGAAATCCCAATGACGCCTATGCTTCACCATAGTGCAGCACTCTTCTTCCTTGACTTGAATTTCAGATTTTTCATTCCACCTTAAATCTTTTGTTCTGCAATTTAAGGCCATTCAAAGCTATCTTTTTAAGAAATTAACTTTAGAACAACATTTATTCAGTTTAAAAAGTAGGAAACAAAACCATTCTCCAAAGAGAAGAAACTGTATTCACCCATGTTTGTTTCAAACTCTATCCACTACCTGCTTCACTTGCCTGGAAGAGTTTCCGGAAAAGTAAAAATAACCCTACACACTTTTTATTACCTATTTCTAAACCGCAGAACTGCCTGCAGCAAAAATGAAAATGACCTTCAGCCCTGTTTGCTGCTGTAGCATACACAGAGCTACAACAGAGAACAGTTTCAACTGTCTTCTGGAAGACAGTGATGATGGTGATGTTATCTCACTTCTAAACTGGCGCTCAGAATTACCACAATGACTGGCTGACTAAGACTGCGGTTCTTTTCAAACTCCCTCCACAACAGTCTTTGAATTGAGGTCATTCATTAATCTATCTGTATTTTATTATCATTTAGACATCATTCATTTTCATGTGTGAATTTATAACGTCAGACTCTTAACAACCAATTCACCTCATGACATTATGATGAAACGCAGTTCACATATGGACATATTAACATGAATGGGTACAGCACAAACATGGTTCATTCATGAACTCTGCCTCATGCACGTACGTAACCTTACCTTATCATAGTCATACTGAGAAGAGCAGCGAGGGTCGAAGCGCAAATACAGACAGCGTGCGCCAGGAATATGGACAGTCTCTTTAAACTTGTAGTTGTCTCGCACTGGATGGACCGTCTCTACAGTTTTGCCAGCAGCCCAGGGGGCAGGGATCTTAAGACCAGTCAGGAAGCCTGGTTCCTCCCTTTCATCAAGAATCCGAAAACTGGGAGGAAAAGTTTGCAGGTGAACTAATATTAAATATCTTTCAATTTGCAATTGCTTTGCCCTTAGTAAACAATTATTGACTGCATTTCATGATAACAATCTAGACATGTAGCCTGAAATAGGGCTTGAATTAAACACTGCACATATGCATAAATACATTAAATATATGTATATTGCCCAGGTGATTTTTTTTGTCTTTTTTAATGCTTCTGTTAAGTGACATTATTTATGAGAAAGGCACAATATAAAAGATTTATTATTTTTTAACACTATTATCCCTTAAACAAAAATTAAGAACATTTCAAACAATTCTATAATAGCAGAAAATACAATACAGGAAAAAAATAAAGTATGCTGTGTGAACCTACCTGTCATCATTACTAGGCATCTTAGAGCCATGATTTCCTGGGCCACTCATCGGTAGAGAGCCTTCAACAAATAATGCAGACTGGGTCTTCAAAAGTAGAGCAGTCTAATTAAACAGACAGAAAGGTGTACATGTAATTCAAGTGAAAGTGTGTTAAGTGACAAACCACTGTAGTTAATATGCCACTGTCATATATACCTGACTGGTGTAAAGGACAAGCTGGACAAGTTGTGGCATGAGAGCATCAGCGAGTGACAGGGTTTGCAGATTGGGATGCATCAGAGAGGTCAAGAGTACTGGTAACAAATGTCCCAACATGGTAGCTTTAGTCACCTGCTCAAGACCCTTCAGCCTAGTGAGTAGAAGCAACAATATTAAGTGTAAGAGAAAAGAACAAAAAAAAAAAGAAAATTGGGAGTGGCAAGTTTCAAGTGGGCATTTCCCTCCCAAGATTTTCTCACCATCCCCCAAGTACAAGCAAAGCCTTTATTATCTTCTGATCTGCATGACTGCTACATATTTTATATGTACACGCGCATACACACACACACACTCTCTCTCTCACTCTTTCTCTCAGTGCGTGAGCCCACATCCTCCTTGAAGAAACACAAACCCCTATTTTACAACAACTCGTTAAAATCGCAGCCAGCGTGAAGTGAGCAGTTCTTTATGAATGCAGCAAACATATCGGCTGGGATGGTTTCAAGTCACATTGTGCTTTGTAGGTATGTCTCCTGGGATGTTAAGATGTTCAGGAAGTATGTTTAAGCCGCAGTTTTGTCATTTCTTTGAAAACCAAGATTTAAAAAAAAAAAAAAAAAAACATCCCAGACAGCACAATTGTTCTGGCCTAAATTTGGCCCACATTCCCCTTTTTCATCTGGCCCACTTGCCAGGTGGATTGACATCTCCCATTAGCAAGATGTGGGCCACAAATGCACCACATTGGGGCCACGCCTCAGCCAGAAGTAGGCACCTCTGCTGTATCTGTGCCAGAAGTGGACCAGGTGGGACAGGTGTGGAGACAGGTGGGCCAAACGCATGTTGTAAATGTATGGGTCACCTTTGGCTCACAGCAGATTTCCAGTGCCAGCAGCAGTGCCATATCTTTGCCAGGTGTGGCCCACATTCACTTGCTATCTGGGATTTACCCCATTTAATTTATGCAATGGTGAAAAAGTGGCAAAATTGTGAAACTGTGAAAAACCATGTTCGGTATTTGGCCTTCGGTTACGTTTCATTTTGTTCGGTTTTGTCTTTGACCAAAAATGCTATTTCGGTGCATCCCTATATTTCATATGTATAATTTTTTTTTTCCTCTTATTAATATTACACTGCCGACTTTAATATTACACTAAACCATGGGTTTTCTTATGGTACATTTTTGCTTTGCTTTTTACTTTTCTAAATACGCTTGTAATAACACAAAGAATTGTGAATGAGCAAAAGAAGTCACGTTTGAGCATCCTGCTGTTTTTATTCTGCACATTTAAATTTAAATGCCCTCATAAATGCATAAATTAATGTAATGCTTTCATTAAATTAAAGTCACTGTCTTTCATACACGCTCACTGCATTTTTAAGACCATGACCAGACCATATTCAAACAACCAGCAAATTTTGAGTATTTGATTATATTTCTATGTTGTTTTGCCTTTGCTGGATCTTTAAAACATTCAAAATTAGAGACTTTAGGAAAATATCAGAAATGGCAAAATCACTAGTGTAATAAGTAAATGTTTTTTTTTCCAACCAAGTCTATATATGAATGCTAATAAACATATAAGCTTCTTATGCATGTAGCCGCTGCGGTACTTTTTTTAAAATCTCATTTCTTATTTGATTTCTAATCTTATCCACACTGAAAGATACAAGAGTAATACAAACAGGCAAAGGTGCACTTTCACCAAACGTTGACTGTAACTAATATTCAATGAAATTCATTAATTCCAACATCAAAATGTCAGAAAACAGAAAATCCATTTGAATAACCAATCTTTTCATCAGTTTTATGAGACCACATGCTTCAATATCGATTTCACCAGTCCAAAAAAAACCAACTTTCCTTTATCAGGTTAAACCGTCGGAAGTTACCAGTAGCACACAGCAGCAACACATCTAGAAAACACGGTCTGCCGACATATCACACAAAAACAGCATTGCATGGTTAGCCTCTTTTCACGTCGGCCCAATAAGCAATAATCCGACTGCCAAGACTCATAACGATTAGATCTCCAATTACAGGCAGCAGTGTTGGTCTTAATTGCCCAGTGTAGCCTAAATAAGTTTCCTACTTCACCAGACAGCTAGCTAGAAAGCTCTCAGCTGCATTTACTTCAAACAATACATGAAAGTATCCTAGTGAACTGTCCAGTGCAGAACGAACCTTACTCAATAAGCGCATGTGGTGATAACAGCAGCATTTGAATGGCTTAAATACCGATTACACTGAATCTGAAATCTGATCACACTTCCCCACCTACTGATTACAGCAAAGCAAAAAGTATTTTTTTTTAAGTTTTTAAAAACGCTAGTCATAAAACCTCTCCTGAACTGCTCCTCTCCGACATGATTAAAAAACAGCAAGCTTGTTCAAAGCATAGCATTGCACGTTCTACACAGTTCATGTTTCTAAGCTGCTAAATTTAGCAGACTTAAGGTCAGTGCCCAGTTGCAAAAAAATAAAATAAAACACCTTAGGTTTTCCCCTTAAGTATAAAATGTAAGGGAAGACTTTCCCTTAACCAAGGGAATTACTTAAGCGTGTTGCATAAAATCCCTCAGACGTTTCACTTAACTAAGGGAAAACTGTGAGGGGTTTACTGCAGGCTACTTTACTGAGGTTTTGTGGCGTTGGTGAAGTTCCACCGACTCAACGTCCACTGAACACCGCTGTATGAGAGCTGCCTTAACAGGCTTTAAACACACTGCACAATATCTCCCACTTGAGGCGAAAACTCCACTTAATACACTCACTGTAAATAAATACACGGATTCACACACGTGTTTTTAACGCTTTGACGGGTTTTGCTGCTTCCTCTTGCCATGGTAAATCACGCTGTGACTGGCTGTTCTGCTTGTCAGTCAATCACGTTCCTGCAAAGTAGGCGGGGTTTAGCCAAGCAGAGCAGAGTGCAGCTTCTTACAGCTTCTAATAACTCCTCTCTTTCAATAAAGACATAGGGTGGATTACTGCATGGCTGTTAACAAGCTTTCATTTTTTTCTGCAAAATAAATCCCTGACTTCAGATCTACTGCCGTGAAAGCTATGTAGGCCAGCACCCAGCCTGAGCACATGCTATTAAATATTTATCTATCTAGGTTATACATTTCATGTACATTTTGAAGGCATTATTTTCCTCATCACGGGGCCCTCCACTGACTAAAACACATAACATCTTGATAGAAGGAGTGACGGAGATGTGTAAAAATTGGTTGTCTTCCAACGCGATATAGCTTACACATTCAGCAGTGGTCAAATCTGTACTCAAGATTTTTATCGCTGTGGGATTCTCTGTATCATGAACAAGTATACAGAGGCAAAAACCTCCAAACCACGGCCATATCTTTAGCTCCTCACGCTGGCTGATAACTTTAAGGGAGCATGTTTCTTTCCTTGAACTATACCAAGAGAAATGACAGTTAAGGAACTTGCTATGCGAACTATGCGACTCTTAAGGGACAGTCACTCATTAAGGGAAAATGTTTATGACGACTTTGCTTTAGGAATGGCATTTCTGTGCAACACACTTAACCTTGGGAAATACCTAAGGGTAAATTTAATACAGCTTAAGGTGTTTAATCCAACCGTGCACAGGACTCATTTGAATGGAAAGCTCTAACACGCTGACAATACAAATACAACGAAACTGCTTTAGTGCTGTATGATCATAAAATATATATAAGAAATACATAAAATAACTAATTTAAATCACTACTAAAGTACAAGCCTAACGTGACCCAATTTGCTGATTAGCTATTGGGTTAAATTAACTGTAATTATTTAATATTTCAGACAGACCTAAATATTTCATGAATCAATTCTACTAAATGTTGCCAAATATTTGCTGCAGTTCAAAGGGAGACAATATACTGAATTTTGCATTGCTTGAATTCAGTGCTTGAATTTCTGTCCTTTAAAAATCATTTTACCTGAACTGAAAGTTCAGTTGGGTTTAGGGTTGGCTTTGTTTTGCCAGTCATTCGGTTCCATTGTTTTGGTAATAATAGTATGCTCTGGTGTCATCACACAGTTAGAAAATGGAGCAGAATATTCAAGCTCACCTGCTTTCACGGTCGGTAATGTCACTGTTGATAAGAGAAGTGGTGACTTGCTGAAGAGTCTCAAGCACTTCATCGCAGCCTACCAAGATCTTAGTGGCCAATGATAGGATGCACGTCTGTAGCTCCTGAAAATAACACACACACAAACACACTTTCCAATTGAGAACTCAATCATTAGCCAATATACAATAACAAGGCACGTTCCACTTTCTGTGTTCATTACTGTATAGGTGTCCCCATGAGTGTTTTGAGATCTCTATGCAAAATGCAATATTAAAAGAAGACAACCGTCCCAAACAACACCCATAACAGTAACACTGTTTCATTTATTTAAGGAGGCAACCTTCTCATGGTATTGTGCCTTGTTGAGGTGAAGAGGCTTGCAAGCATCCGAGAAGCAGAAAGCAGTGCTGCCTGGGGTTTTAACTGCTTTGAGGGTCTCTTTAGGCGAAAGGTTTTAGCAGAGGTGCCAAATTAAACTTACCACCTGTATTGGGCACAAGCAATACAGGACGAGGTTATCGGCAGGCAACGGCAAGGGCATTAATTCAACTGCACATGAGAGGGCAGTGGTAAAACACTACTGTAGTTCACTAAGAACATGGACAGGTGCAGCAGAACGATGTTGTAGATGTTCCAGAAGATGGGATCCTCAAGTTGGAAGGCACTCAACTGGTTACTAAGGAAGAACAGCGAACAATGTGGCTAGGTCAAAGTCTTCGCGAAGTCCAGTTGCTGATGTTGACAAGCATGAAAGCAGAACTCGAAGCAAAAACAAAACCACAACCGGAACTTGGCATGTAAGGAATATGAAGCATGGCCAGCTGGAAGCAGTGAAGTCGGAAATGGACTGTCTACACATTCAACATCCTCTGGATCACCTAGCAAAAGTGAAGCAGATTATAAAGAAGCGGCTTTTGTCAACAAGGAACGCCAATCGGCTGTTGTCAATCCGATTACGTACACATCAATTCAAACACTCTCATCCAGGCTTATGCCCCAACAGATGCAAGAGATAAAGAAATCGAAACTGTAAGTGAAACTGACCAAATCTCCAAACAAGACATGCGGCACATGACTGTAGACTTTAGTGCTACGGTGAGATGCGAGATGGAGGGAAATAAAAATGGACATCATGGCTTCAGAAACAGGAAAGCAGCAGGAACGGCTAATCAGCTTCTGTGACTACAGTGAATTTTCATTGCTACTTTTTCAAACACCAAAGCGACATCTGTACACCTAGACATCACCAGATGAACTTCACGGAAGCCTAATCAAGTACGTCCTTTGCACCATGAGATGGAACAGCTCCATTTTCATTGCAAAGACACGGTCCAGGGTGGATAGTAGAACAACACTTCAAAAACCTTCATTATGCTGACGACACAACACTCATAGTAGAACGTCTGGAAGATCTGATCACCTTATTCAGAAAAAAATGAAAAGCACAGACTTCAGCTCAATATGACGAGGACGAAGTTTATGATGACAGGAAAGAGAGCCTCAGCTTTACCACTGAGGGGACAAGTCATGGCAATGGTGGACAGCTTCTACATGCTTAGATCAAATGTTTATAACAAAGAATCCAGCCCTCAAAAACACAGAGCATTGACTGGCAGAATAATGAATTTGAAAATCTTCAAATTCAATGACTTTTCTCCACAAATAAATATCACAAGTGTCCAGGCTATGGGCTTCTCTGTGGTTCTTTACCGATGTGCAAGCTGGACAACACCAAGCAAGACAGGAAAAATACAGATGAACTTTGTTGTTCGTGTTGGTGAAGACAAAAAAACAATTTAATAGAACCAAATCAAGCCTCACCTCTCTCTTAAAGCCCAGATAAGGGAAGCTCTTTTACTTTGGACATATTACGAAACGAACCACTTTCACTGAAAAGAACTATCACGCTTAAGAGCTAAAGGCAAACGAGGAAAGGACGACCAGCTACAAGATGTATGGATACAATTCAAAGAATCTTGAAATCAGCCATTCAGATGCCTGACGGTCTAAACAGACGACAGAACATTCTGAAGGAACACTATCTGCACGGTCATCAGGAGTGAGAACCAACTTTATGGCACTTAATAACAACAATATGAAGAATGATAAAAGTAAGAAGGTAGAGATAACACACAAAACGCCAATGTGACAAGTAATTTCACCTTAAAATCAACTTTTACACAGCCTTTTACACTGCTGCCGAGAACTCTGTGCTCACTCTTCAAGAACTGCTTAGGGGTTTATGAGGTTAGCAACAAGGTAATGCTGGTGAGCATTATTATCTCATGAGCAGCTCAAGTTTAACCACAGACATCGGAAGAGCTTGTAAGAGACATACAGACCATTATCGTTTATATCGCACTGTCACACAGACACAAACGGACAGTTAGGGGTATTTAAAGGGGATGTTTACCTGTACCTTCATTGTTTCCCCTTGAAGGGAGCTGTCACTGTCATCGTTGTCATCCGGGCGGATCAGGACAGTGTTGCTGAGCAAATGGTTCTGCACAGCCATAAGGTATCGCAAACTCGGTGAGGCAACCTGGGGTAAAATAAAACCTTTGTTTTTAAACTCAGGTATTGACAGAAATTGTGTGAACATCCACAATAAGTGAAAACTTCGGCCGGACAAGGGGATGACAGACTTTGTCCAACTGTTGAGGTAAAAAATAAACATGACCATAAATTACTCTAGATAAAGAAATAAATGTGCTCTATAAGAGGGGTGAAAAAAGATACGAATAATAGTTACAGCCTGTTCTTGTTGAAGCATAAAAAATATACAATAATAATAATAATAATAATAATAATAAATACTAAAAACATCCTAACCAGCCATGAAAACCCAAGGACAGTGAAAAAGGTAGCAGGTTTAGAAAGCATCCTCACTAGCCAGAATTTCTACACAAACCTCTGCAATGAGTGAGCACTTATAGATGTGTATGTTGAAATACTTTGTTTTTGCACTTACACTGACCATAACCTTTCTTCTCTCTAGGTATGAGCACTGGGTTGGGGTTGCCAGGTAGTGCACTTATGCTTTATATATGTCTGTGCATTGTTCTCTCTAGGTATCAGCACTGGCCCTTGTTCGGGCAGCAGTCTCTAACCTTTCTATACTAGCTGGGAAACATTATCCAACGGAACACTAAGCGCGGTTGTAAGTTGCTCTGGATAAGAGTGTCTGCTAAATGCCTTAAATGTAAATTATGGTTGATTTTAATGTGCACACTTCATTTGGACTGAAAAGCCAGCAGCTACCACAAGACTGGCTGACATCGTCATAGGTCCTAAAGGGCATTTCCCATTTCTACGTTTTTCACTGTTATAAAACTGTTCTAAATGTTTTGCTTTTTAGACCATATTCTGTCTTTCTTAGTATTTTTCTTGCACGTTATTAAGGCACATTTAAAGCATATTGTATTGTCTCAATTCTTAAAACATTACTAAGATTACAGTTGCAAGGTTTGAGCTGTTTAGATCGTGACATACAGGTACAGTAGAGAGAAGCTTCTGGAAATCTTCCTTGGAAACTGTTTGGCATTTAGTGATGAGGAGGCACGATTCGCGTACTACTGTCTTCAGGATATAATGCAACAATTCATCGCTTAGCCTGCAGGGAGAAAAACACGAAGGGGAAAATCCAATCTTTGTAAGTACCAAGGATAATTAAACATCTTAGCTTGACTTTGACACAGAAAAGGAATAAACTAGCTTTCATTCGGGGTTAACGTTAAACATCACAAACATCTGACGAGCTATAAAAGAAATGCATACAGGAGAGAACGTGCAGGTCTTACCTGTAATGGTCGTCATCCTCACTTCCAAAGCGGTTCTTCTGTAACTGGTCGGCAAGATTGTTAAGGATAACATCACGTAACTGGGACAAGCCACCGTTTCTCTCACCTGGTGGTCACAGCATGATAAACAGGAATCAGTTACAGGGATAAAATCTAATCCCAAGTATCCCGGCAGAGATATTTAAGGTTTGACGCACTACTTTTATGCTCCACAGCCTAATAACCATTTATATAGTGGTCTAACGAAAATGCTAACTTAGTCAGCTAACTGATGTTAATATGATAAAGTACAGGACGATATCTAAATGAGTATTAGCACATACTGTTCCCTAGTTAAAGTTTAGCTCACCATAGAGCAGATACAGCTAAGCAAGTCAATATTTTTTCTAAGTCTTCCACGTAGTCTAACCCAAATCTTTGTTATTAAAATCAAACCAGCACCCCCACCTACAGATGATTAGGGTAGTGTGTGTTAAATGAAATATTAATTACATTTTCATATCTTAACCTAATAATTCCGACTCATTTACTGCCACCATCATTCTCACTCCAGACTTGTTCTATGGAGAGCAATTTTGCAAACACTCAAATGCAAAATTCTGCACAGTCAAATAATACCAGTTTGATAAGAATTCATAACTTATGTACAGCCCTAACAACCTGTGAATCTTACCTTCAGTCAGAATCAGCTTTAACAAACTGTTCAGCTCTGACTCGCCTGGATACAAGGCATTCAATCCGGAGCTGAAAATCAGCAGAGAGAAAATAGGCATGAGTCCATGTTCTACAACAACCTCTGACCAATCATAATAAAAAAAAATTATAATTATTAAGCAATCCTTTCCACCTGGAAAAGAAAGAATGAATCATTCTAGAATCTGAAAATCACAGGCAGGTGTGTTGTAGGAGAGTGTATCTGCACAGAAAATATGAAATATATAAATAAAATGCAGCAGCTTAGTTCCAGCACAATGCAGTTCTAGCATAATGATGACTCATCAGCTAATGTTACTCTTCTTTTTTTTTTTTCGTCTGTTTTGAGTTGCTTGTTCATACTCAGGTACCGCAAGTATGTAAGGCTGACCTGACTGCTAGACAGGCTTCTCTTTGGATATCTGCCCCCATTTGATCAACAGGAGCCATGAGCAGCTGCCACAACAGCAATCGACATCGTCTCATGCTATCTTGGTTCTGTTCAGACTGGGGGTTGAAGAACCGAAACACGACCTGATTAAACAGAAAACAAAAGAATCAAAAATGTCAGAGTATGCCATTTCGTCTGTTCCAAATCCACCAAGCTAGACATACATCAACCTGAGAAAACAGTGAAGAGAAATTCAGGTTGGAATTCTAAAACAACATGTGCAATCAAACCGCTAAACAGCTCTATATTGACAGCAGCCGGAAATCATCTGGTTTGGCCGTAAAAGTCAGAGTGTTAACACTTAAACAGAGCAAGTTTGTGTGTCTATTTTACCAGTACCTGGAAGACCACAAGGATGCAGCGGATGATGCAAGTGTCAGAATTTGCCATAGCTTTCTCCATAATGTCACAGATAGAGCTGAAGTGGCGGGCCTCCATTGGCTGTTGCTTGCCCAGGAAGGAGCCCAGAGGCAGGCTGCTGCTGCTAGCAGCCAGCAGGTTCAGCTGGTGGATACACATGGCACCAACGTGGTGTAACAGCTGGCTAATCACCTCACCCGTCTCCACCATCTCTTCTGTGGGCAGGTAAGTAAATGAAAAACATTTTGGATCAAACGTCTCCTAGGTAGCACAAGACAGTGAAGGTAGGGCAATAACAAGTGAACAAAAGTAACAAATGAAAAACAAACAAACAAATAAACAAACAAACACAAAACATAAATCACTTTTCACCTTCAGTAAAGCAGCATAATTACATTAGCTTGGGTATATGGAGACTTCTGTAGAAGGACAGTTGTAACAGTTTCTAACACCAACTGCACTACACACCTTCCACCTCCACTGCCAAAGTCACTGTCAAGTTATCATCACTACAAGTACAGGGGTTGGACAATGAAACTGAAACACCTGGTTTTAGACCACAATCATTTATTAGTATGGTGTAGGGCCTCCTTTTGCGGCCAATACAGCGTCAGTTCGTCTTGGGAATGACATATACAAGTCCTGCACAGTGGTCAGAGGGATTTTAAGCCATTCTTCTTGCAGGATAGTGGCCAGGTCACTACGTGATGCTGGTGGAGGAAAACGTCCTTCTTGGTGGTATGCTGACATTACCCTGGATACCGTGGCTCTTGATACATCACAAAGACTTGCTGTCTTGGTCACAGATGCGCCAGCAAGACGTGCACCAACAATTTGTCCTCTTTTGAACTCTGGTATGTCACCCATAATGTTGTGTGCATTGCAATATTTTGAGCAAAACTGTAAAACTGTGCTCTTACCTGCTAATTGAACCTTCACACTCTGCTCTTACTGGTGCAATGTGCAATTAATGAAGATTGGCCACCAGGCTGGTCCAATTTAGCCATGAAACCTCCCACACTAAAATGACAGGTGTTTCAGTTTCATTGTCCAACCCCTGTACATGACTACACTTCACATGGAAAAACTTCTCCAGGATTTTTTGGTATGTGTTATGTTCCCTACTCTGAGTGATGAAGGGATACCTTCATAAGCAATCACAGTGAGCATAGCCACAGCAAGAAGTAGGAGGAGAGATCCCAGCACTTTTTCATTCATCAAAAAAGAATGCAGTTTAACAACCAGCTTGACAGACCCCTAACATGCTCATCCGGTAATTTAAGTAAGGCTTTGATCCAAATGTACAGAGATGCACGCGTTCATACTTGCTGTTCAATTCCCTGTGAACAGACCGTTGTCCTCAACATACACAGTCTACAGTTATTTGACTTCATGAACAAAAATACAGTGCTGTGGCTGTAAAAACAAACATCTTTGACTTGGCAAGGTGACATGGAGCAGCTCAATCCCAACATGTTGTTGCATATCTTCTTCTCAGCAGTGCTGTTACTTTCATTTTTATGTGGTAAAACGTATACACTACAGGTGTATCTGTTGGACATATGTAGCAGTGCCAGGAAATTAAAAATAAAGGAATAAACAGGATTTAAACTAAATAGTTGCACCAAATAGGAAGCATTTGATTGCAATCCTATTGGGAAGGAAGATAAAGGTTACCAGGAACAATAAAAGATGCTAAATTTAGACTGATATGGCCAATATTTATTATTGGGCAAGATATGGGCAATATTTATTGAGCAACACACACAGAAGTAGTGTCTCTCAGTCTGGCGTCGAGCCGCCATGTTTGCTAACATGCTAGACGTCTAGTCATGGAGTTGTAGAGGTTTCCAAATTGTGCCCTGCCCATGCATAATCCATCCCATGCAGCTTGAATATTCTCCTGCAGTTCCTGCAGATTTTGCAGTAGGGGTGGAGTGTTGATAGTGCCTCCGATAGCATCCCACACATTTTCCAATCTGGGATAGGTCTGGTGACGCGGCTGGTCATGGCATAGTATCTGTGTTCGCGGTTAGCTCTTGGGACTGCTGCAGTACGAGGATGAGCATTGTCTTGGCTTCTGTATGACAGAAGCATTCATGAAATCATGAATATGTGATAACCATGTATATCATCATATAAAAATGTTTAATGCAGAAATTTTAAGCAAACTCTGTTAACCACAAATTAGTAAGATGGTGTTGGAAATGGTTGCCAGATATTCAAGTAACATTCATTACAGGCTCTGGAGCCTGCTATCTTTCTGCTGAGCTGGTCAGCCCAGACCTAACTTTTTTTTTCTTAAAGTCCTTAAAGTCCCCTTAAAGTGCTTGTCTACTGGTTCTCCATCCTAGCCCTGGAGTTCTACTGCCCTGCATGTTGCAGTGCTCTCCCTGCTCCAACAATCCCGCTTCAGCTCAAGAAGGGCTTGTTAATTACCTCTACTTCTTTTTCAGCTCAGGTGTGCTGGGAGCAGAAGAATCACTATAACATACAGGGCATGTCTTAACTAGCTAACGTCTCGCTGCTACTGTTCAAGAACTTTGCTTTCAACATACAACGGCAAGTAGACACACACACACACACACACACACACACACACACACACATTCACGCAGATACAGTGATTTAGTTAACAGGGCAGCTCTCAAACGTGTATCAAAGATTAAAGTACTATACCGCAAAGCCTGTTGAAAAGAATCTTGACGAAGTTCAGACACACTCATGACTATTAATTACCACAGGAATGCATTCACTTTTTCCAATGGTAGATGACAAACAGCTTGCTAACTCTGGTTCTTTAGACAATCTGACATAAAAACAGGCTAAATTCAGCCCTGCTTAGCTTAAATCTAGCAGATGAAAAGACCAACATACTTTTTCCTCCGCCAGGTCATAGTAAAGTCATTACAAAACTAATAGATAACAGAAGAGAATCATAAAAATGTGTAGGTAGGGGTTTTAACATGAGCATGTTTTTACACATGCTTGTACTCGTGAGTTTGCCTGGGAAAGTTGCCCGGTTGATTTAACAAACACTGAGTTCAGGAAATACTCAAGTGGATATTGCCCACCTTTATAATTCACATTATAACATTATCACAACGTGATTGGTCACACAAAAAACCCCATATGCCGCACTGCAAAGCATTTTCTTACCTTTGGGCTCTTTGATGACATGGCTCACACCAAGCCGCTGGCATACATGATGAAAAGCTTGGTTACCAGGATTAGACCACTGGTCCATATAGTCACTAGAGCATGTCCAGATCAAGTTGTTGAGAACGTCGTAGCAGGCTCCTGATGCATTATGAAGAAAAAGTCGTTTTACCATACAGAACTGGCTAACATTTAAAAATCTGGAAACTGGGTCAATCTGGAAACAAACATATACGGTAATCGCTGCCAACCAAATGCAGATGTTTGGCAATTACATATAACATTTTAGTACCTAGTCCTGCTACCTGAGCCCCACGACCCAGAGAGCTGCTAGGAGCATCGATGAGGTCTGCACGACTGCTGAACTGACCATCAGACAGATTAAACATCAGACTAGAGCCTAGGACTAAGAAGAGGAGAAAAGAAATATTATGCCTTTCTGGACAGATTATGACACCACTTTACTTTTGATGCCTCACTGACCGTTGCACAGATAACGTGTAATCATACTGATTTGGGATACTTTGGTCTCTGAAGTGCCTTACTCTTAAGCGAGGAAAGACCGCTGGAACCACCAAACAGTGAACGAGTTGCAGAACTACCCGCTACACCAGGAGGGGAGGCCAGCATCACCAGGTAGGTCCCACAAACGTACATGGGAGTCTTCCGCAGAGTCTTCAGAGGAAGACCACAGCTAGCGTTTACTGCTAGGAGAAACAAAGAGAAACAGAACAGTTAACGTGGTCATACAGCCAAAAGCAATGCAATTTAGTAGAACTTTGTAGCTCTAAAATGACAGATCATATTGTAGCAAAGCATGTCAGCCCCACCGTATAAGCCGTCTACCTTTTCTACTTCTCTCAGTGGTAAAATTTTAGTGGTAAAGTAGTCTTTTCTGTCATCACAACCTTTTAAGTCTGCCATTTGTTCTCTCTGCTCTTTAACCTTCTTTATAAGGGTCTTCAGGTCTTCCAGATTTTCCTCCAAGATTCCTCTCTCAATGTCTTTTCTAGGGCTGGGCATTATGACAATATATCATTAGTCTGATAAATCATGTCACAACACAATACAATATGCTTTTCTGAACATATTGTGATCATCATCATTACTTCATCAGAACTATTTTTTCCTCCCCCACTCCTGAATCCTCAACCCTCAATCGCCCTTTGCCAACATGGAACGATTCTGTCCATGCCCACCAATGAGCTCTCTTCCAAAATTGTTGGCACAGTTTGGTCAGTCTTCTTCTGAAAGGCTCACTATCAGCACAGCAGTAACATTGATTCAGTAGGATGTGTTGACAGAATTGGTCCAGCCATGTTGCAGTTGTTTCTTTAAGCACTACATTTGTACATCTGCATGTGTTGTCCACTCTATTAGACACCTTATGAATATACAGTTAGAGACAATAGCTCATCTGCACAGTTTATATTAATGATACTCTAGTTCTACATTAGTGATCAGTTTCAGGCCACAAGACACTGATGAATGGATCTTTATGGTAGGTGAAGTATTATCAGCATAGCAGTGACAACAGTGACAATTCCCACCATTGTTGCTCCTCTTATCTATGCCGAGCAGCACACACACACACTAACACGGCATTAACATTTCAGCATCACTGCAGCTCTGAGAATGATCCACCAACCAAAAACACTGTGCAAGTGGGGGTGTGGTCAAGCATCACATGCAGGATAGAGAGTCAGACACACTGAATCAGCCAGATGAGTTGCTGACTGTTCACCTGTGTTTTGTTTCTCCCAGCCTATTTATAGTCCTATCTTTTTTCAGTAGGCTGGCATAGACCAGAGCAAAAAGACGGGGAAGCACAGAACAAGCCGAGCAGAGTGAAAGAGCCCGTATGAGAAAGCCACAAACTAAAAAGACCTTCATTTGCCATATAAGCTTAAATGCTTAAACATTTGAATTTTTGTGTAATACACAGAAACGTCTCTCACGTGTCTCTCCCACCTGCTCACAGTCTCTCCCTCTCCCACTAACTAAGGGTGTAACTAAGGATACAGTGGTGCCGGAACCTGAGACTACGGAATAAATATGTCACAATGGAATCCTTGCTGCTTGGGGAAACTGTTAAAACCCTCTCCCTCCTACAGCACACCCAACATAAAGCTCTCTTTGACCTGCAACATGAACACCAAGCCCGATTTGAGGCCCTGGCCACGGCCCAAGGAGAGAAGCTCCTTGCTTAGTCATAGCTAGAGGACGATGAGCTGAAAATGGTTGGCCTGACTCCTGAGCAACACAGAGCTGTTTGCCCAGTTAGCTCAGCAGCTGTACAAGTACTGTAGGAGCTGGCTTCTTTCAGAGGAATGACACTCCTTGACCTTGTGGTACTGGAGCAATTCATTACTCACCTGCCAGAGGAGACCAGTGCATGTGTCCAGTGCTCGAAGAAGCCAGAGGCACACATGGAAGGGTACACAGCAACCCTCTCTCTCTCTCTCTCTCTCTCTCTCTCTCTCTCTCTCTCTCTCCCGTAACCTTTTGTTTCTTCCTCAGTCTCCCTCTCTCAAACAACTTCCACCCATTCTCAACCTCATCCCTCTCTATCTACATAGGTAGGAGCCCAAAAGGCCTGGGAAGCTGTGTTTGCATTGCAGTGTGTTTGGATTTCCTGAAGCAATGTCACCACACGGTGGTGCAGACATGGCACACCTCTCCTCTCCTCCGAAATCAGAAGGACACACCAGTGAGTTCATTCTGGCTGTGATCAAATCACAATCTATCAATGCTTAATTCAAGACACTGCGTTTAGGTTTATCAGGCAAAGGTGCAGGACTCTACCTTTCATCCCACCTTCGCATCAGCCCTAAGGATTCTAGTGTGGAGCAGTCATGAGACCATGAAGTAGGCCACTGACAAAAGTAACTGACTGTCAATTGTTTGATCCAGGAAAAGCTGTCTTATCCCCATTTCTCGATTAATAAAGATGGCAGAAAAACTACTTGGAACAACTGTTAATTCCAAAAAGCTGCCAGACTATGCCTTTCCATGCGGCTCATAATAATCCTACGGTTGGGAATCTGCGACAGGAAAACAACAACAACAACAACAACAACAACAACAACAACAACATAAAATGGTCAGTTTTTACTGTAATGAGCCTTTGTATTAGACTACGCAACGCAATAACCAGAGACGGTCATGTAATGTACATTTTTTGGCTATAGACTGATTTGCACCAGAATACCATCCCCAAACAGATGGCCAGGTCAACCAAATTAATCAAACCCTGGATATTTGTTTGCAAGGTGTCTAGAGAACCCTAGAGAACTGTCTATATAAGTCTAGAATCCTTTTGCAATGCAAGAGGTCAAACAACTCTCCAATGGGGTCCTTATCATTAGTATGATTCAATGGACAAAGACCCGGGGCATCCTGGACATTATCAAAGAGTATAAAAGGAGGAAGGATCTTAAAAGAGCAAAGATTTGTTTCAGTACATTCTTCACCTCCAGTCAAGACTCCATGCACTAGGGCAATTAACTCAGGAGAATTTGGAGAACACACCCAGAATCCTCACTCCTCCCACAAGAAATGACATTACAAATATCTTCTCAGTGGTGGTCCCATTGGGGCCTGGACAACTGATTAACAGAGTCAAGGGGGGGCTAACAAATTATGCAGATGCGACAACAATCTGTTATTGTAAACCTACAATCAGACCTGGACAATGAATGTGGGTACAGGAATAGTCCAGCTAAAAGAAACAAATTCCCATGACTACTTACCCCCAGGCGCAGTCGATCAGCCAAGACATGTATGATACCTGACATCTGCTGCTCAGCGAAAGACGCTAGGCTAACACTGATGCTGGAGTTGAGACTGAGATGAAATTGTCAATAAAGTAATCTCTGTAAATACATGCTTTAAAAAAATCTCTCAGTCGACTGAAGACACCCAGATCTTCGTTTGTTTCGTACAGACACATCCAAGTGTTTTAGAACATGGACTGACTTTAGTTTATTAAAACAACAATAAAGTTCTATTCAAAAGAGATTGGTGAGACAACCATCAAACACAACCGAACAGAATTTGGCCTATAACAGTCCACGTTCCATTATGTAACTGCAGGGCCAGTGAAAGTGGAACAGCTTAACTCCACTAGAAAAAATGTAGCAAGTCTCAGCTTGATCCTCTTTTCCACAACAATTTATTGTTCATTCAGCAAAGCCAGGTGCTTATGGTAGCACCAAGCTAATGTAGGTACTTTAGCAGACTTTGACCAGGCCGTGACCCTGGATACTCATGTTAGCATCAAGTTAACGGAAAGCTTTTAGCTGAGTTTGACCAGCCCGGGACTCATACGCTATCTTACGTTATGACCAAGCTAACGTACATTACTTTTCGTTAACTTTGAACAGGTCAGGATCATGGATACTTACACTAGCATGCAGCTAACGTACATTACTTTTAGTTAAGTTTGAACAGGTCAGGCTAACGAAGATCATTTTTAGTGGAGCTTGAACGGGTTGGGATCCTGGATACTTACACTAGCATGCAGCTAACAGAGATTATGTTTAGTGGAGATTGAAAGGGCCGGGATCCTGGATACTTACAGTAGCATGCAGCTAACGGAGATTACTTTTAGTGAAGTTTGAACAGGTCGGGATCCTGGATACTTACACTACCATGCAGCTAACAGAGATTACCTTTAGTGGAGTTTGAACAGGTCGGGATCCTGGATACTTACACTAGCATGCAGCTAACGGATATTACTTTTTAGTGGAGTTTGCCCAGTCTATGACCCAGGATACTTATATTAGAATCAAGCTAACAAAAATTTCTTTTAGTGGAGTTTGGAGCTCTGGTCGCAAACCAGAATAATACTTGCACTAGCATCAAAGCTAACAGTAGCTCCTTTAAGCAGACCTTGAATATGGTCCCAAGTCATGGATTTTGCGTCAAGACAGCAGAGCTTGACAAACACATTCATACCACTGTATGTCTTTGCATTACAGTAATACTTCAAGCAAAGACACAAACCCATGTGAAACAACATAACTTTAGCTGATCTAAGGTTCCCTGTCATCTCTGCAGCTTCGTGGCAAGAGCCAGTCCTTGCGCATTCGCTTCTCAACAAAGTCAAAGTCAGTCAGCAAACGAAATTGCCTCTGCTACACCAGGCAGTCCAGCAAAAACGCCTGCCTGTGCCGTTCTAATTAACTGTTTATTACATAGGTTTTCAATAAACTTTCAAAGTTTGGAATGGATTTACGGAGATCCATTTACAATCCAACAGCTGTGTCTTTTAGCAACGTAAGCCTGGCATCTCCCGCTAGAGAAGTAGACACCAGATATCAAAAATGTCTTGGCTGATCGACTGCACCTGGGGTAAGTGACAAATCACAGATCACAGCATTTTTTGCCAAAAATTCCTTTGAGAAAGTGGCCAATGAAAGAAAACAGTCATTAGTTGGCTAGACAACAATTAAAATGATATTCACTGTACAGAAATCATACGATTTTCATGTTCAGGTTTTTATAAACCCGTCATTCACACTGCGAATATAAATGTCACTTCTAACTTTAAAGCCCTACACCTGCCCCTGCAATGGGAGCATTAAAGTAGAGGTCATTATTAAAAGGGGTGTCTGGATACTTGTGCGTGTGTGTGCATGTGTGTGTGTCTATATATACCGGACTGCTCCTCTTTAACAGGGTTGGTGATGGCAGAGCCAGTAAGGGCGGCAAGTGTGGCTGAGTGTGAAGCTCGAAAGCGGGACATGCGGCTCATTAGCAACTCGTTTAGACACTTGGACGGCTCTCCCTCTTTCCGCAACAAGATCACTCTTTCCCGCAGAGGAGTGGCCACACATAACCCAGACTCAGTCTAGATGTGAAAGAGAAGGCAGACAGGTTAAAAATATTTTTTGGTTTATTAACCTATAAAAAGCAGATGTCATTTTCTTTTTGATTTGTTGTACTTTCTAGTTTTCTTTTAATCTATTCTTTTTCTCTGATGTCCTTATATTCTATATGTACATCAACTTAATTACTCTTCATTCTTTTCAAGTTTCGGTATCGATACACTGTATTTTCAAGCCTACATTCATTTGGTATATTATTCTGGGTCTAGTATAGGCTGCCAGTAAATGGTCACTTTCTAGACCACTTTCTAGTTTAAAAGGAACAGGGTATGGACAGCCCAGTACATTCACAGATCCCTGGCACCAAAGATCACAAATAGAGGTGTGTTACGTGTCATCAACAGAAGTATATAAAAAGGCCTTGTGAAGCTTCAGTCAGACTATCTGCAACCACTGCAGGCTGATGTTGCAGCACATTCGATTAAACTGCTACTACTGAATTTTTAAAGGAACACTGTCATTTGCACATCACTGTATCTGCAGTTCATGGGTGTAAGTGATTTGTCAAATGAGGACACCAGGTCCTCATATGCTACAAGGGAAGAATATTTTCTTAATAGAAGCACCGCAACAAAATGCCAAAATCATGAAGTGTTGTCTGTGGTACGTCTGCATATATTGCAAAAATGATGCACAAATGATATTATATTTGTTAGGCTATATGCTGAGCAAGATAACTAGGCTACACAACACTTTTATGTATTCTTCTATGTAATTCTATGCAGAGAAAAATTTGAAAAAATATAAAATCTTTATTTAAACTGGCTTTTCTTTGCATCACATCCACCTAATATGAGCTGATATCTAAACGTACATTAGCTATGAAACTGTCCAGGCTTGTTATGCTAAAATAAAGGTTAAATAAAAGCATACTCCAGGTTCGTACCGCTAACTGGAAGACATCCATGAAGACTGAGTGGCCTTTCTGGGTCTTTTCATTGAGGCTGACAGGAGACCACACCCAGTAGAGGTAGGTACCATCAGAACACAGGTGTAGTGTGGTCAAACTGCTGCCCATGGGGAGGTGATGAGCAGGCATGGGCACAATCTGGCACACCTTCACACAGACATGGACTAAGTAAAGAAAACTGAACACGACTAAATCACAAATCACAGTGAAAGCCTGAAGGAATAATTTGGCAAAAAAAAAACTCACATGATTTACAGTTAATCCAAATGACCACTAAAGACATGTTTGGTGTCCAATTTTTGCTTCTTTAGCTTAAAACCGGAGTTGCTAGACACTGTAACGTTGTGAACATTGCTAAAACAGCAATATATTCCATACAAAAATACAGATTTGTTTTCTTAGCCCACTTAAACATCATGTGGGCCTTAATTCAGGTGGTACAGAAGTTGATATACTTTAGAACACAGTATGACTCATGGTGAACCTTCATTAAAAATGAAAACAACTTCTCCATTCGGCTAAAAGAAAAGGCATCTATTTTATAAGTGGATTTCTTTTTTTTACTTAAACGATATAGTACCACACAAGTGTGCTCAGAAAATCAATGCTGTATATGTACGACATTGACTAGACACAACAACTGGATCAGATGGATCAGTTGATTGCTGGACCCATCAGTCACATCCTAGCTCACATATGACATTAAAGAAAGTAAACACAACCAAAATGGAGGATCAAGTTAACAATGTTTACCTCAGATTCACTTCTTTGAGATTTCACACATTAAAATGTACTTAGGACAGTGATAGATATTGCTGGAGACCTTCCTTGTAACTAACAGATGAAAAATGATTCCCACATACAGAGAGAATATGGACTTTTAACCTGATACCTTTTACCTGATGCTTTAGGGATATATAGACTTTCAATGTTTTTAGCATAGGTAGCCTAGCGGTTTCAGTCCTGGACTAATGAAGCATAATATGGACACCAAACATGTCTTAAATTTGGGTACAGAGGAAAAA
Organism: Semaprochilodus insignis; assembly: GCA_034552555.1. Classification (NCBI taxonomy): domain Eukaryota; kingdom Metazoa; phylum Chordata; class Actinopteri; order Characiformes; family Prochilodontidae; genus Semaprochilodus; species Semaprochilodus insignis. Next base: position 6,097,671 of record CM067499.1, read on the forward strand.
AAAAAAATCACAAACTTTTCACTAAACCACTTCTTTAGTAATTACACGCTGGATAAAAAGCTTACCTGCAGTGTGAATAAGTCAATGACCTGGCAAAGCTGGTGAGGTTTAGAGTCAAAGGAGGCTGGGCGGTGGAGTAGTCGACCACTGCTGTGCACTACCCACCCGGCTTCTAGTTCTTCATTTCGACAGTACACAAAACCCCTGAAAAAGAGTAGAACTATTAGAGGGCTAGATAGAGAGAGAGAGAGAGAGAGAGAGAGAGAGACACAAAAAGACAGGAAGATACGCTGAGAACACACACAAGAACATCTTGGTGGGCCACAGGCATGTGGGTGGAGCCTAAAGAAATGTGCAGAAATAGGTTCACAGAGAAATTGCTAAGTGTTGGACAGAGAGACGGGGGGAGCAAAACTGAGAAGTGGATATCTATAAAATGTGATATTCAAGTGCCCTTCCAGGAGGAAGAGAGTTAGAGAGAGGGGGTGGATGGATGACACTGTAGCTGTGCATGTATTTAGTGATGCACACATGGTTCTCGTATTACCTCAGTGTCCCATGAAGGCCTGAGCCCAGCTTGCTCAAGCCTCTCCCAAAGGAGTTAGTCGTGTAGAGATATAGGCCATCTGTAGCCAAGCAGCGGCCCAGGTCTGTATCTGAGAGAGAGAGACAGAAAAAAAGTGAGAGAGACAGAGAGAGACAGAGACACAGAGAGAGAGACAGAGAGAGACAGACAAAGAGAGGGAGAGAGGGAGAGAGGGAGGTTAATCATGTAAAAAGTTAAAGGTCTTTATCAGTACTTACAATAAAAAATTACAGGCTTTGGTAATTACATATTCAAGATGATTAGTCAAAATTGCAATGCCACTATAAAACACACAAGGGAGGCGCCCGAGCTCTTTCATCTTCAATGGCCGCATGGAAATTTGAGGTTTCAACCAAGCAAAGTTCTGTGAAGTGCTTTGACAGAACCTATAAAGAAAGGCAGGAACTAAGAACTAACTTAAGCAGTGAAAGTTAACCAGGTGATGTCAAGCCTAGTCAACAACAAAACTGAACTGAGAGATATATTTTATAATTATCATATACAATACATCCAAAGAAACATGCCCTTAATTGTAAATTGTTTGACAATACAAATGTTTACAAAAACAAACACATATGATCAATAATTTTACTGAGGAACTAGACTAAGCAAGCCCAGTTCTGCTGTACCGCCATCAGCTGCAATATATTCAAATAAGCAAATGTGCTGCGTTATTGTACGATGGCAAATTAATCCCAAAGTCTGTATTGTCTTGATCAATTCTGGTCATACTTACTACCACCAAAACTAACACACAACTACTACAAATAATAATAATAATAATAATAATAATAATAATAATAATAATAATAATAATAATAAACAATAACAATTATAGCTGTAATCTAGTAATAATCTGTGGTATCTAGTAATACCATAAATGCTATATGTCTGTACAAACTTTGATCTCAATCAGATCATGATATGCGATATGAACTTTAATTTACATCACTGTATTTTTTTTATTTATTTCTATTCAAATGATTTTCTAACAATAACACTGTTATTTTACTGTTTGCTACACCAAACAAAGCTCACTACTGCAGACTTGTTCAGCTGGCTTGATTCGGTTGGCTTCTCAACCAAGCAGTTAAGTATCTAACTTTATGAGGAAAAACCCCATGACTTGCACTAAAAAAATCTGATGAAATGTTCAGTACCACAGCATCCATGAATAGTACATTTATTTTAATTTAAATAAACTTGACAGATGCAGCAAAATGATCTCAACATGGTATGAAGCAAGAGATGATTTCAGGGCACAGCTTGCACAATAATAAACGGTGGGGTATATTATTACTTTACTTTGACTATAGGCAAACTCTGGACACCAGATATCTTGGGGTGACCGGCAATTTGAATACGGGTAAGAAAACTGATTATAGCTTTATAGTTTTAACTGGTTCAAAAGCAAAATCATAGCACCCCTGAAAACAGGGCAATATAAGGCAAATGCTTGCATATTTTAGCTTTTTCCAACAAGGTTAGAAAAACCTCATGGGAAGGATGCCATCAGATCACATGACCCAAAATACAAAATTTACTGTTCCAGGCAACCTCCTTTAAACCCTGAACCATTCTGTAATGCCTTTATAACAAGATCACATTTAAAAATTAAATTTAAGATGTTCATACCTTTAGCTTCTGCTCCTGCAGCACTGCTGTCTGGAGCAGGGAGCATGTCCTCAAAGCCCCATGAGACGATGTGCTTACCCCCTAGTAAACAAGATGGGGAGCCTGGACCCCCTTCAAGTAGTAGTAGTCTGGAAATGGCAATAAGAAAATGAAAAACAGACCAAGTACAATCATGTGAACACACGACCTGTGCAGCACACAACACAATCAGAATAATTAAATCCTATAAATGTCACTCTGAAGTCTACATCACTTTGACTCCTCATTATATTATAATTATATCATATACATAATATTATAAAACAAAAAAGAAAAAGAAGTCTTGCATAGCCTGACCTATACAGGACATCTGCCACAGGAAGCTGCCCAAGATCTGTCTGTTTTTGCAGCAGGTGAACTGTGTGGATGAATGTCTTCAGCGACCCCCTAGACACACATGTAAAGTACAAGAGTCACCAAGTCCTCACGCTTAATTAAACCATCGTATCATCAAAAAATAGAATAATTGGTCATTTATACATATTCACTGAAATGTGATGCAGTCTGTCATAGGACAAGTTAGAATTGGCATTGAAATGGCTGAATATTCCAGATGGTTGCATATTAAATGTATGAATATGTGTTTATCAGTGTATAAGTAAATTTCAGGTCATTACAGGTGGTTTTGCAAATTCCCAAGGAGAGACACGACTCACATAACACCAAATTTACTTACTAAATGTATTAGAGAAAACTGAGTGAACATTAAAGAAGCACTTCACAAACATACGTAGATCGCACTGACAGCAAGTATCTAGAAGCGCTTTATGTAAAGATGATTTCAGATGGCTAAATGTAGGTCTATGCACTTTCACTTTCACTATTCACTGGGGTATCTAAAGCAACACAGGACGTACAGGACGGATGCTTTACTGGAGAAAATGAGAACCAAAAAAATGATGGCACAGCTGCCAAGAGCTTATCTGTGCCTTGACTCTACTAAAGCCCAAAAAAAGACTGCAAAGGAACTCCCAGGTAGTATAACAGGACTCGTAAGAGAGCACAACCTTTGGGAGTCTGTGTTTCAAAAAAAATATTAAAAAATGTATTAATTTGGGGATATGAACAGCACATCAATACAAATTAACTAACTCCCAAGCTCAAAAACTGACACTCATATTAAAAAGCCATGGCATGAAACCTGTTTACATACTACCATCGTACACACCTTGCACACGCGAGTGCCACAAGCGCAGCAGCTGCATTCTCCCGTTGCCTCTGGGTCAAGAATGGACTTTCTTGTGGCACAATTACTCCTCCCTGTTCACCACCCTGCTCCAACCAAGTGCACAGCAGCCCCTCCAAGCCATTAAGGCAATCGGCAGGCTCCTTTCCTAGGCTGAGCGGCTGACAGTCACGCAGGCACGTTAAAAGTACTTCAGCTGTGACACTGCTAAGTGACGGGTCATGGCGAGTCTGCGACTGTAACAGAGGAAAGACAAGCAACAGTCCCACACGCGACGTGAAGGGGGCCTGATCTGACCCTGAGGGCAGTGGAGGATGGTGGTGGTGTCCAAGTAGGTGCGGCTGCTGCAAGAGGCCCTGCCGTTTCAGGAGGGCCAATGCCTCCTCATCAGCCCCTGCTCCGACGCCAGCTGCTGCTGCACCCTCTCGCTCCTGCTGCTCCTCCAGTGCCAATTGTCGCTGCGCACCCCACAGGCCGCGCAGAGCATTAAGCCTGTACTCCAGGAGCCGGGCATACGCATTGCTTTGGTTGCCACAAACAGCACGCAGGCGCTCAGCTAGCTCCACTGGGTTCTTGGTCTCGAAGGTCAAGATCTACACATGGAGCAAAAGAGCAAGAAGAACTTAATACGCAACACGTAGATATAACCATCATCTGGCTATGAGAATCTAACGACTTGTCCAGTTAACTGATTTAACACAACGGCATTCTCATAAAGCATTGTGAGGCATTTAAAGAGTGACCACCCAAAAGTGACTGTAGAGATGCACACAACACAGCATAGTCCATGTTTAGTTAAAGGCAATTTAAAGAATCCCATCACTTTAGGATATGCCCGATATTCCGTTTCGCATTGGCTAGACGTTCAGCTCCCATCCCCTTAAGCCAACACTTAACCTGCATTCCCCTTTACATCAAACTAGTAACATTATGATATGCCAAAAGAGATGGCACTGCACTGGGGAAGCAATGCATCAAAAGTCAGCTATCGATTACAGAAAGTCCATGAAGCTCATAATAACATCCATTATGCCTTTTAGCTGCTGGATTTTATATTGATTCCACACACAGAATAGGAAAACCAAGACAAACCTCAGATGGACTTCACATACAGAAACAACCACAGCCTTCATCCTGTGTTTTCAAGTTGATGTGCAGGCTACAACCCTTTATTCCCAAATAACTGTATGCTAAAATGAATAGGCTACCAAATCATAATCATAACAAATGAAGCCACTGTCTGGAAAAAAGTCAAATTATATAGTTAGTGCTAACTGGGAGGCTTTTAGTAGAATGCTTAACAGAAATGTTACTAGCCACTAGATTTCAATGAAATGTTCATACTCCATGTTTCCTTAATAAGGATCAACAAACTGCCTAATTTAACTAGGCAGTGCCCTGAATCACAATGTCACCTGGTAAGTCCAATAATAGAAAAATTACTCATCAAAAACATGAAATGCTTGTGTAACGTTAATGCTTTCCCAGCTATCTATTTGTTCTGTGGGCTCTGGCTCAGGTTCTTCTGGAAAGGCTAAAAGCCTCACAGACAGCAGTTTAGTCAGATTTGCAGCTCCAACCCAAACGACAATGCCAGGACAATATCAGACAGCAACATATTTAACTGCTTTTAACATTCAAAAACATTTTAGTAAAACAGCTCTTTATAAAAACAAATAACAAATAACGAATGAGAAATAATCTTTTTTGTTTTGAGTCAACTCTAGTGCGGCAAACAACTATTCTGATGATGGAATGAACTATTAATTATTTTAAAAAAAAAAAAAACACAATTTGGATTATGAATGAACTGCTCATCTACCAAATACCTCTTAGGTAGCTATCAAATTTAAATTTAGAAATTAGCCTGAGGTCATTTTATGGATTTGTTAACAATCAAGACAATAAAGATGAATCCTTTATTCGAAAATTCAGTTTTAATGTACTTTGCTGTTAATACAAAAGACAAATAAAATAATATTAATCTTCTCGTCAAAAATTTAAACCAAGGATGTCCAAAGAAGCAGCAATAAAATATCATAAACAAAATCCGCTGTCTGTTTACACACTATTGCAACTACATACTACTTCACAGCTCTATACTGAAATGGATTAAATGGTGTCACCAACTAATCAACTATTAAATTAGTTGGCAATTAGTTAAATTAGTGGGCAGCCTGGTTATTTATAATATGGACAAGAATAACAGCACACGTATTCACAAGACATTCATGAGATATGAATTCATAGGTTATAGCTTGCAAAGAAATTTGAATGTACACACAGGTTAATCCTTTAGCAACCTTCTTAGGACTCTAAACGCACCTCTGATGTTATGCCACAAGAATGTCAACATAGGCATGGTGCTGTGATTTGTTTAGAAAGGAAAGGAAGGAGGAGAACAGCAGGCCGTCTGTCATTCTTAAAACATTCTTAAAAAATATATTACAATTATGTCTTCTTGTATTCTCAGCTTGCTCCCCATTGCCACTTCATCCTTCCTACAGTCTACATGCTCTGATTGGTTTAGAACAGTCCTTTGGAGGGTCAGGTTGCAAATCACTGCAGACTCTGCCATGCTCGAACTGCAGGAAGGTTATTTAGGGGAAAACACTGTACTAAACAGTAACATGATCTCAACAGCTGGAATAAAAGGCATTTCTGCCTACAGCAGGATAAGACGGAGCTATGAATTGTTTGGTTTCGTGTGCATGTGGGGAAGATCAATTAGGCCTCACTCATGCTTGAGCATCCAGCTTATCCGCCGGGCTGATTAGGGAACAGTAGTACAAAACACTTAATGAAAAAAGCGGGGGGAAGGAGCATGCGGGGTTATCAGGGTTTTGCTATACAACACTTGTGACTCTGGTGATGTAGGAAACTAGGAAACGCATGTTTGGTAGCGCAGCAGCCCGTCTCTGCCAAGCCTTGATAACCTAACTTATCTGGAGCAGAACTCTCGCGACAAAGTACGAGACACTGATAACTGCCTGCCTTTCTACATGCAGCAAACTCGCTAGAGAACTGCGCCTCCAAGACATTGTAGTTAGCTGACCCGACAGTTTTCCAGGTATATTTTTAGAACCTAGATTAGTATACATGTCACACTATTAATTCTTCCCTGCATGAAAACGTCAACGTCATGTTAACTGTCAAAATGCCAACTCCGTTATACACATTAGGTATTACGTATCACGTTAACCTAACATCTGCTTACAGGAACAGTCGACCGCAGAATAAACGAACAAGACGACTTAAGGAATTGACTTCAGTTACTAGCTAACTAGTTGCATAACTTGGTTAGCTAGCCAACCACTGCCGCCGGTGGCTAGCTAACCTTAACTAACTTAGCGAGCTAGCCTAAGCTAGCCATAAGGGTTGGGCAGTTCCATACATGGGATGCGCTTACCAGATTAACTGTAGTGTTGACTGACCTGAAGTTATAAGACAGTGACCTACTGCTGTATGTAGAATGCAATCATATAGTTATTCAACGCCAGGCGAACACTTTAGTAACGGCGATCACCCATCTGTAACTTCTATTGTTGTCGAGGAACCGTAGCCGAACAACTGGCCACTCACCACTAACGCCGGTATGCTAACAACAGGCAGATGGTGTCCGTTATAGTTTGAATTTGTCCCCTTAAGCAAATACTGAGCGTTACCTCCTGCTCGGCGTCACCCTGCTCAGAGACTCCAATCTCACTGGGTAATTCGGCGAGATCCGTGACCCGTATCAGCCCATCGTGGAGAAAAATAGTCTCTTCTTTTACGGACAACCACTGGGACGAATCCACGGTCCCTGATCCCATCTCTCTCTCCCCTGAAGAAAATCCAAAAGTTGACGAACATTAAATTAGAGCATCCGACGTTTAAGTTCTAAGCGATGGCCTACATACTAATGTTAGTCAGCAGAACACGGCAAGAGTGGAGCGCTGGTGTCAGCTGAGCAACGCCCGTTTAGCGAGCTACCTTCGTAGCTAGACAAGCTAGAATAAACGCCCGCTACTTTTAGCTGGCTAGCTTTCCCTTGACACTGCAGACCGGCTAGCTAGCTTCTACGCTCGAGCTATGCTCTCGTATTTTCGGAAAGGTGGGCGTGACAGAAATCTAATGTACTGCTCTTCCACGGTTGTCAGTTACATCCTTTCTGAATCGAGATCTACTTTCAGGCTAGAGAAATATGCGACGTGCGTCAAAGCAGTACGCTTTAAATGATCCAGCTCAGGTTACTGGTAGACAACTAGGTAATGAAACCTGCACAGCTGTCAGTGAGACGCCATGTTTTTCCTGAGCTGAGTTTTCCCAGCGTACACCGCGGTTGCGTATAAACACAACAAACCGTACCAATGAGAAAATGAGAAAAATAATATATTAATAAGCGGGCAAATTTCCATTAAGAGATATGCTTTGTACTCCCTGGTTCTGTTCCTCTGTGGTTATCCCAGTAATGTGTAATGTTTACTGACTTGCTAAAATCATGGATACGCTTAAATAGCACAGGTTACTGCGCGCAGAACAGAATTATGAAAATGACTAGCGGTTCGAATGTGTTAGTATGGAACGACAGCGCCACCACGTGGATGATTACTATGATGTCTAGTACTAAGTGTCTGGGATGTTCTAGAAAACCTCTGAAAAAATCTGAAAATAACTAAATAAATAAATAAACACTTTAAGAATTCCGAAGGAAAAACAAGAAATACATTTTACACTAATTTAAAAGTAACTAACGCATTACAATTCTATAGTTGGCCAATATGTGCAATATGAAGATATCACCACTATCTTCCCTACCATGAAACCCTTAGCTATGCCTACCTACTGACGCTCTTAACATTCAGTCTCATCTTCAGAATGTAGTTTTGATCCTAGTTTTAGGGTTATTAAGCATAGTTTTTTGGTAAGTTTGGTTGCATCTGAGCATACAAACAATTTCTAATAACAAATGAGCAAATACTTAGATTTGTCTCTATACTCTTACTGTTATACAAATTAAGAACTTTGTTTTCGGTTAAATGTCTATTATTATAACACACAGTACACTACACAGTACACGGTAAAAGTTTGGAGTCACTTGTCATATGTTTTGCTGTTTTTAATAATAACTTATATAATGTGAATGTAAATATTACAAACTATTCACCAAAATGTCTTTTTAGGGATTTTATTCAAGAATTCTGTGAATGAGAACTGAATAAATGACAAATATACTGTATATACAGCATATATATATATATATATATATATATATAGTCATTTATCTATGGCTCCGCTCATCATTTTGTACACATGAAAACACGCTCATATTTTACAGCATCCTAGTATCGGAGTATTTATTTGTAACCTATAAAGTTGCACAGGTCTAGCACATCAAAATCATTGAATACACTTGCCTGCAATATAAACAGCTATGTATAATTGAAACCATTAATTGCAAACTCAAACTTTTGAACTGCAGTGTACATATTTGTATTTTATTAGGCCTTAGCCTTTGTGTGCTCTGATGTATACACACCCATACAGACCCAGTTTCTTTGAAACGTTTAATTAGCTCTTCAGGATAATATACATCACAAAAGTTTTTTCTTTGCATGTTTTGGGTTTCTAGGATTTAAAATCCTAAGACAATATTTGTGAAGTTGTCGAGGGGTTCTTTTGTTGGCAAGTTGTTTAATATGTCTTGCTGTAGCTTGAGCCTCCTCCAGTTTCTTCAGTGATGAATCTAGTTCTGTGGTCTTGGAAATGATGACAGGACAGCTGTGCACATAGGAAAAAAAACAATTACACAATTCACATTATTCCATAACAGGAAAGGTTTATAATAAAATTATTTTGCTGACTGAGCAAACTATCTGTGCATTAGTTTGTGTACTATTGTTTATTTACAAACCCTGTGGTTTTGTGGCATTCTTTGATATTTGATATTTCGATGCAGGAGAGAGACACAAATTTGCCAAGCAGAAACTGCAGGCTACTGGCTTTCTTGAGTTGTTTCAAACTAGCAGTAAAACTGGAAAGAGGAGAAAAGAGTGAGATAAGAAATAAATGGAGGAAGGAAATTCATTTTCTTTTAATTAAAGCAAATGAACATGAATGGATTAATGACTTTTGCAATGCAAACATTTACCAACCGGTGTATGCAGTCACAATGGTAGATTGTAGTGGACTCCTTATTGTGATGGCCATACATCTTTTCCATTGGTCCAATCCTATACTTGCAGCGATCCAAATATCTAAATGCACCACATATCGATGAGTATCCTAGAAAACAACATAGGTAAGCCCGTCTTCAGTAGCAAAATCAGATGCTGAAAATGTAGATATGAAATGTAGGGCAATGCTGAAGTGCTCCACACCTGTAACTGCAAGCAGTGAAAAGTTTTACCTTAGAGGTAAATGTTTGCTAATCCCCATAAACCTGGAACGCTTACATTTAATGGAGTTAGAAACAGAGTTAAGAATAATACACCCTCCAGTTCCCTTTACAGGCATCTTAGGAATTTTAAGATGTACAGGTCCTAAGGAATGTAGCTTCAGGTCACAGCTGTCAGAGATGTAGGAGCTACAGGGACAGACACCAGCTAACTGCATTTTACTATCTGGTAAATTTTGCTTTAAAACAATATTATATTATGTGCTTCTGATTTTAATGGGGAAGGAAAGAGCAGTACTAATAGGGAACATTTGATACTATACAAATGAGATTATGCTAAACCACAGTCAGTCACTAACTTATTTACTCTTAATTAACTCCATAAGATTTTGAATGATTGACTAACCGGTATACTGAATGATCTCAGGCATTGTTAGTCTAACTTATTATTTAGTTCAATGTTCAATAACTGCAGTGGTTAGGTAACTACTACATAGCAGTAAGTAACACCTATGAAACTAATATTCATTCATTCTTATCTAAGCTGCTTATCCTTCTTGGTTGCTTCAGCTCCCTGAAACTCCCTGGACAGACATACACAGACATACACACACTTAGGGGTAATCTGGTATCTCCAATTCACCTGACTGCATGTTTTTAGAATGTGGAAAGAAACCAGAGCACCCAGAGGAAACTAATGCAGACACCGGGACAACATACAAATTCCACACAGAAAGGACCCCGAATGCCCCAGCTGGTGGAGGATGTGTACTAATTTTCACTCCATAGATTTTTTAAAAATTCAGCTTAATTAAACGGTTTACATGTCAAAGAAAGCATTGTGTGTGGCTAGGTGAAAATTCCTGTGTTCTAGAGAAAGCTGGCGGTTTTTTGACGCTTCTAAAAACTGGCTCATATTGAAATAGTTATGAATCCGCTTTCTGATAACTAAGATGTGGTTTTACAATAGTTCTGGCGTAAAATATCATTTGAATTAATTTATTTTAATCCATGGAGAAAGTGTAAGGCAATATAGCACCCCCAAAAAACATTTTTTTTACATTTTCCTTTTTATCACCATCAACATTACATATGAAAACTCATAAGACCCATTGTTGACACTGGGACCCCTCTACCATGAGCCATTTCACTTCAACCATTGTGAATGGTTGATATCTCTATTAAATATCTTAATTTATACTTACACTGAAAACGCAGATTTAAAAAAAAAGTCAGAATTTCCCTTCAATTCCGGTTATTTGATTAAAATACATTATAATAGTGACTGTTATGATAGTAAAAAATATACCAAACAATAAAAACAAACAATTTGAGCATAACTCAAAAAAACCTAGCACAGTACATGGCTAGCAAATACAGCCTTGAACAATTTTCATACCTAAAATATAAATGTTTAAAAGTTTCCCCCATTGCAGAAAATATGTATGTTACACACCAAATTTTAGACACTGCTCTAAAGTGCGTGGAGGTGTCTAAATTAAGGCTCAGCCTATGGACTAAAACTCTTTTTGTTCTGGCAGTTGCAGGCAAACATAGGAAATCATTTTCCCATTTTCACATTCTGCATTTTTTACTAGAAATTTCTACATTTTAAAATAAAAAAACTGATGATAAATCCACATCTTTTAACTATGAAAAAAAAACATTGTAAAGCATTAAAAATAATATTTTATTAAAAAAAAAAAAGATATCTCACTTAATTCATTTAAATATATCACAGCATAATCATTGTAAATATCTAACTGAATATTTGTTTTTTTACTTCATATGCTTTTTAACTGTGGGACTGCAGTTTGAACTAATATGGTAGAATGATCCATTTGTACATGTAGTGTGTTTGAGTATGTATGCGTATACAGAAGAACAAGAACATGGAACAAACACTTTACCTGTTGTTTCCTTGGTGGAGTTGTTTTCCTTCCGTAGAGAGTAACTGGGTGATTTAGTTGTCTCAGGTGAAGATACTGTTTTTTGCTGTGGAACTGTAGGATTTTCCTTTGGAGCTGTAGATCCAGATGTTGTGGTCATATTCTTAAAGGCATTATTTACTGTGTAAGTATTCTTTGAAGGTTTACACCTTTTCTTTGCATAAATGTCCAATACTGAAGATAAAGTTTCCTCATTTGTTGACGAAGAATTCTTAAACTTAACACTTGTGCATGACGTTAATAAAGATGCATTGACAAGTAATGTTGTCTTAGTGGGTGAAACAATGTCTTTCCACAGTGTGCTTCTAGGTTTTGTAGTTGCCATAAATTTAGCTGGAGTTGGGTTCCTGATTTTTGGTCTTTTAGTGACCTTAACTGATTTGTTTTTTGAATGGCTGCATTTGATTTTTTGCTTTGGATGTGTAGTTTTCATTGTTGAAGTCAAGGAAGCCTTGGTAGGACCTGAACTAGCTCGTCTTTGGGATCTGCTTGACACTGTGTTTTTATTCAATGCACTTGATCTACTTGGAGAATTGGCCTTCTTGCCAATTCTTGCCTTCTTGCCAATTAGTTGTGTCTGATTCCTTGGAAATATGCTTGCCAAAGATGCAGGTAAACATTTTGGAGACATAGTTGCACGGAAAGATTTCAAATGTGACGCATCATCCACCTTGTATTCCTTTCCCTTCTCTTGTGTTGACTGGAAGTTATGGTCCCTCTGAGGTACTTTGTAATCACAGTTATGCTTTGACTTTGGAGGTTTACGAAAGGTTTGGGTCATCTTGATTTGCAGTGTGGCATTTTGAGTTGTGGTTGCCTTTCTTCTGTTTGTTAGGTGAGTAACCACTGGTACTTGAACATTGTGTGTATGGGTGATTTTTGTGGGTTCTGGGGATGAAGTGGTTAGATGGAGTGGCTTAAGCTCAGACAATGTCCTCAGTTTAATTATGGTTTGATTCTTCTGATGGAAGAATGTAGTGTTATCGATTGTGATTGAGTTGGGTGATGTTGCATTTTCACAAACTGAAGGAAGAATGGTAGTCCTTGGTGACAGTTTCTTGGTTTTAACATAATGCTGCTGCATCCTTTCACTCAACAAACGTGTGCCCTCTTTTGCAAGTGCTGCCTGATGAATTCTCTTTTGTGTTTTTGACTGATTTCTTCGTTTAGGTTTATTGTTTTTTCCCTTGCCATTAGTTAAAGGGTGCAACCGATAACGAGGTGAATCAGAGATGCCACTGGCCGTTACATTTGCATTTGAGAGGTTATATGGTATGGGACTTTTGAGGATTGCAAAAGGCGCCACCTGAACCATTGTGCACCTGTAAGAGAGGATTGAAGATCTGAAGTTACACATACGGAAAGGTGTGTCAGGGGAAAACAAGAACAACAACAACAACAACAACAACACTGGGACAAGGAGCAACTACTATGGGAGCATAGTAGTTGCCAGAGACAGGCAAAAACAGGCAAGGGAAGGAGACAAGTCAACACATGCAGTTCAACTAAAGATGCTTTAACTCTAATGCTGCAATAGTATTTATTCTAGTACTTATGAATACACAACTACTTGTCATCACAATCTCACAGTATAAAAATAATCAGAGTTTAAACATGTCAAGCATTTTTCATGTCCTCTCATATGCCTTTGGGTGCTCTGGTGAGGAACCTTTATCTTAATTATCTTTTTGTTTGGCAGTTGAAAATGGCATAATGATTGAGTAAAGCCTGTCCTGCACATGTAAATTGTAAACTCTTGTACCTAATAGAAGCTTATAGCCACCTTTTAGCATAGTAAAAAAAAAAGTGTACACTAAATCATCACACAAGACCATGTCAACTTGTTATGTCATTGCAAACAGTTTTGTGGTAATGTGGGTCCTGATGTTGTATGACATATGAAAGAAATACATTTTTAGCAAAATAGAGTAGCAGTAATATTGAATTTGGTTTGTACCATCCTACATTAGTATAGTATTATATTAGCTCCAGTCCAAAACTAAAGAAGCACTTTTGCCACCAAGAATGTCTTGACTAATAAAATATTTTTGGCTTGTGGTTTCAGTTATTGTGTATGCATGCTCATTTTTCTGTGAAAGCAGTACTTTACCAGAGTGTAATTTGTTAGTAATTAATAAAATGCGGTGTTTACAACATCTTAATGCTGGTGCTCTGACCAGCTGTAAGCATAGGGACAAAACAACATAACAGTAAAATTCAATTAATAGTAATATTACCATATAACACACTGTATTTTCAACACTCACATTCCAAACCAGTTGAGCTGAGTGCAGCGTCTCTTCTGGATAAGGTCAAAGCAGCGGATCTTGAGGATATTAAAGAAAGTATAGCCCACCATATTTGAGACTGTATCATTAACACTGAGTAGACATTGCTTAAACCTAAGAGCACAAGAGAAAGAAGGAAAGGAAGAGAGAAAGGGACGGAGATATAAACCCACAGGGATATTTGCATAGTGTTTAAAGAACATTTAGATTAAAAACATCTGTCTTACAGTTATTACAGTATATATATAACTTTAGCATTCGACATTACTGTACCTTAATCTCAATAAGCAAATATATTGTCAGTAAATTATTGTGAAATTAAAACTTTTTGCCCTTGTAATTTCTATGATATTCTAGTCTTTGATCACTTAGTACACATTTTAGGATTTTCCTACACTGTAAAAAAAAGTATTTAAGCAATATGTCATAATAACTTTTTGTTTTCATTTACCTTATCAACTTATGTTTCGTGATTTCAGCTAAATTTTGTGCATTTGCAGTCCTTCAACTCAAGTATTTTTTAGAACTCCAGTACTTCAATGAAGTGAAAATATGGAGGAGTCAAATGAACCGACACTGTGAGCACTAAACTGAATGCAAGTTTAAAGTACAGATGACTTATTAACGTGTGTTTTATCACTTCTCAGTTATTTGCTTCAACTTATGCAATCAACCTCGAATTAAAGGAAGTAATGACAGATTGACCGGTTTAACACTGCAGGGCCAAACGGTTGTGAGCCAGAGGGTAACCAGTCTGGTGGCTTTTCCACACAGACGCAGTTTGGCATGCTTACAGAAAAAGTGAACATTGGGAGTTGTTATACTGTAGAAATACATTTGATTCTAGATAAGTAATCTACAGCCCTGGCCCACTTCAGCTGATGTAACTCAAACCGAAAGAGGGTGAGTAAAACAGTATGCAAATAGATGTTGCCAAGAGCCAATGGGAAAGATGAGTTGTGCTTGTAACAATTTGCCAATACTTCCTTAAACTTAAATAAGTAAGTTGAAGCCAATAATTGAGACGAGTGACAAAACTCATGTTTCAAATCATGTGTACTTTAAACTGGCATTGCTAAGTTGAAACAACAAGCACCATATAGCCAAATCAACTTGAAGTAAGGAATATAAAGACTAACTAAACTGTAAAAAGTGTTTTGTTGGTCCAACTCACAAAAAATACTCTAATTTGTTGCAAGCAAATGAATTAGGTTTATTCACCCTAAAAAAGGACATTGAACAAACAATTCTTTCAATCAAAGTAATTTACTGAGTTGAATTTTTTTAGGTGGCATTTTTTATATTGTACACTGTAGAAAGTGTTTTGTTGGTCCAACCCACACAAAACACACAAAAAAGTACTCTAATTTGTTATGAGCAAATGAATTAGGTTTATTCAACCTAAAAAAGGTTGTTACTTGTAGCTTGGCTGTGTTTCGTTATACTGTACAACCCTGTATTGGTATGATTACAATAAAGTTGAATTAAACTGAATTTAAATCAAAGTCATTTTTGGTTGAGTAATGAGTTGAGTAAAACTTATTCAATTGCCTGTAACAAATTAGAGTAGATTTTTTAGGTTGAACTTTTTACAGTGAGGATATAAAGTCTTGAGCTTGAAGTAAATACTAATTCCAATTTGATTTAACTTAAAACTTTTAGTCAACTTGTGAACTTTGGTTTTTGAGTTGAAGCTGTTGAAATGTTGTACAGTGATTTCACCCTCACATTCCGTTGGCTATGCATAGAAACTGAAGCCTTTCGTTTCATGTCCATCTCAGTCCATATCAGCGACAGAAATATGCAGGTGGTAAAAGGATGAATTACGACTCTCAGGAGTCTTCCTGTAGGCTATGAGGGTATGTTATATGGGAGGAATGCAAAACCATGCCCCGGCAGCACTCACCTGTGGTCACAGTCGCAGTGTGAAATGGTGAAAGGAGAAGGGTTTAAGACGCCAAAGTTCACAGTAAAGGGGCGAATCACGTAGGCACAGTGATCGTGCTCTCGGCAGCATCTGTCTACATGCTCAAACATCCCTAAAAGTAGCAGACAGGTCATTGGACAGAAGCAAGGTTGCTAGATGAAAGTAATGCCCCAGTACTCAAGTTCCCCACTCTGTCACTTTAATGGATAGTTATAAAGTTATACCTTTACACAACACTGTAGCTCAGCGTTACACAAAGCCAAATTAACTCATATATTGAATGACTGGGAACGACTGCTAGGTTTAAATCTACTCACCCAGCTGCTCGTAATTCCCTGCGGTGCTTCCGTGGCCGCACCAGAGTGTCCCGGGAAAAATCCAAGCGCGCTTCCGACGAATTCTGGCTTCTACCTGATGGCCCGTGTCCAAGTTCATCCTATTTCGCGTCAAGCTGCCACCCGCATTCGGTCGAAATCCACATGGACTACCAGGCCCCGACAGCAGACTTACATTGAGATGCAAAGACCCGCTCCCGTTTGAATCCCATGTGCGCGCTTCACCACACAGCGCCATATAATTATGAATCAGTTCTGCTTCGGCGCTCATCCAGCACTCTGCAACGTCCAGCTCTGCGGTCCAAACGCTCCAGTAAAATAGAAGAGACTCCGTCGCCGCAGACCTTTGAAGAAAACTACACTGGGTGCGCCCGAGCACCGATCTCGTGTGAAGACAGAAAGGCTCATAGCGCTGGTTCCGTGAAGTTAGAGCTCTGGAATAGCAGAGCATCATCACGAGTACCAAATGACAACGAATCCTCATACTGTGGCAGTTTGATGAAAATATGACGTGATTGAAATGAAACAAGAGGCCACAGTCCGCTTTCTTGAATACTTCAGTCACCTAAAATGTATACCGTCATAACTAAAGGCAGCCACAAGGCTTAACCGAGGTGTAGCCAGAGGATCCTGTTCACTCTCCCTGTTTCTGTTCTGCAGGTAAACTCATGGTTACTTACCACTCTACTTTGATTTACACACCCTCGCTCCGACTTAGGGGGTGGCGTCTGTGACTGTGTGTGTGTGTGTGTGTGTGTGTGTGCACCCGCACAGGTAACATCTGTGGGTGAGGGCAAATTTTGATTGAATGTCTACAGCACTTTTTGTCAGTGCTTCACGTGCTTCAGAAACTGCACCTGTCCAGACTAGTCCTACTAAAGACTGTGACATCAGCTTTAGCAGCAGGTAGTATATGAACTGGGCTTTTCATATGCATGTCAGTCAGAGAGATTTCATACACAGCAAGCATTTTCACTGTGACACCTCACAGACTTTGGGGCCTACTATAAAGTAGAGCAGAGAGGTGTTGAGCTCCAAAGCTTACGGTGGTTTTCTGGTCCTGGATTTTCTGGTACTGCCTTTTTTGAACTGTCAAACTTGGAGGATGTAATGACTGCTACAACTTGCAGACAATGGTGGTAAAGGTAAAGGTTCCTCACCAGAGCACCCAAAGCCATATGTGAAAAATGGGTGCTGTTTTTTTAAATTAATATTTGTATCATTTTAGACATTTGCTCTGTTTACAAACTTCATCAAAGCCTTCATCATTTGCCACCCAACCTGAAAATACTCACCCTCATCAGCAAAAGAGTAGTTGCACCTGGAATGAAGTGTCGGATTGCAGTCCTATTGTGAAGGAAGATAAAGGTTGCCAGGAACAATAAATGATGCTACATTTGGACTGATATGGGCAATATTTATTGAGCTACCCCTACAGAAGTAGTGTCTCTTAATTGAAATTTAGAAATGTATGAAAAAAACATACCCATTCATTTTGGCAGTGGTGTAACATACCCCAAAAAGAGAAGACCAAACAAGTAAAACAGCTCATAAAATGTATTAGAAAATTATTTGACAGATTATAGGAATATGAAAGAGTAAATGAAAGAGTAACTAAAGTGTATGAAAGAGTAACTAAATCATGGAAAAATATCATATTTCAAATAATGTAGCAGGTTGAGAGAACCCTACAGTGTCTTTGCTGTTTTAGGACAATCTACATATAGAATTGATAAATCACAACAAAACTACTATAATGCAGACCTGGGTGGACTCAAGTCTTTTAAACAGAATTAAACTAAACGCACTGTTATGGTGAGGTTCAGCAAAAAAAACCTAGCTCACTGACATTAAAAGAATGAAATATGTATTATTTTGCCAAGTGGAATACTCCGCTGGCAAAGTGAAATTATACCTCAAAGACTGTATAAATTCTCTCTGGTTAAAAATGCCAATAGCCAAGTAACACAGTACAGATTGATATGAACAGAATTGTGTAACTATCCATATAGGCTTCTGGCCATTACGCAAATTTAAAAACATGCTAAGCAACAGCAAGAAATACAAATGTTTATGTAAGTGCATTTGGAGCTTGTATAAAGTGATGGTTGAAAGTGTGACCTGCTCCTTGTTTGGCATTGCTTCTTGGTTGTTGTTAGTTCTTAGATTCCAGGGACATGCTCTCAAGATAATTAGTGCAGCCCCAAAGTCATCCTGCGCTCCGGAGGGCATTGCAAGTCAGCATCTGCCTGAACAGTGCGGCCCAGGGTTCTGGAGAGCACCTGGAAAATGGTACCTGTCCACACAGCGCTGCCTGGTGTTCAGGAGAACACTTGCCAGTCGGGTTTCAGTAGTGCAGTGCACCCCAGTGCTTCTGAGGGCACTGCAGACCTGTCTGCCTCCCTGGGCATTTTTGAATTCCAGCCTCCCTCCGAAGATGTCGGACATCAATGGAGGACCACCAGGGGGATTTTGCCACTGTTTTCCCAGTTCTGTCTAGCGATCCAGCAGCCTGGAATACAAGGCAACTAGAATAAACAATACTACAATAAAAGTATTCGAATTTTCCTGTTTATTAAATAAATGGTGCAGTATTTCCAGTATTTCCATCTTGGCCTGTTTGTCCAGCTTCTCGTTCGAACTTTCATTCCAGTACCTCCAGCTAGCATAACAGTCTTCCTGCTTCACAGATGGATTTATGAATATATGATTAAAAGAAAGGCTGAAATATGATCGCTTTTGTAGTTCTGAGTCTGCCAGACCCTGCCTGAGCTGTTTGTCTTGAAGCTAGTGCAGTGTAAGCTGGCGCTACCATGATAACAGAAACAAATCCTCATAGCTGTACACATTCACGTAGCAGGATCACAGGAGGAAAAAATCATATATGTAATAATTAACTTCGGGAAACGTTTTATTAGTGAAATAGATACGACAAGGACCTGCGGAATGTAACTGCAGCACCATATAAGGTGGAAAGGGAACATTCGAAAAAGAAGGCAGCTAATAAGAAAGCTGATTTCAACCTCTCAGAGACGTCTTCACCGATGAAACAGCTCACCGTGTACCAACACTGGAGCTTTTCCCAGCGCACACATAAAAAGGAAAGCTAGAGGACCGTGATGAGAAATTCACTGAATTTCGACTGAAATAGACTGAGATCAGAGACACTGCCTTTAGTTGTCGATCATTATAAAACTCTGAGTTGAAGATGATTTGTTTCAACCATCAAACAGTGGATACAATTACACAGCAGGGGTGCTATTTATAGATGTTATAGATGCTGTTGGGGTTGTAATGGTAGTTAAGGTGTAATTGCAAATCCTCCCCTCTCTTCGCTACACTATCGTCCAAGGTTTAAGAAACTGCCTGGATAAAGATGAAAATCCACCATACCTGTTCAGCATTCCTTGAAAAGGATATAAAAAGTGTAAATCCCCTTCACAGTCTGCCAGCACCTGTACAAGTCGTGGCATTTAAAGACAGAACATTAGATTAGGAGGCTGCCGAATAGGAAAAAACAGCCTTGTTTGAAGATGAACATCGTTCATGCCTGCTGACTTATAATTGGAAAAGGCATGAAAAGTGGCAACCCTTTTACAGCCTGGAAAAAATAGATGTCTGCACATATAATCTCTTGATCTGTTCGTTGTTTCTGCTTGGCTGGAACTTGGAGGTGAGTCAGCACTGTTAAGCAACAGTCTAGAACTTTTTTCTGCCATCAGAAACAGAATTTGTATTTGAAGGATGAGACAACAGTGTTTGAGGCATGTCAGTTTGTATGTCACTTTAAGCTCGAAACAGAATCAATCAATAAAGTTTATTTAAACATTTTCATTTATTTAAAATGTAGCTCATCATTATACAAAAAATGGACTGAAAAGAGTAAATATGCATTTAGGATAGTAAATATAAATTTATATATGTAAATATATATAATTCATCCCATGCAGCTTGAACATTCTCACACAGTTCCTGCTGATTTTGTGGTAGGGGTGGAGGTGAAGCCTTCTGGACATGTGATGTGTGACAACAGTCTGTTCATCTAGGTTGTGACCATGGCGCCTCCACAGACGGATTTGTTGGTCCTTTCCACAAAGACAAAAGTTACTCTATGACAGTCTGGCATGACGCCATTGCAGTCTTTGGCAATGTTGACGTGGTGGTAAGGGCAGCGTGCAGCGGTTTGACAATGCTGCAGGCACTAACAAGATGACACATGGAGGGCATCACTGCTTGTTGAATGTCCGCAGTTGTGGATGTTGGGTCAGTCGGGTACAGCGGTAAGGCCCAACTTTGCTTATGTCACATGCCCACCCGGCCGTGAGGCCAATCA
The DNA here is from genome assembly GCA_034552555.1 of Semaprochilodus insignis. Classification (NCBI taxonomy): domain Eukaryota; kingdom Metazoa; phylum Chordata; class Actinopteri; order Characiformes; family Prochilodontidae; genus Semaprochilodus; species Semaprochilodus insignis. The sequence goes on from CM067499.1 coordinate 6,118,325, forward strand.
TTCTCTGAGTAAAGAGTTTAGGGCCAATTCTTGCCATTTGTTTTTGCACAAAGAGGAATTTGTCTTCCGCATTTAACCCATGCGTGAAGTGAGCATTTAAAAAGTAGATTTAGTTTTTTTTTTTTTCTCATTACATTATTGTCTTCTTCCTTGAATGCACACATGAACACTGATTTACATTATGTACATCTGTGGCTACACATGGTTTATGTGTCACACTCACTCTCCAAGAGATCACTGTGTATACAAAAAACTTATGCTTTGATATACAGTTATGTTAAATCATGTGTAGTCACAGAGACGTGGCTCTTCAGTATATGGATATACACTGACATGCCAAAAGTCATGGGATAGCAGTGCGTATATTGATTATGAAGTGGCATTACCTCAGGGTACAGCTTGGGGATGCTCACACCTGTGTGAATTATGAGGTGTCATCTTGTGAGTGAGTTTGGACAATGGCTAGTGTGCTTATGGCAAGGCAATGTGAATTAACAAGTTCGAATGGGACATGACAGTGGGTGCCAGACAGATGGGGCATTCCATTTACGAAGTTGTGCGGGCATTTAAGATTCCTTGATACACAGCGTCACGTGTGTACAGGGAATCATCTAAACCATTACCACCCACAGTTGTGGTAATGATTGTGACCAGCAGCATCTACCTAGAACTGTCTGTGTGAACAGACAGAAATCACATCACATTCAATGCAGGACACCCCACAAAGACATCCTGCAGCTCAGCACAGCATTCTTTAGCTCCTGTGGGACATGGGAGCACAAGATCCACCAGAGTGCCTCTGATAACACCCTGACACCAGACACAGCACCTCACCTGGGCTCGTGAGGTTGCTCTCTGGAGCCTAGAGGTCTGAGAACATGTGGCATGCTCTGATGAGTCACGGTACCAATTGTTTCAGACTGATGGTATGAAGCCATGGACCCCAGCTGTCAACAAGGCACTTAGTAGGCTGGTAGTGGTTCCATACTGTTGTGGGGTATGTTCTCATGACATGGACTGGATCCACTGGTCCCCTTATACATGTCATTAACAAGTTCCCACTATGTTTAGCTGCGGATAACGTAGCCTGCACATTCACCCAACATGAGCCAAGTCAAAGTATGTTGGCCAATGTTCAGCCTCACTCACAAGATAATACAGATGTGAGCGTTCCCAAGCCATAGCTATCCCATGATTTTTGGTATGTCAGTG
>CM067499.1:6119877-6178778 GCA_034552555.1 Semaprochilodus insignis
ACCGCTGGCCTTCCACAATGTATGAAGAACCTGGAAATTAGGCAGCCCTCTATCGTTTATGGAAGCTTCCAAATGACACTTTCATATAAAAAACTAAACATCGAAAGCATCTGCACTTCAAGTAAGGAGATTTCTATCTAGTCTCAGGAACAGAACTGGAAATGAGATAAGTAGAACATGAAATGAAAAAAAGATTGTTCCCCCTCCCCATTTATTCTCATTCATCCATTTCTCTCTTACGAGTGGCGGGGTTTCCAAAGCAAAGTATCAAGGGCGCGCTGTACAGTAGACTACTTGAGGAGTGTCCCACGCAAAGCTTAAGGAGCGCCTATGGCGAGATCTGAAAAGGTTTATGCGGGTTTTTCTCTGCGGTATGGTGACAATCGGGAGCTGACTCCCCGAGGCTGTAAACGCTCTGCTTAATAGCCGCTGCATGCGCAGTCGTCGATTGTGCTGTGACTCTACGCTGAATTAGTCCGCATCGTTTGCAGACCTCCTTTCTCGCGAGTGGGCAGTGACATCAGGTAAGCACATCTAACCGTTTTCACTTTGTTCTTTTCTGACACGGACGATCAACAGCGGCATAACCTGCATACGGTATGTTGATGCATGGCACAACGTTCATTGATGGAGAGAAATGTTATGCAATATTGCCAGCAGCAGAGGCATTTATGTGCGTCTTCGACAGATGCTGAAAAACCCATCCCTTCACGCACTCTTCAGCCTTTTTTTATGCCATTAAGTCACCGCTTTCACCCTGATCAGACTGTCCATGCGAAAAGTCCATAGTGAATTCTGATAAACGGCAGCAGAACACAGTCACCATTAATAGGAATAATATCGCAGACATGAATGAATGGACTGAGGGGTGCTGCTAGGCGCATTGCTTCGTGGCTTTAAGCGAGGAATGTCTGCTGCTGTTTCATCTTAGAGATGAGATTTGTACGGACTTATTTTTATAACGTAAGCTTTAATATATTTTTTTAATTTTTTATACTTACTTTAACGTAAGTATAACAGCTTTCTTACCAGTCATGCCAACGCCTCTGGCCAGTCAAGCAAGCTGTGCGCTGCGAGACACAGTTTGCGTTCACTTGTGTGCATTTGTGGATGTGAAACGATTCAGGTATTTGGTCTTTACTGGTGCTGGATGAGCATACGTTCAACACAGCATCTTTTCTCTGGAATAATTCCTGAGCACAAGGGAGGCGGCTCTGTGACTGGGAGAGTAAAGGGACATGCACTTCGCTATAGGGTGCCAGGAATATATGTTAAATATCTGGGAGGAGTGCTTAAAGCAGCTTGAAAAGGAAATGCGCAATAGCATCTTTGGCATGCTCAGTCACATGTTTTGCCATTGAGAAAAGGCATCAATGGAAAAGCAGTAATAACATCACGACTGATATTTTCTAACGTTTCATCGTCTTGATCTACGGAAAAAGAATGCTAGACTCAATTGTATGCTCTCTCTCTATGCAGTCTTTGCATCCCTACTGGCTCCTTTCATTTCAAATGTGCACGAACAAAGAGGACTGAACTGAAACAGCGATCGGATAAACAGTAGATTACTGAAACTGCACATATAAATTGCAATGTTTATGTTGTGGGTTTTTTTGTTTGTTTATTTGTTTGTTTTTGGATGTTTCTTAAAATTCTCATGGTGAATGTAAGACTATATATGAGACTATACATCTTCAGAACACCTTTGGAAATCAGAAACGAGTCTACATCCTGTCTCGTTTGAATGATTCAAAAACAAGGCCATAATATTGTCGCTGTTCATAGAAAAATATGTCTCTCCCATTGCATCGTTTGAACACAGCAGCTGCCGTTTACACTGTGTGGAAATTTCATGCTGAATAGACCAACAGAAATGGCCCAAAATTGTTAGGAAAAAAGTCTGCTTCCATTGACTTACATTAAAATGAAATTAGTTAGTTTAGTTAGTTAATTAGTTTTTGCTCTGTCCTGTAAAGTTGCCACTTTGGAGATACTTGTTTTCCTATGGATAGTGATGATATACTCGTGCAATGCTCCTCCTGCAAAGGTGTTATCCTCATTTGTGAACTTGTTGCTCAGACTCTGCATTTCCTCTTAACCTGTTGTAGAGTAACTACCTTCATTAGTATTAGAGACACATCTACGAGATCTACATCAGACAGACAAATGATAATAAATGGTCTCTGTCCTGCCAATCTTTGGTTTAATTAATTAGTTAATGCTTTTCCTGCCTTGGCTTTAGCCTTGTTGAGAACCCACGGGGACTGCGTTTTACTGATATGCTAGTGTAGTAGGTTTAAATGTCACTTTATTCATTTCACTTAAATGCTTTTTCTCTCTCTTTTTTTGTAATGAAATACATAAAGAAACATACAGTTATATTCATGCAAATATTTCTTATGTAGCTTTTTTCTTTGTCCTTTTTTCCCCTGTTTGCTTGCATTTTGGTAGCACAGTGACATCATCTGTCTTCAGTTTTTTTTCCCTCAGTCCATTTTCTGCATGGCTGAGGGGAGTAAAGCAGACTGAACAAGCAGACGGTGTCCGGCGCGTTTCTCTGAACAACTTTGCACAGCACAGAGTCACGGCAGTGTCTCTTGTGGGTATGAAAGGGCTGGTTACACTCGCTACAGCTTTTAAGCTAGGAAAGCACAACACCCACAGCCACTGTATTGAGCACAGTCCACTCATTCAAATAATGTCTGGTCCTATACCGAAAAATAAAACTATGATGTAACTGTACATCAGTATAATGCACATCATAGCATCCAATCCTCTTTAATATTTTCTTTTTTTTTATCCCTCCATCTTCCCCGAGAAACTCTTTTATCTTCTTTATATTTTTGAGCTACAGCAACCAAATCTGATAAACTCTTGACAGCTTGACAGCACATAAAGGAACTGCATTTTTACATAGATATGACTCAGTATGCCAACCACCACTCAGGCCAACAGGTATATTCATAATGACAGTGCTTATCTACCAGCTCATGCTCTCCTTTCTTTTATCCTTTTATTATCCCACAGATTGAATTGGTTTTGCTACTTGGTTTTTGCTACTGATTTTTCAGCAAACTTGTAGCTAAATCTTTTGAACAAGCACATCACACATAAAACATCTGTTGCACTACTAACACCCCTTTCACCCCCTTTACTGCATATGCCTGAATATTTTAACCTTTGAATTTTCTGAATTTTCTCTCACACATTTGTACTTTTTGTATGTTTTTACTTCTTACCTTCTTGTGATGGACTTTCGGGAAAGCCAACTAAACATGTCTTCACCAAAATGGCCTGCCTTCTCTGACCTGCATCTTTTCCTCTCTCTCTCCATCTATTTTGCACATATACTAAGACTGGATGCTTTGTTTTATGGGCTTATTTTGGCATGTTTCAAGGAAAAACACCACACCAGTGAATTTTGAGTCCAACTACTATAAGCTTTCGTCTTCTTGTACTAAGCTTTGCCCTAAACCACACTTCCCAGTTCATTCGTTGATTTGCTTGCTCTCTTAATTTTGGCAAATTACACTAAAATGGAATAACAAGCTCTTACACTTACAAAACATTAATGGACTGTAGCCTTGCAACAGGCCAAAAATCATTTAGGGTCAGTCAACACAATGTGGTCAGTCAGCCAAAACATGTTTGTTGTCCAAGTTGTACTTCTTTAGTTTAGTGCTAGAACTATAGGACTAACATTGTCAAGTCAGTAGTCACCCAAGTGTTTTCTGTGAAATACGTTTTGACTGCTTCTCTGAACCTGCTCAAATCTATTTTAAGATGGCACACACTTGTTGAGGGTGGCACATAATTTATACTTTCAATTATAAATTAAACGTCACCATGTGTCTGAACGCTGGTTAGCCATTCTTTCAGCAGATGGACCTGTCGGTTGGGGGATATTGAAACTGTAGATTTGAATAATTATGATATAGAAAATAGTAGCAAGCAGAGTAATCATGCGTATACACACAGGATTGTTGCAAACCTATCTGCATGTAATAGAAGCCACCTTGTTGGAGCTGCACATTTGCCAAGATGTTATAGATGTTTATACAGCCACTCCACTATCATTTTGAAACCATAGTGAAATCTTTAACATTAAAGACACAAAAAGAAGATGTCATAAAGGTCTTTGAACACCTGGTCCTAGCCCACCTGAAGGCCATTGCAAACCCTGTGCTGGACCCCCCTCAGTTTGCATGCAGAGCTAACGTCACCGTCAACTTGTCAACCATCTGCTGCTCAACACACAAAAGACAGTAGTGGACGTCAGGCGAGACCACCCAACCAACATCAGTGTCACTGTGCTTTCCACTCTGGAGTCACTGAAGTTCCAGGGCACCACCATATCCAGCGATCTGACATGGGAGTCTTCATAGCCAAGAAAGGACAGCAAAGAATGTTCTTTCTTGACAGCTGAAGAAATTCAACCTGCCACGGACCATGATGGTCCACTTCCACACAGTGATGATCATATCCAACCCCACGTCGTCCATAACCATGTGGTTGGGTTCCCTCACCTCGCAAGAATGAGCTAAACTCCAGTGCATATTTAGGACAGCAGAGCAGATCATTGGATGTAATCTGCCAAGGCTTCAGGACATCTACAACAGCAGGGCAATAAAGTACACTGGCAAAATTACAGCTGACCCCTCTCATCCTGCACATGACCTCTCCCAGTCACTTCCCTCTGGTAGAAGCCTCGGGGCCATCAAAGCACAAACAGCCATGGTAACAGCTTTTCCCCAGTCCTGTAGTGCTCATTCACCACCGTGGACACCATGCACCTCCTCTGTAACATAATGCAACTGTACATATGTTAATAATAGGTTTATTTCAAATATGTATATACCTAATATACCTTTATATACCTGAGATGGCTTTTCTGGTCTGTTTAGTTAAATACATGTGTGACTCACCAAGACAAATTATGTGTAAAATAAAACTTAAATAAATACTTTAAAATAATTCTGCAAAACATAAAACTTCTAAAATTCTTATAAAATTCTGCGACTACGTTTTTACCAATGAGAATGACAAACTGACAACTGACTAAATTCCAGTAGTTGTGGCAGGACCAGATATCAGTCTGTGTACTACTGTGGGAGGAGTGTCTAATTCTTTTATCTATTTAAACTCATGGAAAAGGAATATGTATGTAATAACTCAATATGCAGTTTTTTTAATGAACCAAATAAAACTCTGTCTGCGATGAAGAGATTTCTTTGAATGAGAGTGCTGATGATAAAGCAAGTAAAAGAAAGAGTGCAAGAAAGAGCAGGAGCAATCAATGGAGTTAGCCCATCACAGCATATGCCTTAAGCACACAAGGTGGGGGAGGGGGTTCTGTGAATGGCATGTGTTCCAATTTACTTACTCTTCTGACAAGTGGAGGAGAAGGCTAACCCCCTTAAGCTATTGAAAATAATAATGTTGACCATAACAGCTAGCATTATTTAAGCCGAAGACGGCTAATGTTGATAGCTTTAATAACAGAGCAACTGACTGTACAGCAGAATACATTCTAGAGGTTCAAAACTGCAGCATACACTGCTCTGTAAGCTACTTAACTGCTTCAGTGTGCTGCAAAGAAAAAACACTCGCCAGGCTACATAAAACATAAGGTGCCATGTGCGCTAAAACAGAAAACAAAACATGCTTGTCTCACTGAGCAAGTCTTGATATATTTCTGCTGGACATAAATATTTTGTGGTACAGATATTCAGTTAATCTACCTACCTTCCTGCTACCTCTTATTTTGTTCCAGCATGTGAACTGTTCTCATCCTTGCTCTCGTTATTTTCTCTCATCTGTCAAACTCTCTTCGTGTCCCTTGTCTTGATGGTCACTTTTTTTGGTAGTTGCATTTTGAAGGTGAAGATGCATTTAGTAAGGAAGCATCAATATGGGAATTGTGTACCCATGCCAATATCCGATAGTTTTCTTGTTTGTACCTGCTAAACTCAGCAAATAAACTGAATTTGTGCAATTTAAAAATTTAGAAAAATCCCAGATCTAAGATTGTTTATTGTTAAGACGTGTTAACTTATTTTTGCCTAGAAAATCAACAAAACTTTCATTTGTCCAGGGGCATTGAGACTTTTATATGATTGTATAGATAATGTAGCATGTCTGTAGGTTTGTAGGTTTGTAGTGTAGTGAAATGTACAAGCGGCAGACATCTTTTCACAGTAACCCAACGTTACCTAGATATTCTGCTCTCCCCAAGTACAATACATACACCATGTTGGTGAATCAGAATATCATCCAAATCTGAACAGCTGTCCAAAGATCATTTCATGTACATGACTTGCAAAGTCTCTAAGTAGTTATGCAGCCACACTTTGTGCTAGCAAGCTGTGTGCTACCGGCAGACAATATTATAGTATATTAATATATTAGTATATACACCCTCCGGTCACTACATTAGGCACACCTCCTTGTGTCTACACTCATTGCTTCAGTTACCATATAGGAGCACTTTGTAGTTCTACAATTACAGACTGTAGTCCATCTGTTTCTCTGGATACTTTGTTAATCTCCTTTCACCCTGTTCGTCAATAGTCAGGACCCCGACAGGACCACCACAGACCAGGTATAATCTTGGTGGTGAATCATTCTTAGCGCTGCAGACACTGACCTGGTGGTGGTGTGTTAGTGTATGTTACACTGGTGTGAGTGGATCAGTCACAGCAGTGCTGCTGGAGTTTTTAAAAACTGTGTCCATTTGCTGTCCACTATATTTTTCTATCTTGCTGCTCCACCTTCTAGATGGTCCACCTTGTAGATGTCCAGTCAGAGACGGTAGCTAATCTGTCGCTGCACAGTTAGTTTTGCTCATCCTCTAGTCCTTTAACAGTGGTCACAGGACGCTGCCCACAGGCAAGATAGTTGGTTGGATAAGTTTGGTTGGTGGACAATTCTCAGTCCAGCAGTGACACAGAGGTGTGTAAAACCTCCAGCAGCACTGCTGTGTATGATCAACTTGTACCAGCACAACATACACTAACACACCACCACTAGGTCAGTGTCACTGTAGTGCTGAGAAATGTCCACCACCGACATAACACCTTGCTAACAATGTATGCAGCAAATCAGAAGGACTACAGTCTGTAATTGTAGGACTGCAAATTGTATCTACAGGGGTTGGACAATGAAACTGAAACACCTGGTTTTAGACCACAGTCATTTATTAGTATGGTGTAGGGCCTCCTCCTCCTTTTGCGGCCAATACAGCGTCAGTTCGTCTTGGGAATGACATATACAAGTCCTGCACAGTGGTCAGAGGGATTTTAAGCCATTCTTCTTGCAGGATAGTGGCCAGGTCACTACGTGATGCTGGTGGAGGAAAACGTCCTTCTTGGTGGTATGCTGACATTACCCTGGATACCGTGGCTCTTGATACATCACAAAGACTTGCTGTCTTGGTCACAGATGCGCCAGCAAGACGTGCACCAACAATTTGTCCTCTTTTGAACTCTGGTATGTCACCCATAATGTCGTGTGCATTGCAATATTTTGAGCAAAACTGTAAAACTGTGCTCTTACCTGCTAATTGAACCTTCACACTCTGCTCTTACTGGTGCAATGTGCAATTAATGAAGATTGGCCACCAGGCTGGTCCAATTTAGCCATGAAACCTCCCACACTAAAATGACAGGTGTTTCAGTTTCATTGTCCAACCCCTGTATACGATAAGTAGGACTGATTAAATGGGCAATGAGTGTAGATACAAGGAAGTGTACCTAATGAAGTGACCTGTGGGTGTAATAATGTAATAATATAATCAGTATATTGTGAAGCTCTCAACATTTTGATTATTTAAACACAACATAATGCAATAAAAACAAATAAATAAATAAAACACACAGTACTTCAGAGGTGGCATATTGCTTGTTTTGTATTAACAGAGGTCAATAGAATCAATTGGGATGGATGCACACAGTAATCCATTCTCTCACACAACATAAGGACATACAAGACAGTGTATACAAGACCAAGCAAAGCCAGTGTAGGGATATCATATGACCAGTCATTTGGCAGTTCTCAGAAACCTTACATTGTAATTTCACTGTCTTATAATAAACATACAATTATGTTATTTTTGTTTTCAACAACTATCTGCCACAATTACCTGTGTTTATTAATAGAAAGGTTTATGTGGAAACCTAGCAGAGGAGGACACCATATACAGCTACATTACTTGAGAAGTAATAGATACTCCTGTTCAAATATTACTCCAATACAAGTGAAATTGTATTCTCTAACAAATAGATGAAGCGGAGGGTTTCAAAAATTACTTGAGCTTTGTAATATATATTTTAATAATGGTAATTGTTGCATTCCTGCCACAATGCATTTACAGAACCTGCCTGAAACAACCTCCGGAATGTAGTGCCTTCGCACTAATAGTGCTGTGTTTATTTGGCAAAATTAACTCTTATGTTCTCTAGCTAACAAGTTGCATGTGTCAGAGGTGGATTAACACAGTACCTAGAGAAATATCCCAAAAGGTTTTCAAGCTAACTGGTATAGACAGGCACACTGAGACCCCTTCCTGCTCTGGGGTCTCCCTAAAACTATGACAAGGGATAACAGCCCTCAACTGGTCTCTGCAGAATCATTTAGTAAAACCATTACTCATGTATTTCACAGAACTATTGAGGCTTTTGTAACGTTTATTAAAAAAAAGTATGGGTACGGAAAAGGAGAGGCAGGTGAGAGGTCAGGAAAACGGCAATAGGAACAACGAAGGCAAAACCAAAAATCGGAGTCAGAGTACAGGCAGGAATATCAGCAATAAGAGATATAAAGGCTCGGTATGTACCGCAAACAGAAACATTACTTCACAATGAGACAGTAAAACAGAGCAGTTTATATAGGAAGTAACACAGGTGCGAGGCAATCAGAATTCGGGTGAGGCCGATCTGGGATTGGCTGCCGGCTGTGAGCGGGACGTCACGTGATTGCTAGAGGGATTCTGGGGATTTGTGTTAAACCACGAGGGGCTTTTTTATTAACAACGTTTTCCAAAAAAAGAGATCTTGTTGCCATTAAAATTGCCTACCATATTTTATGTAAATATATGTCACTTATATTTTTAAGAAAAAATTCTTATACACAGATATTTCTGTTTTCTTTGACTTTGGCTTTGGAAAGGTTTAAACTTTTTGCTCTCAGTGAGATCTGGACTGGTTCCTCTCAAGAGGAAGTTAAAATCAGCAGCACTCCTGGCCTTCTCTTACACTGATTCAAAAACGGCGGTCCTGTGCCCTGGACAGATGGTTAGGCAGATGGATCTCTGTGCTTCCATCCTACTACATGGAGTAGGGTAATGTGCATTCTCTGTATCCAAAAGGAGACCTGTAAGAGCTCCACTAACCTCCCACCCTTCTTTTTTGAGCTGCCAGTGCCCACAGACAACACTTGACCTCAGTGGAAACTACTTTGTCCTCTTGATTTGTGACTGTAGAGCAATTCTTTACTGCAGAAATGGTGATAGATCAGGTTTAAAACTTCAGTATCAAGTAGAGTACTGGCCTTGAACTTAATAAGTACCTCCTGATAAATCCTCATAATAGAGAATGTAAAACTTTTGTTTTGTTTAGAAAATGTACATACATTTTTACACAATGTCAGTTTTATGACAGTGTCCCATACAGTGTGAGAAACTTAATAAGCAAGTCTGCTTGAGATTACTTCACTCGCCATGGTGTGTCTTGATTTATCCCTGCACTTTCCATAATGCTTACTGGGGCATATATTACTCTATATTACTGAGCACTGCAGACATTACTCATTGCTCATTACTCAGGCTTCGCAAGGCATCACAAGAGGAAATTTAGGGACAAGCAGGAACAAATTCGTATTTTGCTACTGACATATGGAAATACCTGCAGAATCACTCATGCAGCTCCGGTCAGAGGCTCCTTATGTTGATTTTGCATAATGAACTGTACTCAATCTGAAATATGTGCTTAGACAAAAACATGGTGTGAAGGGACCACTATGTTAAAAGCTGTATCCATTATTTACATTCATAAAAGTCATACCCAGTGTTAGTAGGGCTTAAGGGTTAAGGATGTTTGGAACACATGAGTCCAGTACTTCAAGAATTGGAGTAGCTTTGTTCCCCTGGAAGTCAATGCTGTGAAGTGGAGAAAATGCCAGGAAGTGGGCTTATGTCCAACCAATTTAGCAATTTGCCAGCTTGTGTCACCTGCATGAAAATATAGAATTTATTGGTCTTTCAAAAACAAGAACAAAGTCTTGGTGACCCAGTGCCCTGTGTTATAACTAGTTGATGAGCAAGATCTGGTGCATTGGAGGTGGTAGTACCTAAAGGTGTGCATTTGAATATGTCATTTAAGTAATGACTTGTTTCACTGCATTGACGGCAACCTCACAAATGTTGAAACAGAATGCATCTCAGCTCAGGTAAAGTGGTCTTCTATATATAACAAGATTACAAATTTTAGAATTTGGTAAAATGCGACTAATGGTAATTGTAAATTGGATAAATGTGACAAAATATACTTGGGTGGCAGTATAGCCTTGGGGGTAGGTTGGTAGTATAGCCTATGTGTGGGAAACACTGTTACTCGTATTATTGTATTTTTATCTGGTTGATTATTTGAGAAACAAAAATGATACTTAGTAGATCTACTCTATACTTGGCTCAGCATTAATGTAGGATTACTCACTGCAGCATCTCTGTCTAAGTAATTAACATTGATTATAGCAATCAAGCAGCAAAGCCCCTCCCATGTCTGTGTGATGCTTGTCTCCATAGCCACACAAACTCTGCCAATCAATAATTTGCATTCGTATCTTACCCCTTTTTCTGCAAGGACAAAATCTGCTTTGCATGCATGGCAAGGCAAACGAACCAGTAATGAAAGTGCAGTGCAATGCCTTAAAGAGCTATCCAAAAACACTGCATATGGACTAGGCATAAGGTAGTCCTATGGGGGTGGATGCGAGGATGGGTATAAATAATTAAGAAGTGCTGAGTGATGTTTTCCATCTGCAGTGGGGAAGAGAAAGGAGAAAGTGGAGTGGTTCTGAAACATCAGACACAGTGATTCAATTCAGAACCCTGTCCCTTTTTTGCAAAGATTCTGCTTTTTGTGCATTTTGCTGTAAAATGTAATTAGCTAATGAGTTGGAAGCTTGATAAATTTGAATTAGCTGATTAGTTGGAGTAAGTGTGTTATCGTAGAGAAAATGCTAAATGTGGGTGCCGGGGCCCAAGAAACCTTCTTGTGTCTTGTGTGTTAAAGTCTTAAATAGCTATTTACATCTGAAATGACTGACTACATTTATAAAAGGTAAAAGTAGTCATTTTTACATCATTTATACATACTAAGAAAGACTCCCTCAGATGGCATGAGGTACCAACCCCCTCTGAGCTATATGAGCTATGAAATCATAACCCAAATCCACCAGTGAGATTTGTACAGGTTTGAACTTCGCAACTTGTGGTGGCAAACAGTTACTTTACTCTTCCCTCGCTTTAAAGAGATATAGTCTTGTTTTATCACTTAATCAGTTTATGCATACAACCAGTCTCTAAATGTGGGCTCTAAAAAGCAAAAACAGGATTTCTTAATCTAATTAAGACTGTTAAAGTGAAAACAAAAAAACCTCTTGAGATATTTGCAAACTGTAATTGGTCAGTCCAGATTAGCATGTTGTATACTAGTTTATGGTATCTGTGTCAACATTGCACTTACGTTATTAATTGATCACCAGATTGAGACAATGGATTATGTGACTGTACCAAACTGATCGATGTATTGCAAAGCATCTCAAGTTTTCTATTATTATGTGTACATGCATGTAAGCACAGACAATTTTAGATAACAATCTTTTATTATTATTATTATTATTATTATTGACTTCTTTTCTAATAGAGTCTCAAAGGTTTCTCCTAAGTCAATCACTAGATCTGTAGTTAAATATTTAATTTGTAGATTAACATTGGAGATTAGCTTGAATTTAGATGATGATATGAAATCAAGTATCAGATCATGCTTCAGTTATTTTGAGATAAGATACTCTCTGAAAACAAGCAGCAACATCATGCAGCAGCTGATGCAGTGCTGATGAATGGTTTAGTAAAGCCAAGCCAACATGGGAGCTTACGTAGATTTTAGAATCTCATTGACCTACTTCAGAAATTTACCTCGCCAGTTGAGAGGAAGAGGAATTCTCCCACTCTAAAGCGATAGTTCAGGCAAAAATGTACAGTGCTGTGAAAACGTATTTGTCCCTAACCCAATTTCTTCTATTTTTAAACAATCAAATTCATATATAATATAAAGACAACACAGGTAAACTCAAAATACAGCTTTTAAATGATCATTCCATTTACTGAAGATAAAGATGTACTCAAAACCTACATCACACATGTGAAAAATTAATAGCCCCCTCAAATCTAATAACTAGTTCCGCCACCCTCGGCTAAAACAACTGCAAACAAACGTTTGCAATAACTTGAGATTAGTCTTGTATCACTGTTAAGGAATTTTGGCCCACTCTTATTTGCTAAATTGTTTTAATCGGCTACATTGGAGGGTTTTGGAACATGATCTGCCCATTTAAGGTCTTGCTGCATCATCTCAATGGGACTCTAGTCAGGTCTTTGACTCTGACACTCCAATGCCTTCATTTAATTTCTTTCGAGCAATTCAGAAGTGGACTTGCCTGGGTGCTTTGGATCATTGTCCTGCTGCATAACTTAACTGCGCTTGAGCTTTAGGTCACAAACTGACAGGCAGAAATTCTCCTTCAGGATTTCCTGATCGAGAGCAGAATGGTTCCATCAGTTATGAAAAGTTGAAAGATGTAACGTGGCCAAAATCTTCCAAAAAGTTCCACCTTTGACTCATCACTCCATAGAATATTATCCAAAATATCATGGAGATATCCCAATTATCATCTATTCCTGGAAAGGTTTACCACTGTTCCAAGATTTCTAACATAAACATCAGAATGTAGCATATTAATGTAAGGTTTGATAAATATGAAATTATATATCACATTGCACTGATTTACATACATAAGTAATGAGTATCTTGGAAAGGTCTAGTGGAGTTCAGTACATGCAGAATCTATCAGGATAGGGATTGAAGTGTGTAAGACTCCATTCTTAGTTTTGAATTCCATTTTGCACTAAAACAAAATACTAAAGCTTCAAAGTGAGAAGTATGAGCAACAAAGAAGCAAAACCGGAGCTGAAACAACTCAACAAGATGACACAATGAAACCTTAGCAACTAACTAAACAATGATGGCTGAATGGAACTGGGGGGACTGGGGGAAGTAGGCAAAAGTTTTATCACTTAAACATAATACAAATAATTACATCAGTAAATGGAAGTGAGTAAATAAAACAAGTTAGTGGCTGCCACTGCCTGTAGTGTCATTACAGATAATTCAGCTATTACTTAACACTTAACAACATTATCTTTCAACCGTTATGCATGACTGCAGTGCATGTGCAAAAGACAAAAACATTAATTAATGCAGCTGTTACTTGTTTACTTAACATTAGTAAACCTTTATTAATGTAGTACCTCAGTTGTTGCTCACGTTAACAAATGCATTACTTAATGTTAATTATGTCAGCACTTCATGTGAAAACAATGTTAACTAATGCAGTTGTTACATGTTAGCCATAGCTAATGTATTTTCTGGACCGAGGACCGCAAGTCTGCAAGTCTGGTGCATTTGGTCAAATGTGAAAGTAGTTTTCAAGCCCAGGATCGGTCCAGAGAACTCTATTGCTCCTAAAACTGATAATGACTGATAGTCACTGAAGTCACTTCCGCATGCAGTGTTGCCAGATTGTGTGTATAGTTTCCCATCAACGAAAGTCCAAAAACTCCTCAAAATGCATTTAAAAATTGCCCAAAAAATACAGATACAGTTAATTTTAACCACAATGTGAATTAATACAGCTTCGAAACAACATGTCAGCAAACATGTTTCTGGGAGGATTTTGCAGGGGGAAAAGTCCTTTAAGCACATTTTTGTTCTCACTCATGTTAAAAGGAGGCTATTCAGGCCCATCTGTATTATTCAGAATTGATAACAGTGATAACCGTTCATTGTGTATGAAATGGATGTGCATCATGGGTGAACAGAGATTTCCCAGTTCACATGGCTTTACTGACTGTATGTAGTGCTGCTGTTGCTGGAAATAGGAACAGCATGTGATCTGTTACTCAGAACCTATAAAGGCAGAAATCTTTTAAAAGTGTATATAATTCAACTAAGTATTTGGGACAAGTCTGAAAATGGCTTTAGCTCATTGTGTACACGGCTTATCCTAGGTCACAGGAGGGAGTGTTGGAGCATACCCTAGCACTCACTGGCCGGAAGGCAGGAAACACCCTGTACGTGTTGCCAGTTCATCACAGGGAAGACCCTTAGATAAGATGCAGGTCTTAAATATAGTACTCAAATACACAGAGATTATGTTATAGATACATATAGATTACGTTATAGATTTTGAATAAGGTCTAATGTTTATTTTACTGAGCTTTCCCCCCAAAACCTGGCTTCTACTTCAGCATTTACCTATTACTTTGCAGTGTAAAACCTGGAGGGCCCCTGATATATATGTCTGACATATATGTCTGATATGACAGGATCTGTAGCTGGGATTTTTACTTTTCAGGTTATGTCATAATCAGCTCTGCAATACAGCAGCAGCAGCGCCTCCCCCAGGTCACATCTCACTATTACAAAATATTTTATGAACGACTAAGTACCCTACATTGATTTGGGCCAAACCTGGCCCAGTGATGCCCATGCTGCAGTCTTACTTGGCATGACATAGTGTGTGAAGAAACTTCAGTGTGTGCTGTGATGCCACCATTATGGATCCTTTGCTGTTAATAATGGATCCAAGTAGGTAAAAGTTGTCCGCCATTTCTTTTCCGGTAGTAAAACTAGCAGTCTTTCAATTCAATTCAATTCAATTCAACTTTATTGTCATTATACCAGTACAGGGTTGCACAGTATAACGAAACACGGTCAGGCTCCTTCTCCAGTGCAGTTACAAGAATATGTGTATAAATATATATATATATGTAGTGCAAATAGACAAGTAAGGACAAATAGACAAAGACAATGTGTGCAAACAGTACAGTATGTGTGCAAGACATGTGCAAAGTGTAAGAGCAGTATCAGTCAAGTATGTGGTTGTAAACAGTACAGATATATAAAGTGTACAGTGCAGGTAGGAGAAGCAGCTTAATGTTCAGACAGCTAAATTGCTTGGTACAGATGTTCAGTATATATTTAAATATAGATAAATAAGTAAGTACACAGCTGAGATGTTCAAGTATAAAGTGTAAAGTCCTTTGTCTTGAGCTGAAGTTACATCTTTTCACTCTGCTCTTCTCTCATTATATGTTCTACATACAGGTTAAATGTGTACAGTGATAGTATGCAGCCACGTCTAACTTCTTGCCTGCTATGCCCCCCCAGAGTCCCGAACCAACTAGGAACACAGGACCTAATTACACTCAACCAAAAGTATGAACAACTTTATTAACATCACAGTATTTAATAACTAAACAAAAAATAAAAACAAACAATAATTTGTATTTGTTATAATAAAGGATTTGTAGCCTGCGTGATTTGTGCCTGTAGTTCTGATGTAACAAGCTATTCATTAATTTATATTTACTCCCATCATTTCAACTTGAATCCCTGGCTAAGAGAATAGGCTCACCGTCAGTAGCCATATCTCTATATAAAACCAG
Source organism: Semaprochilodus insignis (assembly GCA_034552555.1). Classification (NCBI taxonomy): domain Eukaryota; kingdom Metazoa; phylum Chordata; class Actinopteri; order Characiformes; family Prochilodontidae; genus Semaprochilodus; species Semaprochilodus insignis. The sequence goes on from CM067499.1 coordinate 6,135,662, forward strand.
CAGCAAGAGACACTTTGCAGACGTCTACACCCATTCTTTAATTTTACTCTCACGTTATTCACTTGGTGAATAGATGAAGTTGATTTTACATTCAACTTACAGAGGAATAGCTTTAACATTATTGTGGATCCTGCAGTAAGTAACGCCAAGGACTTTCTAAAAAATGTCACCTCTCAGCAGTTAGTGTTACCTGGTGCAAAAGGGCAAAAAAGCACAGAGCGCAATCATTTAAAATACTTATATTTCTGCAGTGTTTCTACAGACAGTTGCTATTGATCCATCTTTCAGGAAAAGCTTGATTGCCAGTGCTGCATTATACTGACCCTCCTTGAAAAATCTTCCCTAAGGCACCAGAATGTAACTGCTGTACCATTTAAGATGGAGAATTTGAACAATAAGATGGCGAGGTAGCCTAAGGTTCCAGGATGAAGGTGGAACGAGAAAATTTGAACAAGAGGCTGGAGAATAAGACCCTGACTTCAGCTTTGCGTTTGCCATGAAGTGGTTAGCACACATATTCATACATATACAGGTTTTTGTTGAGTGTAGCCAGGACGCGGCTAGCAAAAATAACCTTTATCCACTCAAGTGCAGCCCTCACTTGACATGGGAAGGCCAACCTACATGGCTTGTCAAATCCCACGTTTTCTAGACCTAGTGACAAAAATGACTTTTTGATTATATGTCCCTTTCTGAAAGATCTGTATCCTTTTAGCTTTTAATGTGTGCTTATACAGCAAGACACAAGAACAACAGTCAAAAGCATAAAAGGAAGTACACACAAAATTGCTACAAGTATTGTTATGGACAAGTCAGTGTCCAAAACTACTCAATAATGCCTTTGTAGCACCGGAAACAAGCTGTTTGTGTTTGAAAACATACTAACGTTCTCCACAGCCATGTGAAAGGAAGCTTTAAAGTGCATTCATTGCGGCTAAAGCATATTAAATGTAAAAGAGAGGTGAACATTGAATAACTTTGTTGATTAAATAAATGAAATATTAATAACAATTTGAAACTCAGATTGCCTTTCACCTATACTGTATTTAAAATGGTAAATTTGTAGTAACAAAGGAATTCAAATAGGCTGCCAATATGATTTTAAAGCACTGTAAAACATCCACAACTCACAAACAACAGTGAGGCACAGATGGGTAGGTTCAGATACATCCTAAGCTAAACTGACCAGGTGATGTTTTTTTAAAGCACTTCGTTTGGTGTATATTTAAGCATTTTATGCAACATTCGTAACTGACTAGTAACTCTTATGAAATTTTGGAAATAAACATGTGCATATAAATGAAAATTTTTGCAGTACTAATAGTCAAACATGATTAGCAGAGGTATGGCCTTTTAGCATGACTGCTACAGTTTCTGATATTGACGTTCTCCTAAAAACCTGACTGTTACAAAATTAGCTGACGCTGTATGAAAATCAATCCTGAAATAAGGAATGATATTGATGACAAAGGTGGTAATCGCTTGATAATCGCATAAATCAAATGTCTTGTTCAGAATTGCAGACTTTGGGTTCACTAAATTAAATGGGGGCCCTGTTCATGATGGAACTGGAATAATTGTAAACCTTTACTACCGTGGGATTTTAAAGATGTCAAAAAGATGAAGTCATGTTTTGTTCGAGTTTTGCTTAACTCTCTTTGACACCTGAACTTTGAAAACCTGAAGTGAATTAAGCGAAAGAATAGTTGAATAAAATTACGTTATATCAAGCGATCCTAAACATTTGAGCTTGTTAAAAGACTTTAGTTAAGAAACATTGGTAAGACAGATAAGGGTTATAAGCTGTTTTATGGTCAAAGACTTGTTATTCTTCCTATGGCTGAAATTAGGTTGTAACTCGGGAAACATAACACACAGCATACAGCATTTTTATTGTAAAAACAATAAACCTAAAGTTAGTAAATCTGCTTAATAAAAAGTTGTCTATACTGAGAATGTCTTCTAAAACAGAGGCTTTAAACTTTAAACTCTAAAACAGCTTCCATGTTATGCCAGGACCAGCCCCTCTGCAGTATGTGCTGTCTTAAAATTCAGGCCAGTTGCAGCTGATGCCTATGCATAAATCTTCTTATCCTGCGGCAGGGAAAAATCAGGGAGTGGAGCTCCATGACTTCTATGTTAAAAGATGGACAGACTTCTTGCATTGTATGTTCTGAAAAGGAAAGTTATTCCACTATTACAATGTTTCAGTTTTGATATATGTTAAATTTAATATTTATAATTTAATAAAGTTATGGTTAAATGTATTAAGGTCCATTATTCCTCACAGTCGTTTGCCCAGGAACATAATAATTGAGCTGTAAATTAGATATTGTGGCAAAATCTATGCAAACAAGAAGATATGTTTTCAACCTGTTTCCAGGCTTTTTATTTTTCGTCCACACTTCATATTACATATACTTCATATTGTAAAACTATATTGCTGCACATCGTGCACTCATTTTCAAAAGAATAGTTGCACAAATAGTTGCACCCAGTGGGAATCAACCAACAGGGATATAGGTTTGACATTATGAGACATGTGAATCATTCAAGTTTCATGCTCGGCTGTGCATGTGACGTAAGCAAGGACATACCTTATCACTACATCTGACTATCCTAACAGCCACGATTGTGGACATTCAGCATTCAGTGATGCCCTCCATAAGTCATCCTGTTAGTGCCAGCACCATTAGCAGATGGCTGCATGACGCAGGACTACATGCATGCAGACCGTTCCCACAACTGCCCTTAACACATGTCAACATCGTCATGGTGCAATGGTGTTGTGCCAGACTGTCATGGAGTGCCATTTTGAGTGCCTAGTCCCGCTTTTGTCTTGGTGGTCAAACTATATTTCTGACTAGAAAAAATAAAAATTATAGATATCTGTAATTTACTTTTCATTTGTGAAATTAAATTTATATTTTCACAGTGAAGCAAGTCATATTTTTCATGGTTTGCAAAATTGTAAACACTTTAATGCATTTTTAGCTTGTTTGGTTAAATTCTGGTTATCCCCTTAACTTTTTAAGTCTCCCTCACTCATATATCCATATTCAATGCTTTAAATCAGTCAGACTCTTCCTCTGCCCTTCATTTCTCTCTACTGCCTTCCATCTTGTGCCCTGCACTGACTTACTGCACACATACTCTTTCCCACCTAATGCTGCTTTCATAAATATGCATGAAATGCAAATATTACAATTTTTTACATATTCATGAAACCGTTGGAGACATGTTAAACAAAATTATAGATAGATGTAATAGAATCAGAATTTCTACTAGTACAAATGTAACTGTAGTTATCTATTTTAATTGGATTTTTTACTAGTGAAAACTGAATTATGGATAAGAGAGAATAGAATTTCATGGAAATCAAGGGTAACATATTACTATTCAAAATTACATTATGGATATGTCAGCCTGGCAATATGACTAGACAAAGTGGCTTTATAGACATGTATACTTGATGTTATAACTAGTTAAAATTGCATAGCAGATATTTGGAATGTCCTAGTAATTACTAGTATAAGCTGCATAAAGCTCTTCAATTGCGACTTGTAACACTGGTCTCATTCTAGGCAAAAACAGCTGACCTGAACATAAATTCTTGAGATGGCACTTCATCAAATTCACTGATTCTGATTCTGTATTCTTTTTTGCCTCCTTGACATTTTATATGTCTTACATAACTGATTATATATATTATATAGCTTTAGCGATTAACAATTAACATGTTTTCTTTATGTATTGTTTTAAAATGTTTTACAGATTCCACTGGTTTGGTCATCATGACAGACGCAATGACGGGCACAAGGGGTATACACTCACAGCCTGGGCCTGGCCCTGGTCCAGAGCTGACCGATGAGGAGAAGGAGATTATTAACTCCGTAATCGCCCGAGCTGAGAAGATGGAAGCCATGGAGCAAGAGAGGATTGGGTAAGAGATGAGAGAGTGACAAAGTGATTTTAGGCAGATTTTAGGCTGAAGATAGAGTTCGCTCAGTAAGAATTAATACACGATTATGCACGGGGTGGAAATGGAAAAGTTTTAGTGGGGGAGTGTTATATCTCTTCTCAGAAAGTCGTCCTAAAATGTCTATTTGTGGAGTATTTACAATGTACCTTCAAAACGGAGAACAACAGGGGCTAGACTAGGCAGGACGTGACAATAGCTGATAGCTTGACAGTTTTTCTTTCTCAAGATTAACATTACCTGGGGAAAAATGATCTCTTTCATAGAAGCTAAAAGGACAAAAAAATCTAGTTCTGTTTGATGCCAAGAGCTTTTTTGACTGGTTGTTGCAAATTATTTTCTAGTTCTCTATTGAACATAGGTATTGTCAGTACAGACGTTATCATTAGCAGCACCAGGGAATCCCCCACCTCAGAACATATCAAAAGAAAGCAGGAAAAGAACAGTCAAGAAAAGGCAACAGACAAGAGTTGATTACAATACTTGGAAAAAACGTACATAATAGCATTTTTCCATGAAATTACTGTTTAACTAGAGACATAACCCACAGGATTTTAAACAAAACAGAGACTACAACGAACCAGCAAAACGTAAAAATGCTTGTCAGAAAACAACTATTGAAAAATACTCTTTCATGATGTGATCGGTACTCTCAGTAACATGCAGTGTCCAGCTACTTTTTCTGTAGATGAGTTCCTTTCATAGACTGCTGATTGTCACAAATATGTTATTTATTTAAAAAAATGTAATAGTCTGCATAATAAGCTTTGCAGCTGTCCTTTACATTAACTGATGTATGATTGGACCAATAGAAATGCTATAAAACATTTAATGAATCCAATAACATCTCTTTACACTGTCTTGAAAGCAAATCATGTTTTTGGCCTTTCATGTAAAGATACCATTTTGGATATGCTTGATTTCTTTGGACGGCTATGTTGTATTTAGATACCTGGCTAGCTTGTAATGAGTGACTGACATTAGCAGTATCAGCCATTACCTTGCATATAAGTTGTATTTTCTATAACATGCTAATTAATCACGAGCATTTAAACTGAGCTCACTGTCAGAGGTTTTCAACAAAAATAGGCATCCAGTAGCTTTAACATCCAAATAAATGTGTCCCCAAGATTTCAGGAAATTATAAAGTGGACAACCTCTTTTTTATTGCCTCTTTTTTTTATTGTGGAGCTTCATAACAGCATTTTCACAATCAAAACCCACCATGTATGTTACCATGGTTACTGGGAGGGCAGACCTTGCTGCAGTGTGACTTTCTATAGGCTGATAAGGCAGTAGGGTGAAAGCGTGAGACGGGTTTACCAGACAGATTGTTTCATGCGCACACTTCGAAAAAGTAGAACAATATACAAGTTTCCCTATGACAATAATTATTAAAGACATTTTTGGAATATGAGTCAGAAGGCCGTTCCATCACAACTCCCCAGGTATATCAATCCACTGGGCTGATAAGGTTGCCACCCTGCTGACTGTTTGCCATTGCTGGTCCACCCTCGGACCACCCAGATTATCATCCTGTGTACAAGATTTGATGAGTTTTTAAACTCTGCAAACAGATTTTAAATTCACAGAGATGGCAGATATCAGAATCTAGTGTCTAGGCCTGATATAAAATTATTTAGTTGAAAATATTGTTGCTGATTATAGTTTATAAAGTCAGTTAGGCTGTCAAAGCAAAATCGAATTATGAAGAGTGGAATTTTGTCTAGTACTCTGCTTTACCACCAGCGGAACACCCAGAAAACAGTGGTCCGCTATCCTCTTGCTTCAGGGTCTTACTCCTGAAATAGGGTTCTAACCCATTTCTACTCCTACTATGCATAAAAAATCAGTGAGGCCAATCATTCTCTGAGTAGAGAGTATTTGAGCCATTTTGTGCCATTTGTGATTTTTCACACAGAGGAATTTGTGTTCCACATTTAACCCATCCGTGAAGTGAAACACCCACATACACACTAGTGAATACACACACTAGGGGGCCGTGAGCACACTTGCCCGGAGCGGTGGGCAGCCCTATCCACAGCGCCCGGGGAGCAGTTGGGGGTTAGGTGCCTTGCTCAAGGGCACCTCAGTCGTTACTGTCGGTTCAGGGAATCGAACCGGCAACCCTCCGGTCACAAGGCTGGTTCCCGAACCTCCAGCCCACGACTGCCCCACCTAATGCATACTTATGCATACTTATATTTGCTAAGATACTGACCATAAATGTGTTCTCATGGTAAGTAATTCATGCTTAAATGAACAGTGATTAAGTTATTTAAATATGCTTTCATACTTTCTGTGTATGGTAGGCGTCTGATGAATCGTCTGGATAATATGAAGAAGACTGTATGTGGTGATGGGGTGTCACGCTGCTTGTTGTGTGGTGAGCAGCTAGATTCCCTGGGGATCAAGTCCGTAGTCTGTGAAGACTGTAAAAAGGTATATGCACTGGCAATTTAATGTGATCTTGAAATGATCTTGAAATTTCTTGCATTTGTATTATTTAAAGCAGTCGTTAATCTAGCTTGTTATGTCTTTTTGGTAAGGAAACAAGTGTCACTACCGTTCTTACACACAGTACATGAAGACTAAATGAGAGAACAACAGCTAAATAAGGCAATATTAATAATAAATAACACATTTTAGCTATTTAGAATGCAGGAGGCAATAGCAACAAAGGTTAACAGGGCTGTACAACGTAGGATTTCATGTGCTAAGAGAAATTAATCCTGTGTAATATGCATATCTCAATCCAAATATTGCAGTTTAAGAGCTGATTCAAGCATAGTTTAATGGCCTTTAACAAAGTTGTCTAAATGTCTGGAGTGTGGTATGTGTTTAAGAGGAAAATGAAAATTATAATAACAGTATCAGCAATCTCAGTGTCAACTACCCATCTTTCATCAAAACAATGGCAAATGTAAACCCATGCTGGTACATGCTGTGTTTGTTTTCTTCTTCATTCAATAAGTGACATGCGTGACATAAGGAAGAGGAAGGTTATGGAATTTGGTAATACTTCACTGTAGGTTCGATTCAAATGGTTATAATCATAATTAAATAAACTTTTCACGAATAGTGACATAAACTTACATAGACGTATATAAAGGCATATTACAATGAGCTATCATATTGTTATCATATATCATATAGTTGTTCAAAGAGAATAGAGAGAAAGTGAGAAAGGAAAAATGCGACTCCAGGAAGCAGGTTTTTTGTAGTGCCCGAACATTCAGCAGAAAATCACCATTTTACTTAAGAGGCAAATTCAATAAAATGTATATAACTCATGTCATTGTTTTGACCTTCCTATTCATTACAGTCGGCTTGAGTGAAAAAAGTGGCATGGATGAAGTTGTGATAATATTGTTGCAAATGTAACTCTTTTGAATTATGTGCCATCCTCTAGAACATGTGCACCAAGTGTGGTGTGCAGAGCAATAGCCGTCCACGGGCTGTATGGCTCTGCAAGATCTGCAGCGAACAGCGAGAGGTGAGTGACAGAAGCTTGATGACCAAGAAATATATATAGGAATGCAGGTTATGAAGGCTATGGCAAACATAAATACTGTTTAGAGAAAATAGACCCACTTAACTGATATACCTTTTATATAGACAGCAAATCATTGTTGCTATGCTTTTCAAGGTTAGTGTGAGACATTACCCTGTTTTCTCTATTTCATATTTCTTCCAAAGGTTTGGAAGCGATCTGGGGCTTGGTTCTTTAAGGGCCTCCCTAAGCAGTTTTTACCTTCACCTATGCCCATTTCCAAATCCAAAGAGCCTAATTTCCAGAAGGCTCCTGAGAACCAGGATGCATCTGTAGTTGCTGCCAAGCCACAATCACAGGCTAATGGTAACTAAAATAACCATCAATTGTGTTGTATGAAAATGTTGTGAATGTGTTTTAAGCTGTAATGCTACAGTTATCCTTCCTGTAGAAATCTGTGCTTTTGTAATTTGTAATTAGTGTTTATTCATGTCTAGTAGATTAGGACATGGTTTTATATTTTCTAAAATTAATACAGTAAAAAGAAGGGGACAAAAACGTGACCAAACAAACCAATCTCTCAACGTTTGGATGAGACTAAATTTGATTTGATGAACATATTTGACTGCATAGAAAATACACTGATGGTTTACTTATGGGTATGTTTGTTGTTTGTTTGATCTATAACAACTATGTTGTAAATTGTATTTTTTACTTGCTGGAATTACGTTCTGTTTCCTGTTCAGATGTGATGGAGAGTAAGGTAGCTCGTCCAGACATGCAGTCAACAGGTAGGACTAATACCTTACATGGGGGGTTCCCAACATTTTGCAGCCCACACAAACAAACACAAAACCTTCTGCAGCCCACAAGATTTAACAGGCTGAAGAGAGGAAAATTGCAATCAAAGTTCTGGCTCTGTTTGACAGGTTTAGTTTAGTGACTTCATTTAAAAAAGGCCCCTGAGCGAACAGAACAGAATGATTTGTTATGTGTTTTTAGTCCTCACTCACATGAAACTCAAGTGATACACTTTACATTAACTTACACTTATCCAGTGCTCTGGAGAAAAGCCTATTCAAATATATATATATATATATATATATATATATATATATATATATATATACAAGCAATAGAACAAGTCTTATCTGGACTGCTGTCCATTGTCCTTGTTGACTGATGATGGTTGTTGAGAGGTAAGGAGATGAATAAAGTTAGAGCTTAGTTGTAGTCAAAGATGATGTTAACTGAAAAAAATTAGGTGTCTCTGAATGTTTAATAGACTTCAATTTTTAAGTGGGTCAGATGCACAAAAATATTGCTGACAGATATAATAAGATGCCTTGAGTGCTTATATTTAAACAAGTGCTGGAATTGTAGCGCAAGCTTTTCCCAGTTCATCCATTATTTCAACACGTAACTTATCCTTTTAAGAGCAGATGGTGCTTCTGTGGATCAGGTGTTGGGGGAGAGATTATTTCAAACCACAGGTCACCCGAATCAGGATTAATAAAGATTGGTATAGAGCAATTGCTTCCAACCCTGGTCCTGGAGTACCCCCTGCCCTGTGCATTTAGTGCTTTGACACACCCAATTCAAGTCATAAAGGGCTGGTTGGTTGGATCAGGTTTTGTTGTAGCAAGACAAATATTAAAGGTGTAGGGTAGCGGGTCCTCCAGGACCAGGGTTTGGAAGCATGAAGCCTTATCGCGGGAACCTTAGCATGTTTTCTTGATGCTGATTCAGCAAGAATGTCAGTGATTTTGTTTTTTCCTCTTTTTACTTTACATGTATATCATATTTAGCCATACACTGCTCATGCAATGAATTACTCCATTTCTGGGGGTTTAAAATTTTTAAGTATCTCATCTATCAACTATCATTTTGTACTGTAGCTCTAGAGGGCACAGGACGTCCACCTATTGCTCCCAAGCCAACTGTGGCTCCAAAGCCGGCCAGCATAGCCGGTGCCTGTTACTCAGAGACAGACGGCCCTGTATCCGTGAAAAAGGCTATTGCTGTCCATAGCTCCAGATCACCCTCATCAAATGCTGCTCCAAAGAGTGAGTACAGACCTGAGCTACAGAATCTCAGACTCTTGTCTGACAATTTCTTGTTTGCTAATGCTTTTTTTATTTGCAGCTACTTCTCTCCACGAACCAGAGAAAGGAGCCTACATGACCACTGGATTCCAGGACAGAGCAACCCCTGTAGAGAGGGAGGAAAGGAAGCAATTGGCCTCCTTCAATATCCCACCAAACCGTCATCAGGCCCCTCCACCGGAGGAAGATGAGGAGGAGGCCAACAGCTATGACTCGGACGAAACCAGTAAGATCAATTGACTTCGGCTCATTTCCAGTCTACTCTGAATTTCATATGACAGCAAAGACAGTAGCATTCTTAGCTGATACCTGTGACATGCAGTCAAAAATGTATGTATAGCTGGAACGTTTGCTGGTGAAAATGACACCAGAATGGTTTTATTCAGTACACATTTAGAAAAGTATAAGACTGCTTTCTAGTTCTAATTCACATTGCAGACGCATATATCGTATTAAGGTCATGAATGCATTATTTGTTTTGCACCGTCACTCTGAAAAACATGTAAAACTGGGCCTTATCCTTAATATATATGACAGTCTTAGGCACTGGATGGGTATGCAATCTATTTCTCTTTGCCTAGTGCTTGTCTTTTCTTTTTTCTTTTTCTGAGGATGGCCTGAATGTAACTTACCCTGATGTGTGGCACATTCACTTAATATTTTTGCCGCCATCCTTGTTTAGTGTGATTCTGGTACATCACACATCTTTATGAGACATCTGTCAGTGTGTGCTTCGTCTGCTGACACTTGTGCCACAATACCCCTAGAGATGGATGAACCCTATTTGCTGCCAAAGCGTAGAAATCAATACCCTGAAAGCCAAAGCCAAGAGATCCTCAATAGAACATAAACTATACTTAGTATATTCACAGATGTTTTTGGCAAGGTTTGAATCATGTCAGTTGGCACAGAAGTCACTTGTTTACAATGAGGAAAACTAAGCATTGAGGACAAATCTCATTACATAAAATATGAGGCCTTAGAGAGGGATAGAGAGGGATCAGATTTCCCTAGAGTTTCTGTCTGATCAGAAATAGCAGGTGGAACTCTTCCCCAGTGAATCACCGCAGCGACATTCTACAGATTCTAAGTAATTGGAATCCTAAGTATCTCACTTGTTCTGATTTGTATTAGCTTAAAATATTACTTTATTAAATGCCCCACTTTCCAATTCAATTAGAGGTTTGGGGAATTCATTAGCACCTGCATCAAACGATTTAGCAATTGGTATATAGGTTGTACTTCAGTCAGTGTGTTTTTAAAATTGTCCTTAACACAAGGGAGATTTAAAATAATAAATGAAACTTTCCCTATTCATTAAGTAATCATTGTTTATTAAGCACATAAGTGAAACTCTAATTCTCAGTTTATGAATGAGACATTACAATCAAATTCTGCAGTCCCTGCAAGAGCTTCTTCATTGTGATTATTAACCAGTGTTATTAAGGGTGTTAATTTTCATTGTCTGTAGATATAAATCTATTGATTCTTGCATATCTACCTATTTGTTTGGATATACAATAACAAATAACACCCAGCAAGTCTCCTACCTATGTGTACTTTTCTGAAGTTGCTGAAACCATTCCTTTAACTATAGATTTCCATATTGTGTCTAGAAACTGTTCTCAGGTCAAGTACCATGTTACGATACCTAGAAAGTCACGCAGCCATTTAACGCACTTAAAGGCAATTTCTCATGTTTTGAGCATAAATTCTAAAGCTATTTAAAAACCTCTGTCCATAACAAGATGTGCACACATTGATTTTGCAACTATTTCCATACAAATTTTAAAAATTAGTAAAATATTTTTATATTATATAATTATACTGAATAGTACCACACTGCATTCATTCAGCTATTTATGGTTATTTTTTGGATTTTCAACCTCTGTAATGAAAGCTTTATTTTAAACTTATTTTCAGTATGCTTTTAATCGTAGCATTAATTCTCTTGTGAACACAAGGTATTTATCATATTTGTGTCACGATTGATATTTGTCATGTGTCTTTTATTGTATGATGATGTTGGTCTAGGGAACACCTTACTATATCATTTGTAATCATTATAATCAAATTGGTCACAATATGCACATTACTGTACAGAAGACTTTTCTCAGATATATGATTACAGAGCAAAAATGATGATGATACTTTCAGTCAAAATGGCCGTTCTTCTGCAGAAAACAAGTATTTAACAGAAAGCATACATATACATACAACTACATATAATTGTTTTTCAATCCAAGTAATCTCAAACACTTTCAGCGGCTTTAATACACCAGAAATGTCTCCAGAAAATGAATAACTTACATATAATGGCGGTCTTTTGCAAAGTATTGTATATAGAATTTTTTGAATGCACTTGAATATGTAAAATTGGTTAAACCTTACAACTTATTCTTTATTTATATCTTTATACTTATAGAGCAACATAACTAACTCCTAAAATATATAACATAAATAACACAAACATAAAGGTTTGGGTTAGGAGTGCGAAAGGTTCTTTTTGGTCTTCTATTTATTTTATTCCTAATAATATTCCTGTTTTTTATATTATATTGTCAAATGTATTCGTTGCAGCGACTCTGGGAGCACTTGAGTTCAGCTTGCTGTATGAACAAGAGAACAACAGCCTTCACTGCAACATTATCAGAGCTAAGGTAAAACATCAGCAACATGAATCTGACCATATGGAAACAGAATATAGGCTTGGATATTGGTTTAAAATACGAAATATGGAATATGATTAACTTTGTGTACCTCAGCGCTTCAAAATATCCTGAAAGGTTATACTTTTTATTTCTCCAATGATTCATCCTATAATTCATCCATGCTACACATATGTTGTTGGCACTGGTTATGAGCATGAGGTTGAAATTCTAGGAATCTCACTTGTCCTTCCAGGGCTTGAAACCCATGGATTCCAATGGACTAGCTGATCCCTATGTCAAGCTGCATCTGCTACCTGGAGCAAGCAAGGTCAGTTTGAATAGGCAAATCATTCATTGGACCGTTTGCTAAACTGAAAGCTTTTCTGAATGATTACTTCATACTTTATACTATTGTGATCTGGTATAATTCCTACTTTCATGAAATTCCTTTAGCCATTAATGATCAGCAAGCAATTGTGAATGTATCTGCATGTCTCTGTCATCCATACAGTCAAATAAATTACGCACAAAGACCCTCCGCAACACCCGGAATCCTGCCTGGAATGAGACACTGGTGTACCATGGCCTAACAGACGAGGACATGCAGCGCAAGACACTCAGGTTAGACATTAAACTATGCTGCTGAAACAACATGAACATATCATCGTCAACTGACATGAAACAGCCCTATATGAGAAGCTCATTTGCTACATGCAGTGCTAATTTGTGAGCCATTAGTCACTGGTTTTTATGAGAATGTGACACACCTATGTTGAATACTGGAGTACTAAAGACAATTATCGGAGCCCTGATAACCTTACAACAGGCATATCACCCTTGTGAAAAAGAAGTTGCCCGTGTTAGATATTTCTTGAAATATCTCAGGGACCTTGCAGTCAATGCAGACAGCTCCTGGACTGATAAAAATGTGGTTTATTTACAAATATCAATGACCACCAAACAAAGAACCTTCCAGCTCAGATGCTGAGGAGCAAAAGCCCTGCTGATGTAGCAGGAAGTACAGGCTTTATACAGGTACAGATCTAACAAAGGCCTTGTGGTTAGGTTTAAAGTCCCGCCCTAGATCTTCTAGATACTTGCCGGGACGTGGATTTGAGAGTTTGTGATGAGAACAACTGGCAGATTTCCAAACTGATAGGTGACAACAATTATAATATGGCAGACTTTAAGACTATGAGACCAAGTATAAATCACATAACATCTGCATTAAATATATGAAAGATTCTTCATAAGCCTTTGTCACGCCTCCGGGTCTCGCTGGTCCTTTCGCTCTTCCGGACTCCACTTCCCAGAGGGCTACGCTCGATGACGTCGCATCCACGTGCCCCCAATCGGCAGTTCCCGTTCGCTCCCGGTCACCTGAATTCTAATAGCCAATTAACGTTCTCTTAAATACCCCATGTTTCCGTGTGTTCTCTGCGAAGCTTTGTCGTCCCATTGGCAATTCTGAGCGTTATTTCTGGTTTTCTGACTTTCTGGCTTTTTGACTTCCCTCGTTTACCCCTTTTGGATTTCCCTATCTACTACTTCTCTGGTTCTCGACCTCTGCATACTCTCTCCGACTTCCCCTTTCGCCTAACCCTTTCATCTTGGTTGCCCTCGCTGACTGCTCTCCCTGGTTTTGACCCCTGCCTGTCCCTTACTACGTTCCTAAGCCCTACCTTTACTACTGATTTTGTTGTTTGGATTGTTCGCTATTGTTATTTAATAAAACTACTTTGGCTTTTAGCTCTGCAAGCGTCGCTCCGGAGTCTTTTTGTCCTGACAGCCTTCAAAAATACAGAATTGAACACCCCTAAGCTTGATAACTGTTTGTTTTATCTTTAGCAGCACCAACTGTGAGCAAACTTTACGGAACTGGAGATCAGTAAATTTGTTGTGGAGGAACTGCTTTAATTCACATTGGTTAGACTTTTGAGCACTGCACATNCCCCTAAGCTTGATAACTGTTTGTTTTATCTTTAGCAGCACCAACTGTGAGCAAACTTTACGGAACTGGAGATCAGTAAATTTGTTGTGGAGGAACTGCTTTAATTCACATTGGTTAGACTTTTGAGCACTGCACATTTAAGGTCTTGTCACAAGATCTCAATGGAGTACATGTCAGGACTTGGATTAGGCCCCTCCAAAACCTTGATTTTTTGGAGCCATTCCAAGGTGGACTTGCTCTTGTGTTTTAGATTGCTCTTGAGCTTCAGATCACTGACTGTAGACTGGACCTTCTCCTGCAGGATTTGCTGGTAAAGAGCAGAATTCATGGCTCCATCAATTATGGCAGATCGGGTAGACCCTGATGCAGCACATCTTGCTACCACCTCCGTGTTTGACTTTTGGTATGATGTTCTTATTGTGGAAAAAAGAAAACAGCTAAACTTTTGGCCAATCAGTCCATAGAACATTATTCCAAAAGGCTTGGGGGTCATCAAGGTTGTCTTTCGCAAATGTTGAAAGAGCTTTTAATGTTCCTCGTATGCTAGCAGTGGTTTTTTGGCTTGCAACTGTGCTATAGACACCGTTTGTGTTTAGTCTCTTTCTAATGGTGGATCTACTGACTGTGTTCTCGTACGACTCCCAGAGCAGGCCATTGGTGGGTGTTTGGTAGGTTGACCATTTTTGGGAAGATTCAGCTCTTGTTTCTGGAGCCTGAGAGCCTTAAAATGGCTTTGTAACCCTTTCCACACTGATGCATTGCGGTAACTTCCTATCTGATCTTATCCACAACATATTTTGATGGCAGCCTAGTGTGCTGCTTATTGAGGCATTATGTCTCTTTCAGATTGCTGGACAGGTTCTTTTTAAGTCATGCTTAGATTCAGCAGAGCTGACAGGAATCAAACCAGTGGGTGTATAGTTTAATTGACCTTGTTTAGTTATTAATTAAAGTTGGTTAATTGGTAGATTGAGAAACTATCAGGGCAATTACTTTTCCACACAGGGCTAGTTGGTGTTGGATAACATTTTTTCCTGTTTAATATTAAATCTGAAACAAATAAGTATAATATATATTCAAAACTAGGAGAATAAAAAAAAACATGATCAGAACTAGGCCTGGTTCATTTATGCTGAATGATAAAAAGTATTAAAAATTTAAATTTATATCATCAAACAAAAAAGGTTACCTCAGCACATAAAAGGAATTGTTCTCAAAGACAAATATCTGGGCAGACATGAAAACATTTATTCTAAATAGATTATTGATTATTCCTACTCACGATCCATGATCGCCTCACTTATCCTCATACATTTCACTGAAACGTTTTTTTGCTATGTGTTTTACTGCAGAATCTCTGTTTGTGATGAGGACAAGTTTGGGCACAATGAGTTTATTGGGGAGACCAGAGTAGCTCTGAAAAAACTCAGAAATAACCAGAAAAAGAATTTCAATGTATGTCTAGAAAGAGTCGTGCCGGTGAGTATCTCTCTCTCTCCCTTTTCCACTCTGTTTATCTCTTCCTCTGTCTGTCTTTTTCCCTCTTTCTCTCTCTCTTTCTCACATTCATGATATTGCATGTCCTTGTCATAGAATCATAGGGCTGATGCTCTGTATCATCTTTCTCTTGCTATAGACAAAGAAAACAGCGACTGCTGGTGCTGCGAGAGGAATATCCCTTTATGAGGAAGAGGTAAATGCACAATAATCCAGAAGCTATTTTTACTGATTCCAGTTTTTATGGAAATGTAAACAGACAGTATTTGCATTTCACATTACCACATTACCATGTGGTGACCCCTCTTGATGCTGTTTTGTTACATTTGGTACTACTGTATATCATTACATTATATCTATCACTGCAGATTATAGAAATTATAATCAAATGTATGCATCTCCATGCATTTTTACATATTTCTGCATAGTAATTTTTGTTTCCTCTGATAGTAATTAAAACATTCAACTAAAATAACTAACTAAATGCATCTAATAGACAGTTGAGTTGTATTTGTACATTTATATCTCTAGCCGTCTGTTGGTATGGTTGATTGTGTCTATGTGTGTATATGCATGATATGTATGTGTGTGGCACATTTGTGTGTATACGTAGTCTGCCAAGGATGGAGGAGAAGTGGAGGAGAGAGGTCGTATCCTGATCTCCCTAATGTATAACAGCCAGCAGAGTCGTCTCATCGTGGGTGTAATACGCTGTGTTCATCTTGCAGCCATGGATGCTAATGGCTACTCTGACCCCTTTGTTAAAATGTGAGTCAACTGAAGTTGTTTCAGAGTTGGAGTCTGTATTATATGCAATAACATACATTGAGCCACAGTTATTTATGGTGTTTATTCTGATGTTGATAGCAGGGTATTTAATTTTCTTTAACTCTCCAGATGGGCTTTAACAAATTCAATGTTTTTATTAAAGCCGTCTGTATTTGAAAAAAACTGGGAAGACATTATAATGGCACCATGTTGCAAAGAAGTACATAGTGGAGCAGATAACTGTACCCTAATCCTCGGTTTATGGGGAAGTGGTGGTATCCAACATGTTATCCAACAGCTTAGACTTGATCAGTTCAGCTTACTTTATCAAAATACTAATTGCATTTTGTGTCAGTTAGGCTTGCTTTATTAAAATTTTAGACCTGCTGAAGACCTGAAAATGGTCACATGTTTTTGACCATGTTTTCTGCGCGTGCAATGTTTGCAGATGCCTAAAGCCGGACATGGGGAAGAAAGCCAAGAACAAGACACAGATTAAAAAGAAGACCCTAAACCCTGAGTTTAATGAAGTAAGGGCAGAGAACCACACCCAATTTACCCACAGAGCACCTATATTTAGTACAACTCTTTGTATTCCTCTACATAGTATCCTGTAAAAATCACATTTTCATTTCAAGAAGATATTTTTCATTGCTGTTACCTGATCCAAGATCTGCAAACTAAAGAACAATTTATGAAGGCCTGGATTTTGACTGAGAAAGTTAAGCACTTCTCTTTATGGCTTTGGGATGTGAAATTATTGTTCTAAGGATCTTTCACTTCTCTTAGTTTGTAATATTTTTGAGACGATTGCTCACAGTAACTGATAATGCCTTATAGCTGCAGCTCTGCCCTGTTACAAGACAAAGCACAATAATCTAATTCAGGCTTTGCAAGTCCAGAGTTTGAAGAGTTTGAATGCTACAGCGTTTACTAGAATAACTGGAACTACTGGAAGGTAAACATGAAAGGTTATTTTAAAAACGGCTTTATTGTGTATCGGCTTTAAAGGTTTTCATTGGGATAAAACAAGAATGACTCTGCTGCTAGCTGATAGCGCATGTGGAGCTCAAAATTACTCAAAGTTTAATGGGTACCAGGTTCTGCAGTCAGATATTATACATGCAGTGAGCTTTTAGATTTTGTCCATAGTCCAAACCATACTACTAAATCATAAGCAAAAAATGGTTTACCGGCCACAGAATTAAGACACTGCAATGGTCATCGCCATACCCTCATCTAAACCTCTGTGACAATCTAAAGGGTAACTGAAAGGTGGCTTATGGAGATAATTGAATTTTTGTCCTTAGATGTAGAAAAGTCTTAGATGTAGGTATTTATCTGGACATGAATAATTTATTTGATAATAAACACTACCATTAGAATGAATACAACTTCACAGATAAATAACACATTGTAATTGTATGTGTGTGACTGTGATAGCTTAGCAATTTTCAAACATGTCTTCAAAGAATTGCAGATACTATTCGGAGTCTAGCCTGCCTGATTATTTCTACACACATAGACATACTGGTAGCAACATGAATTATGGAGCGTACTGTATGCTGTTCTGTATGGTTTAAAAATCAAGAGTATTGATGTAATTCCTATAGACCTCTTGTTAAATTCACAATGTAGAACAGATATGATGGCTTGATGAGAAATGATGTAAACGTACATACTAGTAGATGTTAATAAATGCCATTTTCTTCTGTTTCCTATGCAGGAATTCAGCTATGAAATCAAACATGCAGAGCTGGCAAAGAAGACTCTGGATATCTCTGTGTGGGATTATGATATTGGCAAATGCAATGATTATATAGGTACAACATTTCATTGTAGCAATTCATTGTAATATTTTAATACAAAGGCACTATTTGCTAAAGTTTGATATGTTCATGTATTTGGTACAAACGACTGCAGTACCTTTTTGGCATTCTTCAGAAAATGTTAATATCTGAGCAGCGCACAATATCCTCCATTTTTATGATCTCGCGTTCATCATTTCACTAGATTTCTTTAATACTAATTCATTTGTTTTATTGTTTAGGGGGATGCCAGTTGGGCATCAGTGCCAAAGGGGAGCGTCTGAAGCACTGGTACGAGTGTCTTAAGAACAAAGACAAGAAGATTGAACGCTGGCACACATTGCTTAATGAGAATCACGTCTCTAGTGATTAAGGCTCGTCTCCTGAGTCTTTATGCATGCCTTAGATGACCCTAATCCTGGATATACCTTGTCATTTTTGTAAGCCCTCTTTACCCTTTTCCTCCACTAAACTAGAGTTTACATGTTGTCTCATGCCTTTCACTGGCCCTAGTAGCTGTATGCATTGGACCATCTAATTTTTTCTCCTTATCTTCTTCCAACACGGTGAATGTTTGGGAAAAAAAAAAGACTATATAGAATTTTGTCTGTTTCAAATGAAGCAGGAGTGCATAAAAAGCATGCATTGAGCAGACATGCTCTTAGTCAGCCGCTGTAGCATAGCCGATTTTTCTTTGATTTATTTATATTGCTCCACAACTACTTCAGTTGTAAACATGCACCTAAAAGCACATTTTCACATCTTTGCACTCTCAGTCCCTTTCCTAAAGTCTGTTGGACAAACTCTGTTTACACTTGCTGTTGGGCATTGCTCATTGTATGTATGTCTTTGTTAACTACTGTGATGGCTTGACACCGTATGGCTTAATGCAAAATCAAGAACGTAGTTTACACCTTTATCTTCATTACTTCAAATTTGGTTCAGTGAAGCAGTCTAGACGCAGTGCTATTTGTGTAGTTCCACAGATCACTAAATGCCTCTTCACTTGAGCCCACACCTCAACAAAAACCACAAGAGCCTGTAACCATACAGTTTATATTTTGCACATTTATTTGTTTCTTATTACAAGCAGATTAGACAAGAGGTTCGAGTTTAAGGTGTTCATAAAAGATTTGGAGATTTTGGACACTTGGAGCGTTGGTTTTACACAGTATGATCTCGACACCTGACTTAGAAATGGAAATGGAACAAACTTTACAGGATCGCCTGTGTGGAGGGATAGTCATGATTAAAATTAGGTATTTAATCATTGATTAATACAGCTCCATAATGTAGATCATCAGGGTGTTACCATAAAGTGGTAAATATTTCCCAATATTTCTCTCTACCATAAATCTTTCTATGCTGTTTGTGTTCTACTTCTGAAAAAAAAACCACACACCATATATATTTATATGAATCATTTAAAACATGCAATGCATGTTGGTTTTGTTTTTATTTCAGCTGTTTACAAAGTATTACTGACAGGCAGAAATATTTAAGAATGCAATGGATTGTGTCTTCTAGGTATTAATGTAAATGTAAGCGAAGGCCTTTTTCTATCATAACCACTTTTGTACGGAATGCACGTATTCACACCATACTGTAGTCTTTCTGCTATTTTTCATCCTGTTCCAGGGCACATTTCACAAAGTCGTCTTGTTTGGACATACCACATTTGCATGAAAAGTGAGTACAGTTTCTGTACCTTGGCTATTATACTCTAGGGATGATCCTTCTCCTCATCCATAGCGCCTCTTGCACAGTATGTCCTCTGAGGAAGCGCAGACCTCTTCTCCAGAGGTCAATCGTCAGAGGCTTTGCTTTGCCTTGTAGTTACAGCCCAGGCACCTGTGAATATTAATGGAAAGCACACACATTAGTATATACAGTATATACAGTGGAATGACCTCAGAATTTGTACTCTTTGCAGTTTTCATTATAAAAACCTATGCATATATATATATATATATATATATATATATATATTTCAATTGTTTTGTAGTCCTTGTTCCTTTCAGATCCAATTGGCATATTAAGCATTCAAAGTTGTCTGTGAAATAATAAGTGGAAAAAATATAATTTTCAAGTAGAGAGTTACCAGAAATTATTTTTAAAACATCATTGCTTTGTATCAAGTATATCGTATTAAACAATCTTGAATACCTTCATCAGCATACACTATATCAATGATCATCAATGAAATTATTATGATAAACCTAATTACATCACAGCATAGGTTTTCAGTCTTTTCAAGGTAAGTTATCTTACAGTACTTTTACAGAGTTGCTAACTCATAAGTGTAGTAATTCTGCCATCTAGTGGGTACAGAGTTTACCATGAATTGTGACCTATAATTTAATGATTTATGTAAAATTATTTTTTTGTTTGTTTTCCTGCTACGGGACCTGACTATTCTCTGTTGCATATTTTGGAATGAACTGCTGTTTTAATTCTCAGATATCAATGTGTAAATATGTAGTGCACGTACTTAGGAGAGTAAAGAAACTTGTACATTGAGCATGTAAAACATTGAGAACATCTAGCTTGTATTGCTTTGCAGTTGGAATAGCCTTAGTTTGTTGAAATATGGGGTTTGAACAATATTAAAAGCAGTCTTTCGAAATACTGGCCCAGCTGACTCCAGTGCCTTCCACCACAGAGTTAGCTGGTCATGGGTCTCTACTTTGAATAGTCTGATTCATCTCAGACAGATCTGAGATCGAACTCTATTGTAACCTGACAGAGAGTGAAACACGCTACTGTATGAAAGATCAAATGTAGCCAAGTTCTGGAAACCATTCATGGACAATCTTAGGCTTTTGACACCTTTCAATTTTGTACTGGGGGAAAATGTACACCAAAAAAAAAAAAACACATCCCATCTCACCATAAGCAGTCATGCATGTTCAAGTTGACACATGAATGCATAGACTTGTTTTTTTTCCATACTTTAATCATGTATTTAGTAAGATTAGTAGCCTGGTGTCTTTGGAGCTTCAAAACTACATTACAGCTTTTGACACACTGCACCCCTCATATGATAACTATCATATTATTGTTTTTTAACATCAATTTACTCTTTGACCTTCACAAAAAGGTGATTTAAAAGGATTGTGTATCAAAGCTCTCACGTCTTTTATCTGGGAAATCTATTTCAAAGAAAGACTAGGTGTCCTTAATGTTTTATATGCTCAGCATATTTTAACCTCATTTTGCATGTATTTTACTTGATTTGATTCGCAGTAACCAATAAATGCTACCGTAAGGACTAATTTGAAGACTGATTCTTTCATCTTACCAGATGTTATCAAGTGTTAACCAGAGATTTTATTTTTCTATTTGTTTGTTTGTTTGTTTGTTTGTTTAGTTGGTTGGTTTATGTATTCTATTCAGCATTGAGCATGGGGGAGTGGGCGTTGGTTTGGGGGGCGCGGTGCAGGGATTGTGTCCAGTAATGTGCTATTAAGACATCTGGACTTTCTTAACATTGTGTTACGGTTGACCAAGTTATACCTAAAATATATATTTTAAATCGTGTTGTATTGAAATTACTATGTCTAAAATAGAAAGGATATTTAATTTACATTGTCCATGCTCATATGTCTTTATGTCACTTGGCACAGACTCACGGGAAATGAGACCTATGTATACTTCCAGGTGTCCAGTTTTGGATTAGAAAGTCTGGATTTGAGATCCGTCATCAGGTGCCTGGTCTTTGTTGACTAAGCTTTTTAATAAACGTGAGAGTGGGCTTAATACAGTAGATTACTCTCATATATGCAGTCAGGTTCATGTGTTTTCAGCTTTAATTTTAAGGAGTTTAACAAAAACTGTGGTAACAATTTAATAATTTAATAATAACATAGTCCCTCTATTTTAACAGGTTTAAACATATTTGGACAAACAAACAATTATAAATGCAAGGATTATTTTTAATACTTTAATGCAAATTATTTGCACTCAGGGTGTGGTCAATACTAGTTGGTACCCAAATATGTAGTAGGTAAGACCTCTGGCTGCTATGCTGTAGATAGGCTTCAATAGCCCGGTCAAGCAGTCTAGGCTATGAGAACAATGAGCTATGAGTTCTGACAAGGCTCACCCAGTCCCGTCAAGGCTCAAGGTGAAGCACTGTCTTAGTGGTTTTGCAGCATTTAACTGAATCTGAGCAGAAGATATAACTTCATGCACTTCAGAATTTATCCTGCTACTTCTATTAGCAGTCACATTGTCACCAGTGACCAAGTTTATTTATATTCATTTAAATCTTTATCAGACTACACAATATTTTTGTCTTTCAAAATGTCAGATTAGGCGGGCTACCGGATGTTGGTCAAGAGACTGGCAACAGCTACCCAGTTGATTTCGACCAATCGTCCTTCTCACCCTTGCATGAGTTCATAGGTCTTTGTGGAGGAGGGTCAAACTGTTCTGGCTACAGAAGCTGTCTGAGTGATGCTGTCGGTTTTATGTTCTGAAAAAAAGAAATTCAGCTAATAAATGTATTAACATGTCAAAAACAGTTTAACTCTTATCGAAGTTGTTTAAATGCAGAGGGCTAGAATTTTGCTTGGTCAGCGCTAGCCATAAGCATCTTGGTATCATGTTTCTTATTATTATCATATACATGATCTGTGGCTCGTTGTTCCACCTGACAGCAACAGCAGTATCTTTCTTTCTCCTTACTATGTTTACATATCTACCCAGCAAACACACAACATTGACACACCATTGTCTACTTTCCTAAATTGTCCATCTACTGTACTTCTGCTCGACCAAAAGACACCATTGCACATACAGGGAAGAACCCTGAAGCACAAATTCCAACCGGTACCTGTCTGTTTGTCTGTTTTTCCTCCATCCCTTTCCCCCCAAAGTCTCATTTATTTTTGGGCCATTGAATCATTGAATAGGGCCATTGTTCAAAACTATGTGTCTAATCCACAGAATCAGAATCAGGTTTATTGGCCAAGTATGTTGACACACACAAGGAATTTGGTTTCGGCAGTTTGTGCCTCTCTAGTACAGTACCAATATACACATAACTAACTGACAGTCCACAATATAAACAATGACTCCACATATACACAGTAAATACAGACATTGTACACAGTATACACAATATGCAAGCAATAAACAAACTTTACAGAGACAAATAATATACAGTTCACACATCATTTACAAACAGTATAAGGCAGTAGTGTTGAGGTAGACGCAGTAGTGTTGAGGTAGAGGCAGTAGTGTTGAGGTAGTGCAACAGTATTGTATACATGAATGGAGAAGAGACTGAAGTGTATAATCTGGCATGTGAGTGAAACCGGTGACACTATGGAGGAACAGGAGTAACTATGGTCCAGCAGATGATGTAACTGGTCAGCTGTTTATGAAGGTGACGGCCTGAGGACAGAAACTGTTCCTGTGTCTGGTTGTCTTGGTGTACAGGGTCCTGTAGCGCCTGCCGTAGGGGAGGAATTGGAATATGTTGTGTCCAGGGTGAGACAGATGTGTGATGATCTTCCCAGCCTGTTTCCTGGTTCTTGAAGAGTACAAGTTCTGGAGGGTGGGAAGTGGAGCACCAAGGATCTCTGCAGCTGTCTTTATGGTCCTGTGTAGTCTGTTCCGGTCCTGTACTGTGGCCGCATCAAACCAGACTGTGATGGATGTGCACAGGACAGATTCGATGACTGCAGTGTAGAACTGGACCAGCAGATCCCGTGGCAGACCCAACTTCCTCAGCTGCTGCAGAAAGGTACATCCTCTGCTGAGCCTTTTTGAGGATGGAGTTGCTGTTGGTCTCCCACTTCATGTCTCGGGAAATGATAGTACCCAGAAACTTGAAGGTGTCCACGGTTGACACAGGGCTGTTGGACACACCTTTAAGGCGCACCAGTGCTGACAGTCTGTATACTGGAAGTGACTCCCGCCAAGCGCACCTGCTGATTCCTGCCTGTCAGGAAGCTGGTGACCCACAGACATAGGGCAGGGAGTACAGCGAGCTGGGAGAGTTCAGAGGAGAGGATTTCTGGGATGACCGTGTTGAACGCCGAGCTGAAGTCCACAAACAGGATCCTAGCGTATGTTCCAGGGTAGTCAAGATGTTGGAGGATGTAGTGCAGTCCCATGTTGACTGCATCCTCTACTGACCTGTTTGCTCGGGAGGCAAACTGCTGGGGGTGCAGCAGGTATTCAGTGATGTTCTTCAGGTGGGCCAACACCAGTCGTTCAAATGACTTCATGACCGACTGTCAGAGTGACTGGCCTGTAGTCATTCAGTTCTGTGACAGTGGTTTTCTTGGGAACCGGGATGACGGTGGAGCGTTTGAAGCAGAGCTCCAGCGATCAGTTGAATATCTGAGTGAAGACTGGAGCCAGCTGGTCAGAACAGGCTTTCAGACAGGAGGGAGAAACACCGTCTGGACCGTATGCTTTCCTGGTCTTTTGTTTCTGGAAGACACGATTCACATCCATTTCAGATATCTTAAGTACAGGTTGAGTGTCAGGGAAGAGGGGTAGGGGGGTTGCCAGAGGTGTGATGGAAGCTAATAGTGCTGAACTGGATTGAACGAGGGGTGTGAATCTGTCCATCTCAAACCTACAATAGAAATCATTTAGGTCGTCAGCCAGGTTTTTATTTGCTTTAACAGGCAGGGGTGGTTTTCTGAAATGTGTTAAGTGATGAAGAGCATGCCACACTGACAAACGATCTTCGGACGTTTTTTTTTTTTTTTTCAGATTTTCAATGTAGGCGTGTTTAGCTAGTCTGATCTCTTTGCTCAGTGAATTCCATGCCTGCTTGAACAGAGCCTTATTTCTCGACTTCTATAGGCATCTGCTTTGGCCTGACGAAGCTATCTTAGTTTGCATGTGAACCAAGGCTTGTTATTGCTGTATGTGTAGAAGGTCTTGGTTGGCACACACAAAAACTAATGTAAGATGTCACAATATCAGTCACTTTGTCCAGATTGCCAGTTGCCGTTTCAAAAACACTCCAATCAGTGCATTCAAAACAGTCTTGCAGCTCCTGTTTTGCTCCTATGGTCCATTTCTTCACCGTTTTTACTACAGGCTTTACAGTTTTCAGCTTCTGCCTGTAGCTTGGAATAAGTTGAACTAGGCAATGATCAGAGTGTCCAACAGCTGCTTGGGGAACAGAGCAATATGTGTCCTTGACAATAGTGTAGCAGTGTTCCAGTTTGTTGTTATCCCTGGTGTCAATGTGCTGCTTGTATTTTGGGAGCTCGTGGTTTAGTTTTGCTCTATTAAAGTCTCCCAGGATTATGAGTGAAGTGAGTCCGGATCTTAGCATATTATGCTGTTCCAGGAACATCATCCAGTCTTGACTTGGGGTCATCATACGTTTGTGTTAACCCTGGAAAGTTATTATTTTATATTAACCTGAGATTAGTATATTTAATAATAACAGCACTAATAGACCTCCCTGAAAACATCCCAGGAACTTCACCTTGATACAGACTAAATGCTGTGTAAAGCCTAGATACAGACTAAATTCTTCATAAAGCCTAGATACAGACTAAATTCTTCATAAAGCCTAGATGCAGGCTAAATGTTGTATAAAGCCTAGATACAAACTAAACCCTGAATAAAGCTTAGATACAGACTAAATGCTGTACAACCCTAGACACAGACTAAACACTGTATAAACCCTAAATATAGACTAAACACTGTATAAAGCCTAGTTACAGACTAAACACTGTATAAACCCTTGATACAACTCTGTACAAATGATTCATCGGGTGATTTGAAATAAGTATCATGGTTGGTAAGGATGTCATCAGGGATACTGACTTGAGAAAACAGGTGGACCAAGGTGCTAATTAGCTTTGGGGTGGTGATGGACCTCAGGAGGTTACAGTCACAGATGGCCAGAATATACTTATATCCAGAGCTGCTCTTATCCAGAGGTTCCTGAGAATGAAGGGATATTATCCAAGGATTAGGTCAACTGGCATGTCCTCCACCACTCAGTGGATATCAGAGTTCATGGACCTTCATGATGAGTTCTGCCTGTAACTTACTCCTACAGTTCCAATACACACACGGAACCACAGTCTGGAGTCCGTAGTCAATGCATTCAGTTTCACTTTGATCAAATACTTGGAACTCCTGGAATTGAACAGGGCTGTAAACATTTGGTCATTCACCAGTACTGACATGTGTCTGTACCACTCAACATGTCCTAATGGCTGTTCTCTGGATACATAGCACCACCCGGATACTTCCTTAATGAGGACACTGAGACCAGGGTCTCTGTGGAATGAGCAGCAGTTCAAGGCATCCAGTGTGGATATCATTTGGATACAGATAGGGCAAGCTTGAACATACTGAGTTACATCACGGTCCAAGGTTAGCCACCAAAATAGTTTTTTAATTAAAACTGTAGTATCTATGTACTTGGATGTCCTGCACATTGGGATATATGAACCCTCTCTGAAATACATTATCTCATACTATAGGAGGCATATACCTTTTCTTCCAGACAGGAGCTCAGAAATATATATATTTTTTGCCACAAGTTAAATGAACACAGATTAAATAAAAATGTAAAAATGCAATGGAAGGACTACACACAGACGTCCTATACAAAAAAGCTGTCAACTGACAAGACACCTTTGTTGGTAATAGCTGCACAGAAGAACCTATAGTGCTAGAACATGAAGTCAGGCAGGCACTGAAGTCACTGCCAAAGAAGAAAGCCACAGGAATCAATAACATTGCAATGGAAGTATTTCATCATTGTGAACATGATTTTATTTAAGAACTGATCAATTTATGCCAACAAATATGGAAAACATCTCAATGACCAGGATTGGAAAAGGCCAGTTTATGTCCCGATACCAAAGAAAGGGGGTATGAAAAAGCATACAACATTTCTCTCATATCACACTCCAGTAAAAATATGCTTAATCTGTTAATGCAGACTAAAGCCTTAGATTGAGAAGAACTGCAGTCAACATGTGTTTCATTATCTTCAGCAAAGCCTTAGACTGTGGGGACAATGTAAAATTATGCACTTCAGGAAAATGGGAATACCAGATCATCTTATTGTTTTAATGAGCAGAGGTTAGTAGCAACCAGTTTCATTTACCTGCGCTTATGTCAAATATTGATGAATTTTCTAATTGGCATACGTTTACTTCTACTCACTGGGAGACTAGTGAGTCATTCATGTATAGTTACCAGTTCCTTTTTTGTATTTAATTTCATTATGCTTTCCTCTTGACAGCATCCATACTGTCTTGTAATTGGTTACATCTCACTTGGTGACATTCCACATTTGCAAGGGAGTTAGACAAGGCTACATACAATCACCATAACTGTTCAGCCTGTACGCAAAATATATAATGAAAGAAATAGGATTGGATGGAAGGTGGAGGAAAATGATTGAGGATTCAAGACTGATGAAGGAAACATCAATAACCTTCAATATATGGACAAAGCAACACTAATAGCAAATAGAAATAGAATAAAAATCTTGAAGACCTAAAGGCCATTATAAAGGAGATAAAAACAGAGTGAACAGATGGGCTTTCAGCTCAATATGAAGAACACTAAGGTTATGACAACAGGAAAGAGGGCCAGTTTTACCATTGATGGAGAAGATGTGAAAATGGGGGACAGCCTTGGCCTGCTCAGATCAGTTATTAACAACAAAGGATTCAACAGTCAAGAAATATGATACATATTGGTACTCAACAGAACAAGGATGAAGGAACTTGAAACGAATCTTCAAATGCTACAATTTGCCTTTACAAACAAAATAACAAAATTATTTAGACTATCATCTCATCTGTGGTTCTATAGGAATGTGAATGAAAACCACAGCATGACAGACACAGAGAAGAATAGATTCACTGAAAAAGACTATTATGTTTGGAAGAGTTGAAGGTAAAAGAGAAAAAGGAAGACCAGTTACAAGATCCACTCGTAAATCTTTTAGAGGTGGAACAGAGAAATACTCAAAAAACCCAGGAAGCTTTAAAGTTTTCCAAAATGGAGGAGTGACATGGCAGGGCAGTTAGCTCTCAGGCTCCAACTTTTATGTGGAAGGAATGGTACAAGGAAGGAAGCGATACTTCACAACCTTCTTTGTTTGCGAAAACAGCTATCCAGGGCTATTGATGTTTATCATTGTGATCTCGTTCAAGGTCTGGGAAACTATCTGGAGCGAAAAGTGCAGACTAACTATTTTGAATTGAAGATGTGGGAGCTGAAGTTGGCTTTGTATTCGCCTCTCCTTAAATGGTATCGCAGTCACATTCTGGCACTTGTACAAGTGAAGCTGGCGATTAGGAAGGAACTACAGGCTTGTTTAAAGAAGATCAACAGATCTCACCTCTTCATTCTGCATGTAAATTATGCCAAAGTCCCCAAAACATAGTAAGTAATGCGGGTCACTCCACCTTCTGCCAGTAGTCAATGTGTGTAATTCCAGTGCATTGCCAAATGCTAATACATTGACATAACTCACAGCAGCAAAGCCTGGACTATCAAAAACTGCCATGTCTGGTTATTTTTATAGGCTGTTGGAAGTTGGTTGAAACAGGTGCTGCTGGGAGCCTAGGCCCACTGTACCAGTTGGAACACCTGGAACAGTCTAAGTAGTTTGAGTCTGTGTAGGCACTTTTAACAGCAGAAGGAAAAGTTACATTCAACACAGGCTTTCTGGCCAGCATCGAAAAAACAGACAGCTCCATGGTGGTAAAACTAGTCTAGGTGAGCAGGGGTACCTGATCTAGGCAGATAAAGCAACAGCATCAGATCACACAGGATGGACAGTTGTTCAGCTCAGCAAAGAAACACACAAACAGCTACTTCTGTTTGGGGTAACTGAGAACTACACAAACTGAACAAAGTGTAAGCAGTGACTTCGACAGGCCTAGCTGTTACAGCCCAACTAAGAAGGCTCTTTGAGATGTCATGTTTAAGGGATTTACCAAGGGTTAGGGTTGCTTTTAGCAATGGTAACTTTGAGTTTACACTGAGACACTTTTATTTAGGACCTCCAGTTAAATCTTGGAGTAATTGGTATTAAGATATTTGGTTGCTATTTGGTTAATTAGTATCACAGTATTTGATAGTATAATTCATTTTGGTTTAGCAATGCTGTGATTGCAAGAGATACTTTTTGAGAATAATGCCCTAGGAAAAATTACCATCAGGCAGTGCTTGCTAAATAAATTATGAAACCTCAGCAGTAGACAGTGATTGTAAGCTCACAGAGACATAACGAAAAAAGGAAAACAATCATCTCGCTCAGTAGAAGGCAAGTCAACCTCAGGCTGGCATTGATTTAACACCATGTCTGGCCAACTACCATATTTTCTCCTAGGACGATAAAAAAACAAAAACACTTGTCTGGTTCATCGTTTGTCGGTTTATGTTCCAGACTGCTTTGACTCTCAGGCCAGTAAAACAATGTGGCTGTGACCGAAACTGAAGGCGACTGTCTTGATGCTATGCTGCCTGCACAGTTCTCCATTATGTCAGTTCTGTTTTTTTCTGCTATATTTTCCAAAGCGAATGAGCATTATGGGATGTGTAAGGCAGTAAAGGTTACATCTACAGTCAAAGAGAGGAACCTCAGTAGGTAGTGTTTTAAACAGACGATAGATGACTGTCTGGCTCTCTGCCTCAGAATACTGATTAAGTAGGCTGTATTTATGACATTTCAGACATAGCCAACGAATGGCCATTCATTCCAGGTCTACATTAAATAGTACATCAATTTCCTGTGTAGACATTTTGGCCTTTGAATCAATGGAAAACAAAAAAACTGAGTTAGCTTTAGACCCATAGTACAGGAGGAAGCCTGGTAATGCAACATGTCTGAATATACAGCAGATTAAAAATGGAAGAGAAAACAATAAATGAGGTGATAAACTGATGAAAAGAAAACATTGGAGGAAAAATAATTTATCCAATGCTGAGGCATGAGGATCACCATGTTGAGGTCACTCACCTGGAGACCAATTATTGTCTGCTGGAGGTGGATCCATCGAGAGCTGCCAACCCTGACCACATACTTGGTCATATGCCCACCAGTAAAATTATGTCTTCACAAATTTAATGTTGCAGGTGGCGCAGGCTACTGTCCTGGCATGCTTCAAATCAATAGCCTTCATCCCAGTGGTGAAAAAAGTCCCCAGTCACATTAATGAATTACTACATCCATATTGCACTCAATAAAATGTTGAGGACTCCATTTCACCTACAGGAAAAATGCCATAACTGCTGCCACCCATCTGGCCATATATCACATTTGGACAATAAGGATAATTATGTCAGGATTCTATTAATTGACAACATCTCAGTGTTCAACAGCATCATACACCAGAGACTGCAGCAAGTAAAAGAGAGCTGGTTTAAGTTTCATCTCTGGTTCTCTGGTTTTCATTCCAGCCATCAAAGACATCAACACCGACTGGCTGAAGTCTTGCAGCAATAGGGTGGATCCCTCTCAACCCCTCACATGGACTGTTAATATCTTTTCCATCTGGGATATTACAGGATACAGAGCATCCACGCCAAGCTATCCCCACTTACAAACATTTATTTACCACAGGTGCCAAAATACTGAATAGATCTGCACGATAGACTAGAATCCCCTCCTGTTTAGTGTTAAATGTAGCACAGTGTCCCATCTGTGGTAATAAGGATTGATAAAAAATATTTTTAAAAATTAGAAACAAATCCTAGAGCATGTTTTCATATGAACAGTTTGGCCACTAATTCACACTAAAGTCTAAAGAGTGTTTTTTTACTGCAGACTGTCTGTAGCAGTTATTGAAGTGGAAGATGTGAGGGAAACGAATTAAATACCAATGTCCCTCACTGTCTGAAAGTGTTCATTGCAAGGACATCTGAAAGAAGCAGCTAAAGTAAAATTTTTCCAAGATGCGTGAGAATTTCTGTCAATTTTCAGCCTTACTTTTTAGACAGACTTAATAGGCAGAGAAACTTAGTAAGTGAAAGTAGCTGCTGTGGTGCATATATGGAACAAATGCATGTGACAATGTGGCACTGGGTGGAATCATTGTATGCCCCCACTGTATAAGGCTTTAACCTTTTCATGTCAGATCATGTTCATCTCGCAATATACAGCTTCTATACATCAGGCATATCAAGCAAGAATAACAGATGACCATAAAAACACAATAGGAAATCCAACATGAATTAAACATGTCAATCTGCAGAAGTAGAGAGTTCATAAAAAAATCGATACAGATTTTTTCCTTTAAGAGCAAAAAACACAATTTTGTCCCACCATATGTGTGTCTGCTCAAAGATCTGCATATATTATTACAGTATGGATGACTGATGTTCTGCACAAACTCAATTCCCACTTACATCTGGCATGTTTTTCTAGGAGAATACATGTTCAAGAAATGGAAGAGGGAGCCATGAGACATGAGACTGTTTTCAGGCTACTTGCATAATATATAGCCCCAGGCTTTCGTCTGCAACTAGACCATGTTCTTGATGAAGCTAAATATATTACTATGCAAAATTCATAGAATACCATTCACGTTTGTTCAATTTCCAGTCAAAACAGCCACTAAATCCAAGTTATTCATTATTGTTTTCAGACACATTTCTCTAGTGAATATGGATAGATAATGAAGTAGGTGAAAAGAAGGAATTAAGATATGGGTTTCATCTTTCGTGCACCTTTATTGTTTTGACACTTGTAATGTGTGAATGTTTCTGTTTTCTGTTTCATACATCAAGGGCATGCATTAATGATGATTTGGAATTAAAAACGTGTGGAAGGACACTTACGTATTGCATGAGTGGCCCATGTTTTCTCTGGTTTTCTGTTTCTTGTCGCTTCCATGTGCCTTTTTCCATGTGTTTCTGTTTGTTTTGGTTTTTGGCTCCTCCTGTCTCCGCCCCTTGTCAGTCCCCTCACCTGTCCCTAGTTTGTAGCCCCGCCCCTTCCCAGGTGTTCCTTGTTAGTCTTTGTTCTCTTATACTCCCTGTAGTCCCCTGTGTTCTTGCATGGTGTTTTGTCTCCCTGTCGGTTGTTTTTGTAATCCTGTTCAGTATTTCTCAGTTTGCTAGTTTTTTTCTTTGGTTTTGTTGTCTTTTTTACGCTTCATTAAATACTTTACTCTTCATTAAATCCTTTACGCTTCATTAAATCCTGCCTCCTCGTCCTGTCTCCACATGACACTGATCCAGAAGTGTTGTTTTTGTTTAAGGTGATCATTATATAGGTCGAGTCTGAAATGTAGCTTATAATAGTAATATCTGTTATATTTTGCCAATTTGCCATGCCAATTCATTGCCAGTAAATTAGTCATTATCAAAAGAATAGTTGCACCAGGAAAGAATCAACCAACAGGAAAGAAACTTGCTGGGTTGGTTTTGACATTGTGAGACATACGAACGATTCAAGTTTCAAGCTCGGCCACACATGTGACATAGGCAAGGTTAGGCCTTACTGCAGTGCCTGACTGACCCAACAGCCACAACTGCAGACATTCAGCAAGCAGTCATGGCCTCCATGAGTCATCCATTGGCAGACAGCTGCACGAAGCAGGACTATATGCTAAAAAGAGCCAACCATGGGCCAGTTTACACTCCCTTGCCGAGGCAGATACGTTTTGCTGGTACTTGATGAATTCTATGATACCATGTATCTGAACAAGTTGTCCAGGACCTTAAGGAAAAACAACCCAATGTTGTCACAGATCAATCACCATACTTCCGTAATGAGGATTGCTCAGACACAGGGAGGGGATCCATTTAGGCAGGATTTATTCAATAAAACACAAAAATGCCAAAACATAAAACACAAGTGTCCAAAAGGTATAACGTTCAGAAGTTCTTCCAAAACCAAAGTAGAAGTCTCAAAAAATCCAAAATCAAAAAAATCAAAGCCAGAGGATATTTACTATAGCACAAAAAAACACAATGATCAAGTAATTGCCACAAAAAAACACAAACCACAAAAAACCAAGGGCAGGAGGGACTGAAGGACCCAAGGGTCAGGAACCATGGAAACGCTCTGAAAAGGTAACACAAAAAAAACACAAAGATTATATAAGGTTCACAGGAACTGAGAGTGACTAGACAGAGGCAAGTACGAAACAGTCCAGTGGTTAATGCTCCACAAACACCTAGGGAAAGGCAAGGATAACAAGCTGGGATAGGGAGCAGGTGAGAGGGGGTAGGTACGGGAGGGGGCTAGGTGAAAGGGAGCAGGAGCAAAAGTCATCAGAACTCAGGTGAGTTCGACCTCCGGTGGCCGGCATGAGAAGTGTCCCAAGAGTGCATCTCCTGAGACGACCTGACAGGTATATGCAGGGAGTCACAGAAAAAAATGATATGAATGATTTAGTTACATTGCTAAAAATATTGGTTATCATCTTATTATCTGATAGACAAAAATAAATATAGGGAGGAATTTGTTGAAATGCCATCATTACAGTGATATAATGCACACGGGACTGGTAACATACAAATATAAAACTTACATATATGTTTACTTTTTACTGTGTAGTGCTTTAAGCAAGCCAAAACAAAATGCAATACAATCATTGCATTTTAGTCCAAGCAGTGCAAAATTCATGTCACAATGAAATGTGAACATTGTCCGATCTCTTGGGGCATAGCTGAATAACCAGTCAGAAGTACTTGCTTGTAGCTGCAACGTAATCCGGTGAAAAATGTCCTTTCATGACAGAGTAAAAGAAAAAAGAAACACTTCGGTTCTTCAAAGTTAAGGATGGTGCAGTTACAGTCCATTATATTCATTATATTCAGCTGAAGCTATTCCTTATTTGTGGCTTAAGCAAATAATGGTAAACTAATAAAAAATAAATGAATAAGAAGCTGAAATTCCAGAGGGATTTATTCATAAAGTGGTCAGTCTCTCTCTGACCAAACAAATAACATATCCCAGATAGAGACCCAGTCACTCTCTTTAAAGAAAACCTGTTTTTATCTCAACACTGCACACCAATATGTAGAAGTGTGCACTCCCTTTAGTTTAACATTGTTTGCTTAGGCCATTAATAAGGATCAACTACAGCAAATAAGAAGCCATGTGAATCAGAAGCTCCAAATAAATAGCCAACTTCAGTCAGATTTGCTCTGTTAATCCAAGGTTAACATAGCAAATTATACTTCCAATTGGAACAGCACTCTGCTCTTTTTCAGTTAAGAGGTAAAGCGACATGAAAACAATTTGACAGATATCTTGTTTTCCATTTGGCAGCATATTTGCTTTGAAAAGCAATGACATGTGTATTGGATTGCATGTTTTTCCACTGGTGTGATTGAATTTCATCTTGAATTCAATTTGCTATTAAGACCTCTAATCACAACAGAAGTTAACTACAAAACTAATTCCACAAAAAAGCTTATGCTGCGACACTGACTGAGTAATCACCAGTAGAAGTTAATGGTCTCACTTCACGATAGCATTAAAATCCAGAGGATTATGATGTTATCATATCATTGTGGGCATTAACTGATTTATCCTCATCATGACATCACCATGGCATTTCATACACACTACCTCCCTACAAATCCTTGTTAATTATAAAGGTACTTCATGCTTACTGGTTTAACAAAATTAGTCTATTATACATTTTAAGGATGTATAACGAAGGCAGGCAAAACCAAGGCGAACTAAGTTATCCTCTCACAGGGCAGCACAGCTATATGTTTGTCCTGGATGTCACCTTAACCTGTATGCCTTGCCCATGTCTCAGCTGCTGCTCTCACAGTACTTGCATGCTTGTTTATCACATGGGCACTGGGATAGTGCATTCTTTACCCACACTCTTTTTCCAGATTTCCCTTATGGCTGTCAATCTATTTATATTAGTTGATCTGGTCACGGGTCACAGACAGCCTTGTATCACTGGATTTGTGGCTATATAAGGATATAACCAGCTACCATCATTTCCATCATCTACTCTCCCACACTGTCAACAGTGACATATATGGGTCCTCCATGGCACTAGATGTGGAACTTGCAGATGTGGATCTGTGCACTTCGAAGCGATGGGGCTGACAGGACTATTTCTCCCTTTCTCGCTCTCTCTCTCTCAGGCCTCTTGCAAGTTGCATGGATAAGCAAGTTCTGCGTTGACACGCAGCGCCATTGGAGATGGTGTTTCAGGTGAAATATAATCATAAGCTCATCTGGCTAAAGTTGTAATACCATTAGCTAGAGCCCTTGGTGACTGTCATGTCCACCTTCAACAGTTGCACAGTTTAGATTTTGGGCTGATAGCACTATCCAAAAGACCTGCAGAGTGCCCAAGCACTGTATTCAGATCTCTCAATAGTGTCAGGTAGTAGCAGGCAAGCTGAAGCATGTATTATTGATATGTATTGCCTATTTACGCAGTTGTCTTTGTTTACATTCATGCTCATGTCTTCTACTGCCACAGTAAAATCCTGTGGTCATGAGGTCTCGCAGTTAGCCTCAACACTGGCTAGCGCACTCAAGCCCATATCTCCATCTTCCCCACCACTCCCTCACTGTAGTTACGAGCAGTCTGACTCTCTCACAGCTGCAGCTGCACACTTTAAGATGCCTGATCATGACCCTCCACTTCTCTTTTCACCATTTCCTGTTATGAGAAAGGCTAGTAGCTGTGTAGGCTGAACAGCTCCCTGTGGCAAGTTCTTTATGTCTTATATGCCATATATACAATTTTATGTTACTAAAGATGATGCACCAGTTATGCACAAGCTGTTAGGTTTCATCAAAGGCTATATTTGGAATGTTTATGCTGTAAGTTTGCTCTAAGCCTTTCTATGTCTAGCTTGCTTACCCACCTGCAATAGATTGACACAGATCTTCCTGAACTAAACATCAACACAGCGAAAAAAATATTAAGCAATGTATTTTTCCCCCCAGAAGATCCCGTTAATGCTCTTCCCAGACAACTGATTCACACTGCCATTAGCATGTTGCCTTTGTTGCTCCAGGGAGACAGCCCAAATTCTCTTACTTCTCTTTCCTCTGTCAGTCAGTCTTCCCACCACATGAAAGTATGGTCCAAAGTCACAAAATGGAATTAGGAAAAAACTGAAATATGGGAAAAGGACCATAACTGTGAAACTGAAATCACCTCATCTTCTCCCTGTTCTTCAGGCTCCTAGCATAATTTAAAAAGTGACCAACCTCCTAGCTCCAGACAGAAGCTGCCCAGAACTCCAGCCCATGTTTTCCGCACCAAATAGTTTTCTGTCATACTACTACCATATTTAATTCAATTCAGTTCAACTTTATTAACATTATACCAATACAGGGTTGTACAGTATAACAAAACACTGTGAGACTACTACTTCAGTGATGTAATTAATTACACTGGAAAGACCAACGGACAAACAGACATATAGACAATATGTGCATAAACAGACATGTAAAATGTGCAAAAGCAGTAATGCAGTATGTCAGAATATTAATACTAGAACTGAGATGCAAATAGCAGTTAGCATATGCTGGAAAGCAAAATACAGCTTAGTGCAAGTGTACATGTAAGTGTATATGTGTCCATATAATTTATACTTAATAAATTACTACTGTGAGACATCCGTACATCCATCAGCATCCGCCCGTAAAGTAACATCCGTTTAGTACTAATGTCACACAATGCTCTTATGGAGTTTCTTTCTGATGGCAGACACATGAACTTTGATATCAAGTGTGGCAAGAACTACCTGTATGTTTTAGGATTGTTCGAGACTTCTTTATGCATCTTGGGCTGAACTTGCTAGGATGGTCTGACCTGGCCATATTGGAAGCTGTTTCACTGGTAAATTAATTTGGAAACAGTGAAGTGGCTGGTTTCTAATCGTTTGAAATCCATTTCTGGACATGTGCATCTACAACCTTCTTTCTGAAGGCCAGAGAGCTATTTGGATCTTATTTAGATAATACCATTAACTTCAACAACCAACAGCAAACTAAATATGTGACACTTAAACAAGATCGACTCTAATTTTATTTTAATGTCCTAATATTTTCCTCACAAGAAAACTGCATTTCTGTTAATTGGATTTTACTGATTATTTTAAAGACAGTTTGGTTACATTACCTCCATCTCTCAATACTGTTTAAATGAAGATCAAACGTCCAGATGTTTAAACGTATTTTTAAAAATGCAAAGGTTTTTTTGGGTATCCTAATTTTTTCACATTACTATTTTTGTTCACTGTAACAACAAACAGTGACACAATATCGTTTGAGAAGCACATTCAATAGATGAGCTAAAAGGCTGAAAAGAAATGAAATAGTTTTTGTTAATGCTGAAAATAAAAATCAGCTCATTATTGCCGCTGTCTTTAAACTGATTTAAATATGGAAACTGGAGTTAGAGCGTCATCACTCCATATGACTTGACTTGAGACTTGCTTGACTTATAGCAGGACTTACTTGAATTTTCCCACTTGGGACTTGCTTGAGACTTTAAGGTTAAGACTTACTTTTGACTTGCACATGTGCGACTTACTCCCACCTCTGGTTTCAAGTGTGCCCAGAATTAGGGGCCCTATTACTAATCACATCTGAAGTGCTTTCTTCTAAGATGCCGCTTGTACAACAATGTGTGAAAACCCAAAAGCAAACAAGAGATTCCAAAAGTGGAAGAACATCTCAGCACAAACCACAAACAGAAAAAAAGGAAAGCAAAGACAGACAGTAAAAACAAGAATCTAGGTGAGGGTAATGTGTTTACAGGGAACTGAATTTCTTTGGAAAAGAATAATTAGTTTTAATTCTCATGATTTATATGTTAAGTATTTATATTTACATTTTGATTGTTTTTCAGATTATATTATTTTGTTTACAAAATGCACCAGAACTTAGTTTCATATAATAGAACAATAAGATCATTTTAAAATATCTAGATTTCTGTGAAACATTACATGAAAAGAGGCTTATGCACTCACCAACTTCTCTCCAATACTGCCCAGCTATTACATATGGAATGCAACAAGCCTATGCAATAGGTGGAATGTGCTGAAGATAACTTTGTGAATGTCTCATGGAGAAGTTGCAGTAGTTCAGCTAACTTGTATTTATTCTAATGTTAGCATTTTTCCAGGCAACTGCCCAAACTTACTGCTCAGATACATAGATGTAATATAATTTCCTGTCATTTTCCTACGTGAAGCTTGAACTGTATACATAAGTTCGGCTTTTAAGGACAATGCTAGAATATATTGCTTTGTAGAGTGATGGAGATGCTCAACAACCACAACCACAGGTCTGCATAAGGCTTTGCTTCCTCAGTGGCTTTGCCCCATGCCTGGGTCCTGCAAACAGAAAAACAAAAACATGTAATCATGTTCTTAAACAACCTGCTTTACTGCCAATATTTTATTGTTTTGGCTTGTGTGACAGACTGATCTGTCATTCAATATCCCAGTCACAGCTTAAATAATAAAATAGTTTGAGACAGGGAGCCAATTCTGGTCTTTAGTTTATATGCTCTTTTGTACACTTTGGTAATGAATAGTTCAAAATTGTTCAAAATACTTGACCAGTGGAACATATATGGATGTTTGGTAGCATTGTTTTGGATTGTTTTGGAAAT
This sequence comes from Semaprochilodus insignis, assembly GCA_034552555.1. Taxonomy (NCBI): domain Eukaryota; kingdom Metazoa; phylum Chordata; class Actinopteri; order Characiformes; family Prochilodontidae; genus Semaprochilodus; species Semaprochilodus insignis. Next base: position 6,174,502 of record CM067499.1, read on the forward strand.
TAGTGCTTCATGGTGTAGGGGGTAATATAGTGTATAATTAGGTGTCAGACGGCACAAACAATAATACCATCTGATCCAATCTCAGGGTCAGAGTTCATCACGAGACATCAGGGATCTGCAAGCTTGTCACAATATTGAGCCACACATCCAAAACTAGTTTTAAATAAAAGCAATTTATTGACAGGACATTAACAACAAAATAAATAAAACATTAAATGATAATTTGGATTAATATATGTATAACAGGAAGTCCAAATACATCACATTCACTTAAGGAGACTACATGAGTTTGCTGAAACTCAGTGGAGGCAATTTTGTGGAAAATGAGCAGAGCTGGAGCATAAATCTAAATGCAACAATTAATTTAAAATCAGATTATCAAAAAAGCAGAACATCAATAAGCACAGCACCAAGGACTGGACCATACAAGTGTGGTCTGAGTGCAGTCTGGCCAGGTCTTTTAGAGGTCCATGCGGTTGGTCAGAAGTCTTTCCAGTGAAGTGGGCCTATACATTATACTTTTCATAATCCTGGAGGACTTTAACAGAGCAAAACTAAACCATGAGCTCCCGAAATACAAGCAGCACATTGACTGTCCCACCAGGGATAATAACATACTGTACCACTGCTAAACTATTGTTAAGGACGCATATCGTTCTCTTCCCCGTGCACCTGTTGTACACTCTGATCATTGCCTGGTTCAACTTATTCCAAGCTACAGGCAGAAGCTGAAAACTGTAAACGTCTGTAGTAAAAACAGTGAAGAAATGGACCACAGAAGCAAAACAGGAGCTGCAAGACTGTTTAGAATGGACTAATTGGAGTTTTTGAAACGGCAACTGGCAACCTGGACGAACTGACATATACTGTGACATCTTACATCAGTTTTTGTGAAGAAGTGTGTGCGCCAACCAAGACCTTCCACACATACAGCAATAACAAGCCTTGGTTCACATGCAAACTAAGATAGCTTCGTCAGGCCAAAGCAGATGCCTACAAAAGTGGAGAAAGGCTCTGTTCAAGCAGGCGCGGAATGCACTGACCAGACAGAGTAGCTAAAAAAACCTACACTGAAAATCTGAAAAACAGGTTCAGTCCAGTTCAGCACTATTAGCCTCCATCATACCTCTGGCAACCCCCCTACCCCTCTCCTCTGACACTCTTACGAACAATGCACTTAAAATATCTGAAATGGATGTGAATCGGCTCTTCCAGAAACAAATGACCAGGAAAGCATATGGTCCAGACGGTGTTTCTCCCTCCTGTCTGAAAGCCTGTGCTGACCAGCTGGCTCCAGTCTTCACTCAGATATTCAACCGATCACTGGAGTTCTGCTTTGAACGCTCCACCATCATCCCGGTTCCCTAGAAAACCACTGTTACAGAACTGAATGACTACAGGCCAGTCGCTCTGACATCGGTGGTCATGAAGTAATTTGAACGACTGGTTGGCCCACCTGAAGAACATCACTGGACACCTGCTGGACCCCCTACAGTTTGCCTACCGAGCAAACAGGTCTGTAGAGGATGCAGTCAACATGGGACTGCACTACATCCTCCACCATCTTGACTACCCTGGAACATATGCTAGGATCCTGTTTGTGGACTTCAGCTCGGCGTTCAACACGGTCATCCCAGAAATCCTCTCCTCTAAACTCTCCCACCTCACTGTTCCCCCCACCCTATGTCAGTGGATCCGTTTGCAGACGACACTACTCTCATCGGACTCATGAATTGGTTCTCTGGTGCAGTCAGAACAATCTAGAACTGAAGACCTGAAGTGGGAGACCAACATCAACTCCATCTTCAAAAAGGCTCAGCAAAGGATGTACTTTCTGCGGCAGCTAAGGAAGTTGGGTCTGCCACAAGAGCTGCTGATCCAGTTCTACACTGCAATCATCGAATCTGTCCTGTGCACATCCATCACAGTCTGGTTTGGATTAGCCACAGTACAGGACCAGAACAGACTACAAAGGACCATAAAGACAGCTGCAAAGATGACTGCTCCACTTCCCACCCTCCAGGACTTGTACTGTTCAAGATCCAGGAAACGGGCAGGGAAGATCATCACAGATCTGTCTCACTCTGGACACAACATATTTCAACTCCTCCCATCCAGCAGGCGCTACAGGACCCTGAACACCAAGACAACCAGACACAGGAACAGTTTCTGTCCTCAGGCCATCACCGTCATAAACAGCTGACCAGTCACATCATCTGCTGGACCATAGCTACTCCTGTTCCTCCATAGTGTTCACCGGTTTCACTCACATGCCAGATTATACACTACAGTTTCTTTCCCATTCTGCCTTATACTGTTTGTAAATATTATTTGTCCTGTGTATATCTGGAGTCACTGTATATATTGTCAGAACAATCAGAACAATCTAGAAACACGCTGAAGACCTGAAATGGGAGTCCAACATCGACTCCATCTTCGAAAAGGTCAGTTAGTTATGTCAGTTAGTTATGTTTATATTGGTACTGTACTAGAGAGACACGAACTGCCGAAACCAAATTCCTTGTGTGTGTCAACATACTACAACAATAACCCTGATTCTGACTCTAAATGAGAAACCTAAGCCCGATAATGAAATCCAGCGAAGAACTGAACTAGATACGGTAATCCATATATACCCAAATACACAAGTCCCTACAAGGAACTCGCTCAAGTGTGGTGAACTTCTGTAGTGAAATCTTGGTCGACAGGGCAGGAACAAGCTTTTAGTTTGTCCTTACTCAAGCAGGTACCCAACAAACTATGGACACAACATCACACAGACGTATGACTGTCAGCAGGATAGGTGAAGCCAAACATGAAATAGGCATATGAGAAACAGAATCTTTTCTAGAAACATGGCAGCTATTCTTTAAGCCAACTCAATCAATTAAGCCAACTAATAGGGGCTTAGTGGAAGCAGGAACACCAATTGAAATAAAGACAGCATGTCACTCCAATAAATAACAACTACTACAAGGAAATGACCTTCGGGCAGTGAATGCTGTGGTAATGCCTGAAACTCCTGTAGTTCCAGATCCACATTCACTGCTGTCAAGCAGATACCAAATATTACACAGTGACTTTGTTCTCTCTATCAACAGATTGTCCCCAACTGACTTTGTTCTCTTTATCAAAAGAAGACTAAGAAAAGTGAAGGCAGTGAAGTGTAGAGAAAGCAATTATTTATTTTTTTTAGATGACTGTAGTGTAAATACAGCTTTAAAATGAACAAATGCTGAGTGAGAATAAAATATGGTTCCCACCAACCTTCTTCCAGTGATTTTCTACTGTCATTCCTGTCACACTCAAAGCAGCAATCCTGTTTTGAATGTCTGTAACCTGACAGATAGATAATATTTATTGTAGGGATTTATGGACGACACTAACATGGAAGAAAAAACAAACAAACAAACATGTTTTTGCATGTGGAAGCCTCACCCCATTTCGAGTGCTTTGAACACTGGCAGCTGTTAGTGCAACTTTGCTCTCCAGCTGAGACAGCTCACCGCTTGCAGTGGCACCAACCTCATATGAATTCAGGATCCGCGACGTGTTAAAGATCCTTTCAGCTTCAATATTTGACTTGAGGATAAAAAAAAAGGGAAAAAAAATCAACTAATGCAGTATATACACTATTTAGGAAGTTAGATCTTTAGAAGTTTTAGACCTCTTAAAACATATTTTCTTGTGTTACTGACATACAAAAAAACCCCATAAAATTAGGAAAGGAAAAGCAGCTAGCTAACAAGACAACAGTTCACCAACACAACCATTATCAATCCTTCATTTCCACCTGCTTTGGCTTTGTAAGTTTACACAATAGGTAAAAACTAGCACGAACAATATGATCCCTCGAAGCCCAAGAATAAGAGCTCTAAAGATCTGAACCAGCTGCTGCTTTGTATAGCGCTGGGCTGCCATTCGTGCTAATGCAACATGCCAGTTGTCTCAGCATCGAGTTGTGGAAGTTACTGATGGTGTCCTGCAATAATCCATCCCGTGCAGCTTGAATACTCTTATGCAGTTCCTGCAGATTTTGCGGCAGGGGTGGAGTTGGAGTTACACCAGGTCTTCTGGACGTGTGACAACAAACCATTCATCTTGGCGCTGTCCATGATGCCTCCACACACGGATTCCTTGTTCGTTTCCACCAACTAGGTACTTTTCTTGAAGATGACTCGCTGCCATTCTGAGTCACTTCATGACATTTTGGCACGATGCCATTGCAGCTTTTGGCGATGTTGACATCCACACACACACACACACACACACACACA
>CM067499.1:6179176-6243383 GCA_034552555.1 Semaprochilodus insignis
ACATATATATATATATATATATATATATATATATATATATATGTACTGAATATGTACTTGCTTATAACCGCTAATCTCTTATTGCATAGCCTTTGAATTACCTGCCTTTAAATTGCTTGTCTATGTTACGTATATACTCCCATGCAAAATGGCAAAACATTAAGCCTTTAATTGTCTTAACAACAAATGATGAGAGCTCATAATGAGAACTTAAATGTTGAAGTCTTATGGGTAAACCAGCAGACAAAGTTTTATAGAAAGAAGAGTTAGTATTGTTAAACTCAGCACTAATAGTCTCATACTGTTAAACATTAGCCAAGCTGATTCTGTGTGAGATCAAATATTCTTAGTGCGGTTTAAACTGGCACTCAGATCAGGTGGCCAACGCTACAGTTTAAAACTCTGTCATTTAATCTGTTTAATTGTAGTTACTTCTGAGGCCCTAATAATGCAATGAGTGGATGGTGAATTATCATTAACTCAGAGGTAACCAGTATCCACACATCACGGGAAAAAGTACAGACTGTTGCTAAGGCATCCAGTGCTCATAGCATATTCATAGCGTATACAGATACATGATCATACAAGTAACTACCGTGACTCATTGCTGATAAAATCATCCAACTGGCAATCTGCAAAATTTAATAACTTGGTGCATCAATGTTGCATTCAGTTAGTTTATACAATGCATTCGGAAAGCCTTCAGACCCTTTCACTTTTTTCAAATTTTGTTGAGGCCTTGAGCTAAAATTAAGGGAAATTCAGGCTTTTCCCCTCAGTCTGCACTCAATACCCCATAATGAGAAAGTGAAAACAGAATTTAGGATATATAAAAGAAAAACTATAATACTGCATTCATGTACGTTTTCAGACCCTTTACTCAACACTTAGTTGAAGCACCTTTGGCAGCGATTACAGCCTCCAGTCTTCTTGGGTATGATGCCACAAGGTATGCACATCTGGTTTTGGAGAATTTCTGCCATTCTTCTCTGCAGATCCTCTCAAGCTCTGTCAGGTCGGATGGGGACCATTTGTGGACAGCCATTTTCAGGCCTCTCCAGAGATTTTTGGTTGGGTTCAGTCTGGGATCTGGCAGTAGGACATTTGTAGTAGACATTCACATTACTGTCCCCAAGCCACTCCTGTGTTGTCTTGGCTGTGTGCTAAGAGCACTGTCTTATTGGAAGGTGAAACTTCCAATAAACTTTTCATTAGGAATATCTCTATACTTCATTCAACTTTCCTTCAGTCCTGACCAGTTTCCCCGTCACTGAAGAACAACCACATAGTTTAATGCTGCCACCACCATGCATCACTGTAGGGATGCTATTGGGCAAGTAATGAGCATTGCCTGGTCTCCTCCAGACACGAGGCTTAGACTTGAGGCCAGAAAGTTTAATCTTGGTTTCATCAGACCAGAGAATCCTTAGGTGTTTTTTTTTTTTTACAAACTCCAGGCAGACTTTTCTGTGTCTGAGAGGCTTCTGTCTGGCCCCTCCACCGTAAACCCCAGACTGGAATGCTGCAGTGATGTACTATAATGCCAAAAGTATTCACTCACCCATCCAAATCTTTGAATTCAGGTGTTTCAATAACTTCCATGGTCACAGGTGTATAAAACCAAGCACCTAGGCACGCAGACTGCTTCTACAAACATTTGTGAAAGAATGGGTCGCTCCGTGATAGGATGCCACCTGTGCAACAAGCCCAGTTGTGAAATTTCCTCGCTACTAAATATTCCACAGTCAACTGTCAGTGGTATTATAACAAAGTGGAAGTGCTTGGGAATAACAGTAACTCAGCCACGAAGTGGTAGACCACGTGAAATGACAGAGCGGGGTCAGTGGATGCTGAGGTGCATAGTGCGCAGATGTCGGCAATGTTCTGCAGAGTCAATTGCTACAGACCTCCAAACTTCATGTGGCCTTCAGATTAGCTCAAGAACAGTGCGTTGAGAGCTTCATGGGATGGGTTTCCATGGCCAAGCAGCTGCATCCAAGCATTACATCACCAAGCGCAATGCAAAGCGCCAAATGCAGTGGTGTAAAGAACGACACCACTGGACTCTAGAGCAGTGGAGACGTGTTCTCTGGAGTGACGATTCACGCTTCTTCACCTGGCAATCCGATGGACGAGTCTGGGTTTGGCAGTTGCCAGAAGAACGGTACTTGTCTGACTGCTTTGTGCCAAGTGTAAAGTTTGGTGGAGGGGGGATTATGGTGTGGGGTTGTTTTTCAGGAGTTGGGCTCGGCCCCTTAGTTCCACTGAAAGGAACTCTTAATGCTTCAGCATACGCAGAGATTTTGAACAATTTCATGCTCCCAACTTTGTGGGAACAGTTTGGGGATGGCCTCTTCCTATTTTAACATAACTGCACACCAGTGCACAAAGCAAGGTCCATAAAGACATGGATGAGCGAGTTTAGTGTGGCCTGCACGTCCTGACCTCAACCTGACAGAACACCTTTGGGATGAATTAGAGCGGAGACTGCGAGCCAGGTCTTCTCGTCCAACATCAGGGTCTGACCTCAGAAATGTTTTCCCATAGACCCATTCCTAAACCTTGTTGAAAGCCTTCCCAGAAGATTTAAAGCTGTTATAGTTGCAAAGGGTGGGCCAACATCATATTAAACCCTATGGATTAAGAATGGGATATCACTCAAGTTCCTATGTGTGTGAAGGCACTTTTGGCACTATAGTGTATTTGCAAAAAATTTAAAAATTCTGTTTTCATTATGGGTTATTCAGTTCAGACTGATCGGTGAAAGGCTGAATTTCTATTTATTTTAGCACATGGCCTCAACAACATGTGAAAAAACGAAAGGGTCTAAAGACTTTCCGAACGAATTGTAGTTAGTATCAATGTTAGTATATGCAGGTGGAGTGTCAGGGGTAATTTCAGGAACCTATCGTGCCCCACTAAACCCCCTTCAGTAATGACAAGCATTAAAAATATAGCTGCATTTCACACATGCATTGTACAAGACAATAGTGGAGTTTTTTTTTTCATCACATTTAATGAATACACTGTATGTTGTGGAAAGATTAGTTCTAAGATAAATTTCCTGATTCTCTCCTTAATGTGCGACTCCACATCAATGACCACATTTTCAAAAATCTACCTTAGATACGCCTATATGGTCCTTATATCAGAATACAAGTTTTAATTTTAAGGATTTTAGGTGGGATAATGCAGACTTGGTATGAAGACAGGGTTAAGAAGACTTTGGGCTTAAAGTTATTCAAAATTCATGGCAAAACTTATATGCTGACAAACAATAGTTGAAATAGTTCCAAAAAGTTATATAGCAATATTAGTGTATTATTTTGGTTTTGTACCTTGCAAAAGTATGGGAACCCTAGGAGATTTGAGCGTTCAAATAACCAAGGTCTCAGACCTTAATTACCCTGTTAGGGTTATGGCTTGTTCTGTGCACAGCTGGAGCATGACTTGTGTCATTGAGTTCTTACATCTCTGTAATTCTGTTGAATAACCTTAAATCAAGGAAGTTTTTTTTTTCAAATCATAGGAATATAGCTATATACAAGAATTCATATTTAAATTGCTACATTGGCTCCCCCTACACAGTCTTACCTTCTGCACCTCAGAGGAAAAGCTGTCTTTATCTAATTGCACAGTTTTTCTTCTCATTAAGGCATTGTAATGACCGCTTTCTCCCGAGTGGTTTATGTCATCTGTCAGCTTATTTGCTTCATCTTCTTCAGAAGAGGAGCCTTTGTCACTGATATTTTCAGTTAGCTCCTCCAGCTTTTTCTTAAGCTCTTGCTCCTCCTGGTCCACCAGCACTTCCTCTGCTTGTTCAGTCTGGCAAAGCAAAGGAGAAAGTTTGAATGACATGCAAATGCAAGACTTGTGCACCTTCAGCTAAACACTACAGTACAAAACTACCACAGTGGTATAACATCTGAACAGAGCGGTAACTGTGATGTGGATGAAAGGAGAGCTGCTTCTAATAATTATGTAGTAATCATTTGATCTATGTCATTTCATTGATGCATTAATTGATCTACAAAATTAGTTTTAATATTAAAAATCTATATGACCTGTTTTCTTCCATGCAAAGCATTTTAGCTCATTTAAAGATGAGATGTGCTCTTTAGCAAACAAAACAAAAATACCTTTTCCCCTATGATTTGTGATGATATGTGTGAAGGCATTCAGCCAAGAGAGAAAGAAATGCTTGTTGGTTGAGGCTGTAAAGCCCATTCATTACCCCATTGGAACAGAAGTCTTAGAATGGCCCTTAATGTAAAAGCACTATTAGACTAGCATTAAGGGTATCACGTCGTCTGCTCTGCCCCCTTCTCCCCCAGACTCGACACTCACGCAGGTTGTCAGGTTGATGACACTGAACATATGCGAATGAGCACAAGATGAACAGGACGGTAAACTTTGACAATGGCAACGTTTGACAACGTGTCCTACACTGTAAGCATATCAGCTAATGTTTACGTTCGGAATTTTTTTTATTGTTTGCAAATCATAAATCAGCTCATGTGAATTTTTAGAACTCTGTCAATGACAGCTATGTACGCTTTTTCTCTAAAGCAGAGGTTTTTACTAATATTGACTAGATGAACGTACAAAAATCACGTTCATTTCAGTCAACAATAAAGTAAATCTCTGTTTTACATTATAGAAACACCGCCAGATGTCCTCAACTACAGTGACTCATAAATAATGATGTTTTCCACATACACTGCTGCCTGCTTATTTTACAACACTGACCACCTCTGCACTGACCACGTATACAACAAAACACGCTGTGATTCCTTGGCCACATCCATTGATTCAGTCTCACAACTCTAAGTTAGCTAGCTCTTCTAAAACATGTGTATAGTTTCTATTGGGTAAGACAGATAAATCACTAACAGCTGGTGATGGGCATGAGTAACGTTACTCGGTTTGACATCAGAATTATTTTAACGTATGGAATAATCACATCCATAAACCCAGTCAACATAGAGTGAAACCTGTGGTTTCTGCCGTATTATTCTGGGACTGATTAACCTGGGAACCTCAAGCTGGATGTTGACCAGGCACAGTCAGTTGGGACAAGACCTCAAGGTTGGAGGAATCATAGGATTATATCTCCAAACTGAGCTTGGAAAAGCTCGGGATCCCCTAGGAAGAGATGAGGAAGTTGAGATCCCCTAGAATGAGAGGAGGAACTTGCAGGGAACAGGGTGGTCTGGATGGATGGATAGGTTGAACCCTCAACAGCTCTGATGAACATACATAAACATATAATCGTATTATATATACATATATATATACATATATATATATATATATATATATATATATATATATATATGTCTTATGCCTATATTATTTGCCCACATATAGATGTTTATTGTATGTATATTGTTTATACTGTGTAGATTGTGTATTGTACAATGTCTGTTTTTACACATTTCAGAAGACCACCCCTGCTCAGTGAAGCGAAGACCTGGCTGACGACCTGAACAACTTCTATTGTAGGTTTGAAATGGACAGACTAACACCCCAAAGCTGTATTAATTCTACACTAATGACTGCACCTCTAAAGACCCATCTGTTAAACTCCTGAAGTATGCAGGCGACACTACTCTAATCGGACTCATCCAAGACTGTGACGAGTCTGTTTATCGGACGGAGGTCAAACAGCTGGTTCTCTGGTGCACTCAGAACAATATAATACTCAACACGCTGAAGACCGTGGAGATGACTGTAGACTTTAGGAGACACCCCTCAACACTGATCCCCCTCGCTATATCCAACAGCCCTGTGTCAACCTTCAAGTTTCTGGGTACTATCATTTCTTGAGACCTGAAGTGGGAGTCCAACATCAACTCCATCCTCAAAAAGGCCCAGCAGAGGATGTACTTTCTGCGGCAGCTAAGGAAGTTGGGTCTGCCCAGGAGCTGCTGATCCAGTTCTACGCTGCAGTCATCGAATCAGTCCTGTGCACATCCATCACAGTCTGGTTTGGAGCAGCCACAGTACAGGACCAGAACAGACTACAAAGGACCATAAAGACAGCTGCAGAGATCCTTGGTGCTCCACTTCCCACCCTCCAGAACTTGTACGGTTCAAGAACCAGGAAACGGGCTGGGAAAATAATTACAGCTCTATCTCACCCTGGACACAACATATTCCAACTGCTCCCCACCGGCAGGCGCTACAGGACCCTGTATACCAAGACAACCAGACACAGGAACAGTTTCTGTCCTCAGGCCATCACTGTCATAAACAGCTGACCAGTTACATCATCTGCTGGACCATAGTTACTCCTGTTCCTCCATAGTGTCACCGGTTTCACTCACATGCCAGATTATACACTACAGTTTCTTCCCCATTCATGTATATTAATACTGTAGCACTACCTCAACACTACTGCCTCTACCTCAACACTACTGCCTCTACCTCAACACTACTGCCTCTACCTCAACACTACTGGCTTATACTATTTGTAAATAAAGTGTCAACTGTATATTATTTGTCCATATACAGTTTGTTTCTTGCTTGTATATTGTGTATACAGTGTTGATTATATATTGTAAATGTCTGTATTTATTGTGTATAGAAAAGTACGAGAGACACAAACTGCCGAAACCAAATTCCTTGTGTGTGTCAACATACTTGGCCAATAAAACTGATTCTGATTCCGATTTATTGTGTATATGTGGATTCATTGTGTATATTGTGGACTGTCAGTTAGTTATGTGTGTATTGGTACAGTACTAGGAGACATGAACTGCCGAAATCAGATTCCTTGTGTGTGTTGATGTGCTTTGCACATAAACCTGACTCTGATATACACCGATCAGCCATAACATTAAAACCACCTCCTTGTTTCTACACTCTGCGTTATATCAGCATAATATTACTGCAGTTCAACTGTTTCTCTGCTTACTTTGTTAGACCCTGTTCCTCAATGGTCAGGACCCCCCCACAGGAACACCACAGCACAAGTATTATTGGGGTTGTGGATCTGGGGTTCTCAGCACTGAAGTGATAAAGATGGGGTGTGAGTGCATGTCATGCTGGTATGAGTGGATCAGATATGAGTGGAGTTTTTACACACCTCCCACACAGTGTCACTGCTGGACTGAGAATAGTCCACCAACCAAAACTGTCTAGCTAACAGCATCCTGTGAGAAGCATCTTGTGGTGATGAAAAGATTAGAGGATAACTAAAACAACCTGTGCCACAACACAAGAGGTGCTGTCTCTGTTTTATATCCGCTAGGTGGACCAACAAGGTAGGAGTTCCTAATAGGGTGGGCAGCGAGTGGACACAATGTGCTTGAACTCCAGCAGCACTGCTGTGTCTGAGCACATGTACCAGCGCAACATACATTAACACACCACCAGTGTTACTGCAGTGCTGAGAATGATCCACAACCCAAATAATACCTATATACCTATAAATATATACTCTTATGGCAATGGCATGGGTCGACTGGTCCACCTAAACATGGCATTGACTGGTGCTCACTAGGTTTTACTGCTTGATGACCGTTGCATTGGTACAATGATGGAATGATGCACCATGCCATTGGGCCCAAGTTGTCCAGGAGTAGCCCAATGGGCATTTTGGAAAGTTCCAACGAATGGTGTGGCCTGCACGTTTGCCCGACATGAAGCCAACCAAGCGTTCTGTTATTATGTCTCATTTGAACTCTGATCATTCACACCACCTTGCTGTGAGCATGCTGGCTAGTGGTCAACCTGCCTTACAACACCTCACAACTTATACAGGTACACACATGGACAAAATTGTTGGTACAGTTCCATAAAAGAAAGAAAAACCCACAATGGTCACTGAAATAACTTGAAACTGACAAAAGTAATAACAAATGAATATTTACTGAAAATCAACTAATGAAAATCAGACATTGCTTTTAAATGGTGGTTTAGCAGAATCATTTTAAAAAACAAACTAATGGAACTGACCTGGACAAAAATGATGGTACCCTTAACTTAATCTTTTGAGGCAATCACTGCAATCAAGTGCTTTCTGTAACTCTCAATGAGACTTCTGCACCTGTACACAGGTATTTTGGCCTACTCCTATGTTTCTCCCACTGCATGTTTCAGCTCCTTCCACTGATGTTCAATAGTTCAATAGGCTCAAAAAAGGCCACTTCAGAATAAAGTAAACATTTGTCTCATGTAGGTTTCCCTGTGCACTGTTTAAATCTATTAAAAACATTGGCAATCACGATTCAACAAAGATTAAGCAAAAGGACAAGAGAGGAAGTATGCTGTTGTGCATTACTGCTAATGATACTGGGTGATACTGTTATTTACCTGTTCCATTAGGTACAAAGGCTGGTTTGCCATAGTCATTTTCTGTTCTAGACGACCAAGCAGCGACTCAATAGCTGACAGATGCTTATTCAGTTCAGTTATCTACAGCAGGAAAAGAAAGACAAAATACATATTTACATTTAAGGACAGGTGTTCTCAGGCAAGTAATTCTGCTGGCTTTCTCAATCACTTGAACAAATATCATATTGCTGCTGGAGCCGCATTCTTTGCGAGTACGTTTCTTCATCTTTTTTTTAACAGTTCCTTTTTTGACCACTAGATGGAGCCAAAAGACCACTGATGATAGCTGTGTTAGCCATGTGGCCTGTGTTGGCTGAGAGTGCTTGGCCCCCTGAGATTGCAGCTTGCAGCTATATTCAAAAGTTGTAATGGAAGTCAAGGTAGCAACTATGGCTGAACCCAGCTATTCAGGTATCCGGATATTTGTTTCTTTGGGTAGGTATTCATTTTTTTCTTTGAGATTCAGATATTAGTTTTTTTTTTTCTATAATAAAGGCAATCTGCAAAATACACTAATTTACACTGCACTCATTTGCAACATCGCACTGTAGTTCAGGTTAGTAGTTCAGAGTGGTAAGAGGTGCAAAATTGCAATCACAGAACTTGTGGACAGCCATCATTATAGGCCAAAAAAGGTTTAAATTCTTTCCTTTCCAATCCGCTTGTTAACACATCCATGTCTGAGCCTCTACTGAGCCCCTGAGGCTCTTAGCATGCGACAGTTCTGTGTTCCTTGTTGTTTGAGTTGAGTCCAAAAAACTACTCAGTTATCATTTTAGCGCTTTTCTTATAATGAGAAAGAGAAGACAAAGTTGCTGCATATCCAAGGTTTCTATCCTGTCTCTTTTCCCTTCTTACACTAAAAGAGAAAATCTGGAGGAGGACAACAAAAATGCATATGCCCTCACTCGTGCCATTTTGTCCAAGGATGTCTAGGTCAACCGACTCAACTAGCATTGCTCCTACAGATGCATTCATCCTCGTCTTGCAGATAAGCAGCTGAAAGGCTCCAAACTGCTTGGTCTGCTGAAAAGGGACCCAACATGAGGGATTTTTTTTTTCAGATGGACTAGCAAAGGTGGAATCCTCAGAAGCCCATCACCTTCAAGCAGATGGAGAGCTGCCCTGTTATCCAGCACTTCCCTTCTAGGTAAGATGGAGCATTTAGCTTCTATTTTCCAGAAGATATACAAGTCTTTTGCACTGGCAGCTAGAGCATTCAACACCTTGTCACTCTCCTGAGGAGCTGGGGGCTTAGCTGGACCCCCAAGTATGCTATGTTATGGGAGAAGATCTCTGTGGTTTCCGACTTCATGTGGTTTCTGCACCTCTCACAGCACTAGCCAGAGTCCAGGATGTGCTTTAGGCGTGTAGGTGGTGGGCGAGAGAACTTTCTGGCTAGATCTTTCCACCTTCGGTAACAAGGAGAAGCTGGGCATCCTCAATGTTCCTGTCATCCCCGAAGAGCCATTAAGCCCCATATAACAGCTATGAGGCAGCAGTGTAATACCCACAAGCAGGAGGGTAAAGCATTCTCTGTGTTTCTCCCTTGGAAGTCAGCTTCATGCCCAACATATTTGGCGTTTAAGAAAAACCTTCCTCTAAAGAGCCTGCTTAACCACACAGGGTAAGCAAAGCACAGGACTCAATGCCCTACACCTTATGCTGCGGCACAGAAACAGAGGGTTAAACCAACCAATGCTTCTTCTTTCTCAGCCCACCCACTCTCCTTACTCTAAGACGAGGTGGGGAACTTGGAGTTCAACCACTCCCAGCAGCAGCCAGTCAACTCTTGTTGCCATCCAGACTTCTCCGCTCCTCCGCAAAAAAGCATGAGGACATGATCACCAAGTCTTCCACAGTGTGTCAGGGCTATAACGGATGCCCTCTCAGACAGTTCGTCCCCCACCATGTAGCTAGGTACTCCCCCTAAGTCTCCCTCAAGACTCGTCGAAAGGTCAAAAGGAAAACGAGGGTTTTAAAATGCCTACAGTGCACCAAACACCTTTCCCTGTTTTGGTAGAAGCACACTTAACAATAACACCACCATTTCCACCCCAAGGTCAAATTTACTTGCCAAGGATGCAAAACAGCCCTCAACCATTCAAACAACTTTTGATAAACCTCCCCCCTTCTGCTGAGCACAAGTGTGAGACCCCACCTCCTGTCGGTAGAGCTTGTCGTGCATGCACAGTCCATCCCTGGATTCTTTTGGCGATATAAAAAGGGTACAGGCTCCAGTTCGGAATAAGGCCATCTGCTGTAATTGCATCACGACCACACACACAGTGAGGGAGCCAGCACATGCTCATCTGGTTTACTTCGATTGCAAGGACACTCACTGAGGTTTGCCTTCAGAGGAGGGGCTTATGAGTTTGCACCTCTTCAGCAAGTGCTTAGAGGCTATATTAGCCCCACAACAGGGAGTTATATAAATGGTTATCTCCTCTGCTCCACCAATCAGACATAGGCAGCGCCACTGTGGGCAAACAGCCATTAATTTGCCATTCCATTAGAGGTGTGTATAGACTGCACCTTATCTCCAAGTCTTTAGTCCTTTCTTGGGACCTATCTTCAGTCTAAGACACACTTTTCCAGCCTGAGTTTCAGCACACTCACATAGTGTCTTTAAGTGAATGTGATGTGGACTTCATGTTAAAAAATAAATAGCTTTATTTTTATATATATATATATATATATATATATATATATATAAATAAAACCATTTTGGATATATGACTCAACATTGTCATAAGTATGCAGATCACTAGATCTCTCGTTAATGAACTCTCACCCTGAGACTGGATCAGATGGCAATTATTGTTTGTGCTTAAATTAAGCTAAACTATGCCCTCTAATATCCTAATAATTAAGTAATTAAGCCCCCTACACTAGTATGCCCCCTACACTAGAATGAGTGTACAATCGCCTAAAGGGCCCCGAGCTCATTTTACCAGAAGAATGGTTCTTTTTGAAGGATTTTGGTGCTCGATATAAAAGGGGATTTAGAAGGGGATTCGGAAGGCAGCAGCTAGCTAGTCTTGTCCACACAGATTTATCAGATTTTATCGGCTGGATGTTACCAAGCCTTCTCTGCTACATACAGTTTTAACTGCAGGCTCCTTGTAGTTTCTAGAATTTCAGTCTTCCTTTTATCTCACCTGTTCAGGTGGTTCTTGGAACAGTATGCGCTTTATACTAGGATGGATTGGGGGCTGGAGCATATACCCCCTCTCACCTTTACCTTATCCTCTCTATTCATTTGTACCCAGGGTTCTCTTTTCTCCCTATTAACTTGGACCATTTTATCATCTCTACACTGTTTTTTTCTTGCACTGCATCTGACTTGCACTGCACAACCCTGGTTCTCTTAATCATACTAATCTCCTTGCACGTCTCTGGGGAAGAGTGTTGAATTTGGATGATGAATTTGGAGCTCCACCTGCTTATATATGGGGTGGGTGCTCCCTTATCACTGCTTGGCCTGTCAGCCAATTGCCAGACGTGGTGTCGTAATCTCCTTCACTGGCCAGGATCACATGAAATGGTCCATGACACATATAATAAATGTCATTTTATGCCAACGCACCTTTTCAAAACAAATCCAGAGTCCATTATGTTTCAAGGACTACTACCTCTACTACCCTACCTCCCCATTGTTGAAATAGCCTGTGAGTCCAGAGTGAGTACTGAGTGAGTCAGTCTCTCTGCCTCCTATCAAATTCGTCAGACTTCAATAAAAGAAACAGTTTAGCAAAAAAATGGAGATCTAAAATAACTGAAACTTTGGAGGAGGACGAGGCCTGAACCCCCTCCTCCTTCAATCTAACACCCTATACATTCCTGTCAATAACTTCAAATTTCCTGTTACAAAGTTTTGGCATCAGCTGTGGGATCCTAGTTGTGGTGTAAGCAACTCTGCCACAGACCTCAACTCTTCACCTCCTGAACTGACCTCGACTCTTATCCTCTTCCATATTTCTCGGCCCTTTGCCTGCTCCTTCTGCCTACCAGGCCAACTACAATCCATTTTTATCATACCTGCTGCTGTGGGTAGTCTGGTTTCAACAGCATCACCCTGCCCATTTCCCCATCCATGTATGCTCTTTTTGCCTGGTTTCAGCATTTTCCCTGGTTTGAGAGCACTAAGGTGCTCAACAGCTTTGCTCCTGCCCTTGCCCCCTGCAAGCCTGGTCCATGCAAGCCTGGTCCTCACTAGCATGTGACCAAGCACCATGCATCCAGGTGGGTGAGTCGCTTTGAATGCACTATTTTATTCCACTTTGTCTCAGTAAACAAATCCTGTTAAAAAGCTTTGCATATGTTTCTTGCATTCCATTCCATATTGTGTTTTACATTTTAGTGCTGTTTCATTGCTTGTCATCCTAAGATGAGTCTCTATTTGTTTAGTCTGTTGCTCACCAGTTTGCCAAGTCAGTTTGTCTGTTGTAAACTAAATTACTTTACTAATTTTGATCTGGCCATACAAGCTTTGTCTAGCATTAACTGTCTTTTAGCTGCTCATAGTATTATTTGTCTTGCCCAGTAACTGACTTCTGAAAGTAATTACTTTGCCTTATCTTACGTTGCCAACAACTGTAATATTACATCATTATTATTTTTGGCATTTTACTCTGCATTCACTTTGCTGTTGTGTAATAAGATATTCTCTACTTTTATCATTTTATCCAAACTAAATTAAAAAAATGTTAGATGGGACAACTTTGACAGTTAACATTATGTGAGTGCTTTGTTAGCTCCTTTTGAAGGTACTAGTTACTACATGAAGTTATCAGGGAAAAGGTATGTTTTCTTTTGCACTGTGCAGTTATTCTTTCTTTCCGGTGTCTGCTGTGCTTTCGTTACTGTCACGCTTGCGGGTTTTCCCGGCTCTGCCGCTCCTCCGGACTCAACTTCCCAGAGGGCATCCAGTCACCCAATCATTCCCGCTCTAGGTCTCCTGAATATTAGTCACACCTGTTTTCCATTTACTGCCTGTATATAAACCTCACTCAAACACTTCCTCATTGCGAAGCTTTGCCAAACCTCTGTTTGCAATCCTGAGCGGTCTATCTTGCTGTTCATCTACTCTGGTTCTGACCTCCTTTGTTCTTCGACTCCCGATCTCTTCTTTGTCCCCTTTGGCTTCTATCTAGTGTTTTCTCTGGCTTTTGGATCTCCGCTCGTCCTCTGACTATTCTCCCTGTCTCTCCCCTGTACTCTGGTTGCCTCGCTGACTGTCTGCCCTGATTCTGACCTTAGCCTGTATCCTGATTTGGATCTCGTCTTCTCCTTTCATGGTTGAGCGTGTTTTGCTGCTGTGTTCAAATGCTCGATTGTTTAATAAAGCTTACTTGACTTTTAGCTCTGCTCGCGTTGGTCCAAGTTCTTTGTCTGTGACAGTTACCTCTTTGTTTATGTTATGACTGAATTTGAAACAAGGCGTACTGTTTGTTTTATAATAATGAATTCATAAATAACATGCAAACAACTGTTAAAATAAGGTAAATAATTTGAAATATCCTATGTATCCTTCCCTGTTGTAAGGATCTGAATCAAGAACAGTGCTAAGTTAGACTCTATATTGGTGTCTCTTGCTGCAGTGCTCTGACACAAATAACTTTCTTCCCCTTTTTATTTTTTCCCTTTCTTTTATTAACTACATGATTCTGAGGCTAGATGTAAACCACTGTAGGAGAGGTGATTGCATGTCTTACAACCACATGTTTTGTGAGTATAGTGCAAACTGGTATTAAAAGCCAGACTTGCCAAACAATTAATTGAAACAATTTTGTGGACTCACGTTGAGGTGGTTGGGTTGTTTGCGTTGTTTAGTTGTTAAGTTCAGAATAACAGAACACATGTGTGCTATATTTAATATAACAAACAAACATTTTAGTTAATTAACATACCTGTGGTGGAACTCCATCAGGTGAGAAGTCCATACAATCAGGCATGTTGTATGTGAGGTTTTGTGAATTGTTCACATCTTCTTCAGAGTCCTCTACACTGTATGGAAGTTTGCAGTATGCAAGACAATTAGCACTGCCAGCTGAAGAATGGCTGATCCTTGAGAGGGAGCGAGCCCGAACCATCTTATTCTCTGGATAGGCGAAATCATCTGAAAGCGGTGCAATGATTTTATTAAATTTTTATGTTATTTCTAAAATAAACTATAGTGCCTCAAACAAGCTGAAAAGCCCCACCCCCCAATATTTTCTGGATGGAGACCTCCAGCGAAAGGTCCAGCTCTTGCATCTCCAGAAGAAGGATATTATGACATCACAAGCAGTCTCTCTCAAGGGGTTGAAGTTTTGTTAATTTTTAAAGTTCCACAGCACTACTGTTGTTTACAGAATTAGTTCTTCGCTAGCTATATAGTATATGGTTCTCGTTTCAGTGGATCACAGAATGGCTATAACAAGAAGGCCAAATATGACCTACAGGGACAGAGTAGAGTCTAACCACCTTGGCTCTGGTCTCGTATGTGGAATGAACTGCGTACTATCACTGACTACAAAGGTGGTAGGATCTTTTAAGACAGTTACCCCATGCAAAGCAACGGGTCCAAATGGCGTCCAGCATGTGCATGTGCCAACCAGCTGGCAGAAGTTCATCTTTAACCTGTCCCTAAGACTGTCAGTGATCCCCACATGCTTTAAGAGAACCACAACCGTTCCAGAAAGCGTCTTTCATCTGCCTGAATGACTACCGCCCTGTTGCACAGACATCAACAGTCAAACATCAAAGTGCTTTGAGCAGCTGGTTAAAGCTCACATCTGTTCCACACGTTCTTTCAGCCATCACTGACCAATTTGCATACCACTGCAAAAAATCTACAGACTACATCATCGCTGACAGCATCCGCTGGCCCCCCTCTGTCATTTTACGTGGCCTACCACCTCGTGCCTGAGCTGCTGTCGTTCTCAATCGCTTCCACTTTGTTATAATCCCACTGACAGATGACTGTGGAATATTTAGTAGTCAGGGAATTTCATGACTGGACTTGTTGCACAGGTGGCATCCTATACTTTTGGCAATATAGTGTGTATATATACAAATCAAATCAACATCGTATATATATACGCTTATGAGAGACCCCAGATGACATCACAGGGGCCTTCTGCTGGAACTGCATAAGATGGGTCTGTCACTGGATGTCTGAAGCTAAAGCCTAACATAGCCCTTTGTCTAGCCCAAAGGTATACAGTTGCAAGAAAACATAAATGAACCCTTTTCAATTACTTGAATTTCTGCATTCATTACTACCCCATTTCCAAATAAAACATACAAACCATACATACAAATGATGTGCAAGTCATTTAGACCCAATATTTAATCGAGAATAATACAAAGAAAATGAGAAATTTTATTGTTTTTTGAAAATTTTAAATTTGATGCCAGCAACATGTTTCAAAAACATTGGGCAACAAGACTGATATAGTTTTATAATGTTGGAAAAAAACCTAGTGGAACGTCTCATATCTTGGCAACACATTAGTAACATGATTTTTGCATTAAAAAGCATCCCAGAGAGGCTGATTATTTCATAAATAAAGATGGGGAGGGTCCCTTACTCTGTGAAAGCCTACACAGGCAAATAGTGCAACAATTCGAGAATACAGGTCCTCAACATACAACAGCTTTGGGATTTCACCTTCTACAGCACACAATATATATACCGATTCTGAGAATCTGGAGAAATCTCTGTAAGCAAGTGACACGACTGAAAACCAAAGCTAAATGGCAGTGATCTTTAGATCCTGAGATCCTAGATCACTGCATGGGCTCGAGGACACACCCATTACCTATGTCTGTGAGCACAGTTTGTCGCTGCATCCACAAATGCAAGTTAAAACTCTACTATGCAAAGAAGAAATCCTACGAAAAAAGTGTCCTGTGGTTTGACCTTTCAAAACTTTCATCAAAAATCAATTTCTAAATCGAAATTCTCTTGTCTGTGTGTTAGTTTAGTAAGAGTGTGTTGGGCTCTAATTGTGACTTATTTAACAATACACATTTATATTGCAAGGGGTTCACTTACTTTTACTTGCGACTGTACTGGCACTGGTAAAGTAGAAGAAAGAAAGCCCATTTTGTGTATCCAGCGCAGTAACTCACCAAAGTCAGAAGGTTTATCCAGACTTCTTTGGCTGCTGTGGAGTTTTCCCTTCTTCCCTTCTCCTCTCCCATGCTCCAGGATCTGCTTGAAGAATGTAGCCCAGTCCTCCTCCAGATCAGATCTCTCATTCTGTGTCATCATAGCAAACTTTAATGAATCAGTTCCCACACTATATCATATATAGCACAGGATTACATGACTTTGCTTCCAGAGTGTTTTCATGCTGATTTATTTATCTTACGTGTCAATTGGGCAGTTTGGCCAAATACAAACACATACATTCTGTGTTGGAGTGAGTAGGAGCACCTCCCACCGAGCAGCAGGACTTTGGGCCGAACAACTGCTGAACAACACAGCATTTATAAAAATGCCTCCCTACACACTATTCAACTATAAATGTCAAAACTACTTTACGTTTGTAGAAATTTAGGAAGGTAAAAAGACAGCCACCCCTCCTTAAATGGTACAGCCCAGTTTATCAGTTAATTGCCTTAATAGAGTGGATTAACCTGTTCCAATTTCACATTGGCCCGGTGAATCAATGACTGTCTGACAGTGGCAAACAGCAAAAATGCTAAAGTGGCACAGAAAGGTAAGAATATAGCACTAATAAAGCAGTAGAACTCAGTACAATAGATGATGTAGCACTGATTTAGAGCATATTCTCTGTGTTGATTGTTATATTTCACATAAAGCTTTGTTTGCATTTCAGTTTCATTCCGTTTCCATTTCATCACTAGCTGATCAACTTGATTATTTCACTATAACATAAATAAAACCAGGCCATGAAAAGTCGTTAAGTAGCTCACACACATCTTCGTAACTGGTTATATTAGTTACATTAGTAATTTGGTTATTAGTAAGTTGGTTATTCTAGATAAGGGATTGGATTTTTTTTCTCTTTTAAAAAGGCAAACTTTGTTAAACTACGTTCAAACACATCAGAACAAATCCAGAGAGAGAATGGTAGTGGCAGTAATTAGTAAGAATTTAAACAAAGCCGATCTGAAAAAAAAAGTTTTGAAAAACTTTTGGATTCACTCAAATGTTCAAAATTGCACTGATTACCCCTAGTGTTAGCAGCACTGCTAGCTTTAGTGTTAGCTCCTCTGAGGGTGTAGATGCTATCCCTCAAACGTCCACCTTATTAAACATGAAAACATGGTTTCCTGAAAACTTTTGGTTCTACATTTTCATTTTCTCATTGCTCAGACAAAACTGGCTGTTATATAATTTGTTATTCTTACATTCAAGAGATGAACATAAATTGTACCTTAATTTGAAGAACAATGATTAAAAGAAAACCTAAATCTTATAATTTTTAAAAAATCAAATCATTAACACTTTTAACACCTTGTGCAACCCCCCTTTTAATGATAACAGCCCTTCTCCCATAATGCTTAATGATACCAGAGAACACATGACAAGGAATCTAAACCATGGCTGTATTCGAAATGGCACAGTACTATACTGCATAATGTAGTAAGCCATTTCGAATACAGCCATTTTTGAATACAGAATTTGGCCTATGTGTCACCTAATACTTATAACCAAGTGAAACAGGAATAATATTGAAGTTAGACTTAATTAGTAAGAATTTCCAGGGGTCATGTATGGCACAAATAGATATTTATTTCAGGGCAAGGTTTAGTTTTTTTTTCTTTTTTCAATCATTGTACTGTAAGGTTAGTTTTTTGTTAATATTTTTAGTAAAATATCAAAAGGATTAGCATTTTTGCTGCTTGTTTTGCTCTTATTACCAAGCTTGTCAGTATGTATGGGGAGTACTGCATGTCTGCAAAAAATAAAAAAATAAAATAAACCCCATGTTTTATGTTGTTTATGGTTACATAGTTGACAGGCAAATGTGCAAGTGGTACATCTGCCTGTCAATATTACTTAAAACGCATGAACTTAAGTAACTTGACTTGAGTTTATTTAGTTGGCTTTTTTTTAACTACGCAGTTATCATTCTAGCCCTTTCCTTGTGCAATCAAACGTATTTTTCCAGAAAATTAAAACTTGTAATGAAGGATAATAACATAATTATATGAATAAAGTGATAATAAGAACTGCTGACGTGGAACAGAAAGAAAACGGACCGAACCAATCCGGCTAGGTGCTGCCCAGAACGAAAAGAAAGCGATGCGCAGCGCCGCAAAGGGAAAAGAGAGCCAAGGCTGGATCCACAGTTGCTGCGCTATTCGGAAAAGCTGAGAGCGTTTCCTATCAGCAATGGGGTTCACGGTGACGCTGTACAGAGTTGACATACCTACAAAATCTGGAGAGGCAGCCGGTAAGATGCGACGTTAAAGAAATCAAAGAGACTGCTTCTGTGATTAATACTAGCGCAGCCGCTGAGCTAGTTTGTGTTTGTCTGCTATTTCATAGGAGTTGCAATGGCAGTAAGCACTAACTTTGTTCACATTTATGAAGGGGAGATGCAGAAACCCATGTGTTTAAGTGAACTAAGTCACTGAAGTTTTCTTGTAGCTTCTCCAAGTGATTTGTTTTACTTCTATTGTTTTCTGTATGTTTCTGTTTGAAGGTTTTTCACCTTGTGACCTTGTGAGGTCACAAAGAGGTTCATGATTAGTGCTGGTCAATGGAGTGAAACGAAAGCTACTAACAAACTAGTAAACATGCCAAATAAAAAAGAAAAAACGAAAAGAGAAAAAGAGAAGAAAACCTGCTTGGTCATTGAGTGAAACCCAGTTTATAAACTCCATGTGGATATATTAATCCCTTTCAAGGGAAAGCTGTGCAAACTCTCAAATAACTTGACGTTTCTTGTGATGAGAAGGAGGAGAGGAAATGACTGTAGTTGATGAGGTGAGTTACAAATCTAAACAAACGAACTAAGAAAAACAAAGTTTGATGCCACCAGGTTCTAAGGATAGTTAGCGAATCTAACTAACATTGGCACCCACTGGCATACGCCAATCTGGCCTACTGCAGATCTCCTTGAGTTTTATAGGGTGTTTCTTGCTATGAACCCACATCTTCATGTTCCAGTTTTTAGCTGGTTTTATGTGCCGCACAGCTAAGGCGGAGATAACTGTCCTTAGATATCCTTAACTGTCTTTGTCAGCCCTTGTCTGGAACAGTGGCAAACAAGCATGGATGAGGACGCAAGTTTATCTTGCCTCCATGCACAGTGAGGAGGATGGTAAGAGAAGTAAAAAGTTCTCCAAAGCTCACTGTTAGAGAATTGCATCAAAGAGTAGTATCTTGGGGTCACAAAGTCTCCATAACAACCATCAGGCGCTATCTACATGCCAACAAGCTGTTTGGGAGGCATGCATGGAAAAAGCCTTTTCATATGAGAAACACCAACAGATGAGTTAAAAGGTCAAGAACATGAAACTGCATTTGCTAACGTTGAAAATAAAATTCAGCTCTTTATGGCTGCAGTCTTTTAACTAATTTAAATGTGGAAACTGGAGTTAGAGCATCATAACTCCTTATGACTTGACTTGAGACTTGCTTGACTTATAGAAGAACTTGACTTGGCTTGCTTGAATCTTCCTGCATTAATTTGAGACTTGAGGTTAAGACCTGATGTAAAGGGGCATGCCACCAGCAGGGGGCGACGCAGGCCCAAGAGCTCCCAGGGTAATCAGGAATGGCTAGATGCACCTGCCGGGTGCTCTATTTAAGCACTCTTTGTCGCACCATTTAGAGGGGCAAACGGTATGGTAGATATCTAAGAGCAGATAAGAGAAAGGAAGCAACAAACACAAACAAACAAACAAAGCAAAGCTGAATGAAGCTTAAAAGAAACAGAAAAAGAGAACACTGCCTTTAAAGATAGAAAAACAAAGGAAAAAGGAAACAGACACAAAGAAAGAAAGCAAGGAAAGAGAATTAATTTCTGCACAATGAAAAATAAAATAAAATAAAATTTTGAACTGTGAAGGAGTAAAGGGTATTTTGTTCTCTTAAGAGAATTGTTTGTCTTCTTCTGTATGAAGACCGTCCTTTGTTTGAGCCATACCTATGTGGTGTCTCTTTTGTTTGCCATTTTCCCGCCTTTATTTTCATCCTATGTTGTAAGGGTGTAATTCAGTTTGTTACCCGGGTGCCGCTGTGGTAGAGCACAGGTTTCTCACACTACAGGTCGAGGGTTTGATCCTCACTGTGCACAAGTATAATCTCCACCATCCTCTCAGTTCAAGGAGAGACAGCTTCACCCGTTGCAATAATTCTAATAAGAAACAAAGTCCTCTTTAAATTCCCACTACTGCAGTAAAGGACCGGTTTGGCCGGCCCTGTATCCCTGCACTTGGGTCCTCCCCACAGAGCCATACCGTGATGTTTGTGACTTGCACATGTGACATACTCCCACCTCTGTTATTTAGTCTGCTTATCAGAGTCAAAGTTATTAGCTAGTTTGTAATTTTACATCAGCTATCAAACTAGGGGGCCACCCAAAATATCCTGCTTAGGGCCCCAGGAGGCTAGTGTTGGTCAATATCAGCTATTAAGTTCTCTGATGTGCTTAACTTCAGATGCTTTACTGCTGCTACATCATCGATATGTTGTTGTTGTTGTTGTTGTTGTTACTGAGAGTCAGTTTGTTTTATCTAAAAAATCTCTTCTTCTTTTTCTCATTTCTCTCTGATAACTCATCCTGCATTTTTTTGGATATTGTCATAGAATATCGACACCATTCTAACATCAGAATGTTCAGTCTGATTGGAAATAATGTGTCTGTATACAGCGTTTTAATTACACATACAGTTTTTGTAAATTTATTGTTAAATGACATTTTCCTCAAAGGAATGAATTCAAAAATGGTGTAAAAGTATGTGTACCCACCTCATATTATAATTACCGAAGTACATTAGTAACACCCTATTAAGCAAGTAGGATATTATTAGCAATGACAAGCAACCACCTGGAATACCATAGCAAAGGCCTAGCAGCATGCTAGCAACCATCTGAGATACCACAGCAACTACCAACCACCTAGGACAGAATAACAACTACATACCAACTTAGCCTACCATCCTAGCAAGCTTAAACTGTATGATCACTCGGCATCTTTCTTATTTCCATTAACTTCAGAATAATCTGCCTTAAATTTGACAGGACATAACTCTTTATTAACTGAGTACTGCTCAAGCAGTACATCTACTCCACTGTAGTCAGCGTCTGCTAAAACGTACTTTTCATGTATCCCACTTGTAATTGGAGAGCACCAACATAATTAAATGTCTTAACATATGTATGTAGGCAGTACCTTGAGAGAATGCCGATGAAAGTGGATGGAGGAATCAGTCCCAAGATTAAAATCTTGAGGGTTAACTGGCAGCAGTCGTTTGCCTTTCCTTAACTTGAGGCATACATGAAAATAAAAAGGTTTTGATTTACACATCAGGAAAGCATTATCATCATATTCAATGTCACATTCAACCACATAAAACCTTAGTATTAGTAAAATCAGTGGCTAAAGGTTTTAATAGAAATAAGTTAAATAAGTTTTAAATCGAATAGTTTAAACAAACGGGTACTCTGAAACTTCACACAATTTGTTTTGGGCCATTCCAGAGTTATCAAAAACACATTGGTACCAGATTCCTTTTTTTTTTTTTTTTTTTAGATAAAAAGTAAAACAAGAAAGTATGGCTAAGAGAGGATAGAAGGGATAGTTAGAGCAGAACTACTTTTCTGTGACATTAACAATACAAATGGGAGCAACTAATGGGAACAAATGTATGACCACATCAAATACACAGCAGTGCATATCCTCTCTATATGCAAGGTTATATAATCCTGCAATCTCAGACCCAGCAGAATCCCTCAGTTTATATATTTGTAACTAGTTACAGTCATCAAAGGCAAGAAATGCCATTAGACTTTGCACAAAATGGAAATATCGAAGTACTGTCTCTGTGAGTCTCCATGGCATAGACAATGGGCTCAGTATTAAAACAGTCAACAAAAGCTGTACAGAGTTGTGTTTGAAAGTAATAGCGACGGGTAGTGATGAGCATACTATACATGGTAATACACAACTAAAATATTTCCAACTTGGCTGGATTATTGACATGTGCATTGTGGAAGGCTTTCCCACAATCTGGTTTGTAGTTTTCAAATTAATTCTTAATAGTTTCTTCCGTTACCGTTAATCACCTTTAATAGGTAAATATGTGGTACTTACCTGTACTTTTCTGGTACATATTTTGCACATACAGACATACATACAAGGNGATTGGAAATAATGTGTCTGTATACAGCGTTTTAATTACACATACAGTTTTTGTAAATTTATTGTTAAATGACATTTTCCTCAAAGGAATGAATTCAAAAATGGTGCAAAAGTATGTGCACCCACCTCATATTATAATTACTGAAGTACATTAGTAACACCCTATTAAGCAAGTAGGATATTATTAGCAATGACAAGCAACCACCTGGAATACCATAGCAAAGGCCTAGCAGCATGCTAGCAACCATCTGAGATACCACAGCAACTACCAACCACCTAGGACAGAATAACAACTACATACCAACTTAGCCTACCATCCTAGCAAGCTTAAACTGTATGATCACTCGGCATCTTTCTTATTTCCATTAACTTCAGAATAATCTGCCTTAAATTTGACAGGACATAACTCTTTATTAACTGAGTACTGCTCAAGCAGTACATCTACTCCACTGTAGTCAGCGTCTGCTAAAACGTACTTTTCATGTATCCCACTTGTAATTGGAGAGCAGCAACATAATTAAATGTCTTAACATATGTATGTAGGCAGTACCTTGAGAGAATGCCGATGAAAGTGGATGGAGGAATCAGTCCCAAGATTAAAATCTTGAGGGTTAACTGGCAGCAGTCGTTTGCCTTTCCTTAACTTGAGGCATACATGAAAATAAAAAGGTTTTGATTTAGACATCAGGAAAGCATTATCATCATATTCAAGGTCATATTCAACCACATAAAACCTTAGTATTAGTAAAATCAGTGGCTAAAAGTTTTAATAGAAATAAGTTAAATAAGTTTTAAATAGAATAGTTTAAACAAACTGGTACACAAAATCACATTAGTACCAGATTCCTATTATTATTTTTTTTTGTTTTTAGATAAAAAGTAAAACAAGAAAGTAAGAGAGGATAGAAGGGATAGTTAGAGGAGAACTACTTTTCTGTGACATTAACAATACAAATGTTTACTAATGGGAACAAATGTATGACCACATCAAATACACAGCAGTGCATATCCTCTCTATATGCAAGGTTATATAATCCTGCAATCTCAGACCCAGCAGAATCCCTCAGTTTATATATTTGTAACTAGTTACAGTCATCAAAGGCAAGAAATGCCATTAGACTTTGCACAAAATGGAAATATCAAATTTTTGACATGAGCATTGTGGAAGGCTTTCCCACAATCTGGTTTGTAGTTTTCAAATTAATTCTTAATAGTTTCTTCCGTCACCGTTAATCACCTTTACTAGGTAAATATGTGGTACTTACCTGTACTTTTCTGGTACATATTTTGCACATACAGACATACATACAAGGTACATCTGTTACATCCAAGGTTTTAAAACTAATAGGTACATTCAGCTGCACTTACTCAGAATTTAATAAGTAATTAACAAATTATGAAAAGTATTGGGTATATGTAGTACTTTCTGGTGATAATCGGTGTATTTGCATATTTGCAAACTACCTTGATAACAGTTACTAACTTACACTAGGAAAACAACAAAAGACACAGAAACTTCTCTCGGCCCCTAGCTACTAAACAAACGGACACACACACACACACACACACACTCACAAACATGTAGCTGCAGAAGTGAACACACCAGCAAGCATCTCAGACAAACTGTTTGAACTGTTATTGAACTCTGCTGTCTGCCTTGGAATTAGAAGGCTGACTGTTTGATTGGTTGATTTGTCTATATTATGTAGATATTTGGTGTATTGAAAGTATCTGTGTATTGCATTGTGTAAATACTGTTTAACAGTCCTCTTTCCATTACAGAAAATGTATAAGAAAATGTACCAATTGCTATGGAATTAATTACTACATTGGAAAAAGTGTATAATCAGTATGCAGCAATATTTACACTATTTCACCTTTTACCTGTAACCTACATGTACATGTACATGATTAGTTGTTGTAGTTATAAATTAAACTGTGACTTACTTATAAATTCTACATATGTACCATCAAATTCTGAGTAAGGCTATACATACCTAACACATACTACATACTTGCAAAGCATAGACCAGAAAATTATTCAAATGCTACATATTTACCTATTAAATGCTGGTTAGGCACTATACCATAAGATAAAGAGCTACAACAGCTTTATAACACAATTTATTATTCAGTTGGTGAAGCATATTCACTGCAAATTTTATTCTAAAAGAGAGAATCACTTTCCAAAAGGACTGGTCTGTTTGAATTATGACGTACATGATCTAGGGAAAGACTTAGTGTAGAGTAGTGTTGTAATTCGCTTATAATCTTGCATGATCCTAACTTTTCTGACTTTTGTAGTCATGTACACTTTTTAATTCATCAAGAAAGAACCTTTCTCTAAAACTTGTGGAATTTGTGTATTTTTCTGTTATTTTATTCCTAAACTGCACTGTGACAGTAAGTTTAGTCCTAGGATTAGTGTGGCTTATGTATTTTACAACACTTCTTGAGTTCTGTAATAGAACACCAATTGCATTATACCCCAGTCCATGAACGCCATAAATAGTGTTAGTGCCATGAAAGGGATCTGCTGCAAACAGTATATAATTGTGGACATCAGAGTTGTTTTCAGACGGGGTGTTTTGGAGCAGACTGACAGAGCACAATTTGTGCCTCTGATTATAAAGGAACGTTTTGTTTCTCCCATCACAGTACTTTCAGCCGCAATTCAGCATTTATTTCTGTAATCTGATGTATCATACCACACTCTTACATATTATCAAAGTATTCTGAGGGAACAAATACATAAAAATTACATTTGTTTTAAGCCATTTGAACCACCTTTACATTCCTGTCATTTCCTCGTGAATTTGGGCAAAAAAGTTCTGTCTAAGACTGTCAGAACATCTTAAGGTACAGTTACAGGTTTATAGTAGCATGGAATATGTTAACTTTGTAACCAGATGTTGTTATGGGATACAATGAATATTGATTGTGATGATTCGGTGTGTGCTGCCAGCTGACTGAAGGAAATGCATCTGATTGTAATATAAAGTAGTGCCAGGGGAGGGCAGTCTCTCGCTTCTAAGGGACAAGACAAGATCCTCTGAAAGGAGCCCTGAAATAACACATTCAGATATATTAACAGATTTAACAGAGTTATTAGAACTAAATGTAAGTTGCACATTACCAGTCTGTACGGATCTCTTCCTAGGACATCTAAGTTCTCGTCCTCGTGGCTGCAGATTGAACCCACTGAATGGAGGAAAAAATGTGTAATGCTTTCCAAAAGTACTGAGTGAAATAAAAATAGCTATCTACAGAGCAATTGTTTTGTAAAAAATGAAAGGCCACATGAAATAATGGTCTTGTGGAATGTAAACAGTTCCAGCCCACCCCCTTCCCCCCCATACACATTCCAACATGTGGTACTGAAAGGTACAAATGTTGTTGTCTTTGACTTTTGCACAGTACTTTAAAAGTTTAAGGCTGCAAATAGGATCCTCTCAGTAAATCATTTGAAACTGCAAAAAAAATCTTATTATTTTAGTTTTAATCACTTGGGAGATCACTTGGGAGACTGATCTGTTTTATAGTCAGCAGTGCACAAAAAAATAATTTTATAGTTACAGTCAAATATGTTCTATACAAGTTTTTTTTTTGCTTTTATAGTCATATGGGTTTTAACTACATATAAGTTATTACAAAGAATTTAATGCTGGCATTAATTATTTCAATAACAAATAAATATTTGCACACTGGGAAATACTATACAAAGTCCTACAATTGAAGGCTTGATAAATTAGTGCATTATTTGCCAATAATGAAGGCAAATACTTTACTATGAACAAATGCATCAGAAAGTATTGAGTCGTTAGGGTTAGGGTTTAATCAGTCATTAATCAGGAACAAGGAAATGAGTCATATATTAACCACAAAATTAAGTTGCTTAGCATTAACTAATGCATGTACTTGTAATGAAGATAAAAGTAATTAATACTTTATTCACAGTCTGTATTTATTAGGAATTTGTGTGTTAATTAAGCTTTTGGTTGTCAAAAGGTTAGTGTTCTTGAATAATGTGTCCGTCGTCCTGTATATTTTCTGTAGCTCTTTATCTGTGTTAGATCTTGAGTTTGTTACCTTGTCTGTTTCTACCTGTCCATTATGTATTATTCAGTAATATCAAAAAAGGCAAGGGAACAGTTTATTTGTTGTGTATCAGTTGAGAATCCTTAATTCAGAGGTTCCCAATCCCAGTCCTCGGACCTAGGACCTCACACCTTTGTGTGTGTGTGTGTGTGTGTGTGTGTGTGTGTGTGCTTTTCCCACTTGGCCAAGGTGAGTCAGAGTAAATGAAATGCAACACTGTGCAAAGTATGTCTCAAATCATTATATAACAAAGCGCTGATTACTGATTATTCATGATTAGTTCATGGTATTTGTGCCCCTTAAAGTAAACTGATGAACCCCTCATACCTTTATTAGTAATTAAATACTGAGTATTTATAATTAATTTTATGTTTAATGTTTGAGCTCCCTTAAGTAAAGTAATGAACCATTTATGTCTTCATTACTGATTAATCACAAAAACAGTGATGAATGATAAGTACAATATGGATCATATAAAAACATTTTAATGATCAGCTTATTATCTTTTACACAATATATAAAACCAGTGCAGGTGAACATGTCAGTTGAGCAGACTGAAAATGAAGCAGAGTCATACAGCAATAGATACTTTTACTGTTCCACAAACCTCAGTAAAACAAACAGAACTGCTATTTAGCATCATGGAGACAGTCATATTGTAGCATGAAGAGTTTTCTCACTGTCTTGGCTCTGTTTACAACCAAGCCCTGAGGAGTGCTGCCAACCCGCGCTCACAGCCCTTCATAATAAGAGTCCCTGGAAAAGGAGGAATGACAAATGAACCACTATGAACACCTGTGGCCAGAACAGATGTGGCTAATGCTACAATAGTGGAAATACAACATTATGGGATGAAACTATTTAACTGTTTCCCCTCACTGTTTCCACAGCTCCTAATTACAGCTATTTTTCTTCACCAGTAGGTGGCAGCAGTTGCAGTAGTTGCTATTTGTCAAGCACCCCTACAGTAGAGACATACTGTACTTGCTGTTTGGCCATGCAGGTACAAGTTTACAGTTATAAACATATGGTGGTGACAGTGATGCAGGGGCGTAACAAAATCACATGTCAGTCAAAATCAACAAAAATGTAACATTGGGCAATTTTTAGTGTTGGTTGGTCAACAACTTAATAATAAAACACAAGAACAATCGTACTAGACTTTGGGCAGGCAAAAAAAAAAACCCTCAAACACCATCAGTACTGTGTGCGTTTATCTATTAAGCTCTATTCAACTCTTCATAAGCTGCTAAATTCATCAAGAAGCTCTTTAAGAAACATAGAGATGTAATTCCCAAAGTTGCTGTATATATTCTGGGCTGCACGGGTCTTCTCTCTGACCTCTGCCAGTCACTAGAGAAGGGCAACGTCAATGTTATCCATCTCTTCAACTCGCTTCCTCTTTCTTTGGACTGTAGGTGTTCTGGATGAGGTAGGAGGCTCAGAGGTTGTCTCAGATATGGGCTCGGGTGTTATAGTTGGGCAGGGTGAAGAACCTGGATCAGATCTTGGGCTTGGTGAAGGACTGCTGATGACCACTTTACTTGGCACCTGGAACCACAAAATCAGACTCAATGTTACATGTATCTACATTTTTTCTTGGTTTTTCGTCACAACAAGATACCTACCTCTCACGCACGCACGCACGCACGCACGCACACACACACACACACACACACACACACTTTAGAAAAATATAACATTATAAAAATATAACATAAAAAAATACAACATTATTGCCACATAGTATTGCACCTAATATGTGCTGTACTACTTCACCTCAAATATCAAGTATACCCCCTTCAGAAAAGGTAAAAATAGCTGCTAAATGCAGTACAAGCTGCATTAGATTGAACATATTTGTTGTATAATTGTAACAGAACAGCAAAATTAATACTGTTAATTAACAGTAAGATGAAAATGCATAAATATTTGTAAATATTATAAAATATGCTAGTGCAAAAAACAAGGTAAAACAAGGTATACATGCAAACATTCAGTGAAACATCAAGCTATGAAACATTATGATAACAGTTTTGCTACTCAGAGTGTAGATGTAAAGAACTTACCGTATCATTTTGTTGAAAATTGGTGTCAGTGGACCGGTGACTAAGGAAGTTGCCTAGTCAGCTCAGGCGTCTGATGACTGCTGGACAAAAGCCACCACAAAAATGCACTCGATCGCACCCGATTGTTACGTATTGTGGATGTTGAATTCTTTCCCCATTGTGAGTGAAATATATCAGTATATCAATATATATTAATAATCAGTCTCGAAGAATGAATTTATAACCTGCACAACCCTGCTTCCCCACTCCTGATTTTTATATATTTTCCCTGGTAATAACCCCGACTTAGTCCAGCACAGATTCTAGCTACTTTGTCCTTTAGAATGCACATGAATGCACTCAGCATTTCTTCGGCTTTGGGTGGAATAGGTTATTATTGTGGCTATTTTAAGTGTTTGGCCATGATCCCTTTCTGTAAGAATAACTTTGAAATGCTGATAACTCATTTTTACTGTAACTATTTTAAAATGTACTACAATATTTACAATATTTTTAAACATACCTAATTTAAATGACCTAATTTTATAATGAGAGAGCAGTCATGAGAATTGTGACAAAGTATGACAATTTGACAATATGACAATAACGCAACATGGCAGACGTCTCGGGATGGAGTTGTAGAGGTTCGTAATGGTGTCCTGTGATAATCCATCCCATGCAGCTTGAATATTCTTTATGATTCTACGATTTTGCAGTAAGAGTGAAGGTGGAGAGACACTAGGCCTTCTGGACATGAGACGCTGTGCTGTGCAGCTGTCTACCAATGGTGCTGGCACCTTGTGGAGGGCATCACTTCTCCCTGAATGTTCAATCGTGGCTGTTGAGTCAGACAGGTATAGCAATAAGGTCCATCCTTGCTTACGTCACATGCACGGTTGAGCATGAATCTTGAATCATTTGCATCTCTCACAATGTCAAACCTACCCACCAAGTTTCATTTCTGTGAGTTGATTTCTATCTGGGTGCAACTATTTGTGCAACTATACTCTTGGTGATGAGTGTTTGTATTGCAGTATGTTTTGGTTACTCTTCATTTTCAGTCTGCTGTATGGACATGTTCATGTACCCTGGTTACATGTTGTGTAAAAGTTTACATGACGATAATTACAAATATATATTTTATTATTGCTCAGAGTTATGTCAATGTTCTGGTCTTATATGAGTCATATTTTGCTTATTATTCATCACTGTTTTTGTGAGGGCAAAAGTATTTTGGTGAGTAATGATTAGCCCCTGCAAATTAGCTTTTTTCTTTATTAGCAGTAATAAAGTTCTTTAGGGAGCACAAACATTATAAATTATGAATAATCAGTATTTAATCAGCAATATAGTTATGATTGATTAATCACTATACCTTAAGGTGCACAAACATCATGAATTCATCATAAATAATCAGTATCCAGTGCTTCCTGTACGATGAATTGAAACATTGAGACATACGTAATAAGAACAATATACGCTTTCATTAAACCCTGTGTACTTCTAATATAATAAGGAAAGAGTGTCAACATAAACGAGTTCTTTTACAAAAATGATAAAATACAGAATTAATGATTTAACTGAATCCCATTTTTATTGAGGATATGCATAATGCATAATTTTGCTACTATATTACTTACTGTAAACATCTGGCATGCTGTGAGTGTCATCCTCTGGAGGCTCTAGAACAAACGGAATAAACAGAGTGATATGTCGTGCCTTTAAACATAATGCACAGTTTCACTAATTGTTATTTTTAACTTTTTCTTTTTTGAAAGGCATGCAAAAGATGAAATATTATAATATAATATAATAATATAATAATATAATAGCAAGGTTTGTGTGTTATTTTTGTTTTATACAATCTTAGATTGAAAAAAGAAAAGCACCAAGTGAAAAAGCAAATTTCAAACCTCAAACCTTCTGCCAACTATCAGCAGACAAGTGCTTCTCTAAGTAGCGACCCAGCAGCCCAAAATAGTTAATGCACACAAAGAAGGAAAAATCTATAAGACAAAGTATTTTCAGGCGGCCATTTCCTCAGTTCATAATGTAATGAAGAAACAGCAGTTATCAGGAACTGTGGAGGTCATGTTTGGATGACCAAGAAAACTTTCCAGAAGAACTGCTGTAGGATTGCTAGAAAGACAAGTTAAGACAAAACAAAATTAAGTTAAAACAAAACAATTTTTTTTGCCTCCAATAAGCAAATTATGTTTGGAATTTTATGAAAAGAACAGTTCTCCAATTGCATGAAGCTGGATCAGTCATGCTTTGGGTTTGTGTTGCAGCAAGTGGCATGGGCAACATTCCACTGGTAGAGGGAAGAATGGGTTCAATTAAAAACAGCAAATTCTAAAAGCAAACATCACACCATCTGTAAAAAAACACCACAATGCTAACTGGACCCTAGATGACTGGCAACATGCGATGTGATCCAACGAGTCACAGTACCAACTATTTCAGACAGACGTTAGGGTTCATGTGTGGCGCAGACCCCATGAAGTCTCCTGGAGTGTTCTGACAAAGGGTCTAATCAAAGCATTCCACTATCAAGCCTTGTTCAAACGCCAATAATTCATGTCACCTTACCATGAGGATGCTGGCCAAAGAACACATATCAGATATTAAAAGTGAGACATTTTACCGTTTTATGAAAATTATGGGAGTTTTGGGAGAGAAATGTTGTCCCGTTCTTGTCTGATGTAGAATTCTAGCTGCTTAACAGTCCTGCATCTTCTTGCCTGATTTTTTGTTTCGTGATGCGCGAATTGTTTTCTATTGGCGAAAGGTCTGGACTGCAGGCAGGCCAGTTTAGCACCCTGACTCTTCTTCTGTGACGCCTGGCTGTTGTCATGTATGCAGTATGTGGTTTAGCATTGTCTTGCTGAAATATGCAAGGTCTTCCCTGAAAGAGACATTGTCTGGATGGGAGCATATGTTGTTCTAAAACTTCTATATACTGTTTAGCATTGATAGTGCCTTTCCAGATGTGTAAACTGCCCATGCCATAGGCACTAATACCATCAGAGGTCCAGGCTTTTGAACTGTGCACTGATAACAAGCTGAATGGTCCCTCTCCTCTTTAGTCGGCTACTCAGACCACATCTCTGTGATGCTTACTTTAGCATACAGACTGCTCATCAGATGTGCCAAACCAGACCAGAAGCAAATGAGAACCTGGTCACCAGGAGCCATCTCTGCTCTTCAGGACTGTTTTGAGCACACTGATTAGGAGATGTTCAGAGAAGCTGGCTTTCTTCTTCTCTACCTGATATTGGTTTAACTTACATTTGTGGATTGCACGGCAAACTGTGTTTACAGACAATGATTTCTGGAAGTGTTTCTGAGCCCATGCAGTGATTTCCAGTACAGAATCAAGCCTGCTTTTGATCACAAGCATCCAATACTGACGGCCGGCCTTGTGCCTTGCGTGTAGGACTCCAGAGTTTCTGAATCTTTTAATGATTTTAGGTACTGTAGGTGGCGGGATATCTAAAGTGTTCAGAATTTTATGCATTTTTCTGAAATTGTTCCACGCAGACTTCTGAGAGACTCTCTAAAATGTTCTTTTGCAAATCATCATGTATATGGGGATGTACTGATGTCTTAAACTGTGTCTGTGTGCTGGGAATTGGTTCTTGGTCTGCGAAAACAACCATGTGTACTCCTGCTGACCTCCTCTTTTAGGCCAGTTCGAGCTTGAAAATTGGATAAAGTGGATACACTTGATTCCAAGTACACAGAGAAAAAGAGAGGCATGTGACTATGTGAATCACATGAATGACTAGGACCAGCCAAATCACTTACTTTGAGGATCATTCACTTTCAAAGATATTTTGATCCCTAGACTTTATGAAATGAATAATGTATGCAATGGATAAGTTCTAACTGAACTGAAGAAGCAGAATTGTTAGTGTTAGTTGGAGGAGGAAGAGAAAAGTCTCTATGAATCATGTGGCATGGAAGTTTAACTTGGTATAAGTTGTTTGGCCAAATGTACTCTGTGATATTCTGTGATATTTTTTTGGTATCAACATGACAGTCAGAAAAAACATGTTTTGGTTAAACATGTTTCTCCATTTTCTGTGAGTTACCTCAGAATTATAACATATTAGAATTGCTGAAATCTGATACTCTGATACATCCAATCCAACTTACCTCTCAGACCAGTCTGTGAAAAGGCTCGCTCTCTGTTTAGTCTCTTGTACAGTGACTTCATCACATTTGCACTGCCAAAACGCTTGAAGCGAGTACGCACATTCTCATGGAACCACTCCAATGTACCAATTTTCAAAACTCTGCAATGGCAAAATGCATATTTAATGATTAATCACCCACCAGTGAACATGTGCCAGCACCGAATCGCAATTTATAATATCTCAATGTAAAAAAAAGCATGTTTAAAAATATGTTTTGAATGTCATGCAAATACGTACTGAGGTCATGTTTTATGTTTATACATAAGCAGTATTTACAATAATACAAAACTATATACAATTAACATAAAAACATCAATGGCAAAATTGGGATTGGCAGTTAGGACTGCCCTTGAGAACCCTACTAAAGAGCACTGCAACCTTTACCTATAGCTAACCAAAGCTGCTTCAAGATAAACATCACAAAGCGTGTAACTTACTTCCTATACCTGTAATGTAAAAATCTAAAAATACACCCACAACTGTAATGCCTGATCATTCATGAGATTTTCCATTTCATTCCAATACTTCATGACTCAGGTCTACACACAGAATTTTGAGAAATCTATTAACAATCTGCTGAGCTGCTAAGCTGGAATCTTGAATAAGGTTAACTTCAAATTGAACATGAAAATTGAACATATTTTCACCTTGAAGCTTGATTGGTTGTAGGTTTTAACTGCTGCCTCCTGCTACAGGCTGTAATCCGATGCTGCTATGGCTATTCTTACAATGTCTCTGCCAGAGTCTGATCCGGAAAGTCAGGTTGACCCAATCTACCTTCACAATCTGGACTGAAGCAGGACATTTCA
Source organism: Semaprochilodus insignis (assembly GCA_034552555.1). Taxonomy (NCBI): domain Eukaryota; kingdom Metazoa; phylum Chordata; class Actinopteri; order Characiformes; family Prochilodontidae; genus Semaprochilodus; species Semaprochilodus insignis. The sequence continues at coordinate 6,213,010 of CM067499.1, forward strand.
GATGACTTTTTTTTTTTTTTTGCTCTCTCTGCGTTGTGTGAGGGTGAGCCAAGCTTGTAGATAGGAGGGCAAAAAGGATTGTGGTATGAGACGATGTCACTTTGTAACAGAGATAAGGACTGGATGTCCAATGACATGTTTCAGCCAGTTTGGAAAAGTGGTTTCTGTGGCAGAGAATTACTTCCCCTGGTGTGTACTTTGGGCTTTATAACCTGGGCTGGAGGTTAGGGAACCAGCCTTGTGACCGGAGGGTTGCCGGTTCGATTCCCTGAACCGACAGCAATGACTGAGGTGCCCTTGAGCAAGGCATCTAACCCCCAGCTGTTCCCTGGGGCGTGGTGGATAGGGCTGCCCACCGCTCCAGGCAAGTGTGCTCACGGCCCCCTAGTGTGTGTATTCACTAGTGTATGTGGGTGTTTCACTTCATGGATGGGTTGAATACAAATTCCTCTGTGTGAAAATCACAAATGGCACAAAATGGCTCAAAAGCTCTCTACTCAGAGAATGATTGGCCTCACGATTTGATTTGAAAAGACAGAATAGCATAATCCCCTTTAGTTATGGAATATCTGCACATGTCTACTCAACAGTCACTCCATGGCATCCGTCTATGCCTACAGTTTTTTATTCCTGGTATACATTAATCACGCTACCAGACTGCAGATTTTCATATATAAGATATTCATTGTATATAGCATGCTGTCAACAATATACAAAAGCCTTAATAATTTTAATTACGACAATGATTATCTAAACCAGGTCTAGTTAAACAGGAAAAATACCCGCTGATCCCTAAAGCTTTTAACCTACCTGTTCATTTGGCATGGATCACACACCCAGCCATGGTCTTTTTTGTTGAAGTGGCTGCAGGCCTTGCACACAAACAGTCTACAGTCCAGGCACTGCCGTTTGGTGTTAAGCAGAAACTTGAAAGGCTGCAGGCAGTGTATACAGAGTGACTCACTGAGCTTGTACTGGTAGCCCAGCAGTTCTCTTTTTGTATCTTCTTCCACTATTTTTGATTTCAGGTCCCTGCAAGGTATGGTTAGAATAGGAGGATAAATACATAAGTGATTTTGAATTCTTTATTGTGAAGGTCACATTCTAATTCAGAAACAGAAGCAAATCCTGTACACTGAGGTGTAAATGATATCCATTGGACCAGAAGGTACAGTGGCAGTTAATTCACAACGAAGAGAAAGTCAGAACACTCTGCTTCCTTCACATAGTCTACACATCCAGGGAACCTTACTTCACATCAATACTATGTGTAATGCATTTCTACTTAGTGTCTCTAACCTATGAAAGAAAGTTTATGTAAATTTCTAGTGACCCCAGCTGTAGTCTTTAGTTTTAGGGTGGAGCTACAAGGATAACATGGCCAACAAACATTCAAAATTCAATGGTGTACTAAATCTTTTTTGTAAACACATAACCAAAACAACATGGTCAAACCACCTTCAGGACTTCATTAAAGTGTCTGCTCACGATGTTTAGCCACACAGTAATGTTCTGTGCATTTCACAGCCCAAAGTACGGCATACTTCATCCTGAACCACATTGAGTCTGCACTTCCATAAAGATGACTTCGGTGCATTTTGTGGAGGGCAAGAAAAGTTTTGGGTATGTAGTCTATTGACAGACAAGTGAGAGCTACATTTAGATGCTTTCTCACAACACCAGCTCTCCATGTGAGCATGTTTTCTGAAAAAAAAAACATCCTGACTAAGGCGCTTCTTTTGCAGTTCCTGTCTAGACTACAGGTAATGTGGTCTAATCATCATAAAGTGCTTTGTGTTGTGAAATTCAAAGAACAGTCTTTTTCCACACAGAATTTCAGATTGCATATCGTCCCAATTGATCTGTAATCGCCGCCGTATCTTCTGGTATTAATCCCTCAAGCCCAGCAATGACTTCCTATAGCGGAAAAACAGAGCAAACCTCACCCCTTTCTACAGGGTGAGAGTAGAGAGTATCCTGACCAGTTGGGAATTGCACCATATCCAGGGGTGGATCTTCAAGGTGGCAAAGGGGTGGCAGCTGACCCTCCCTCTGTGGTGTTTGCCACCCCATTTGTCACCCTAATTTTGCAGCTCTCAAATGATACAAAAACTGTACAACGTATTAAAATAAAGTAAATAAAATTATCGTTCTACAAGCTTCCAAACATTTCCAAAAGAATACTGTAAAAAATATGTTATTGATTTAAACAATGAGAAAAATCACAAGACACGTTTTTGTTTGCACAAGCCGCTTTCCTTTTTGGAGGGCTCTGAACACACAAGAGATCTACTAGTAGAGAGTGAGTGTGTATAGAAACAGCCTTTTGTGTTTGTAAGTTTTTTTATATGAAAAAAATAAGCTAGTAATATTTACTACATCCCTGTCTGTCAATAAGCTGAATTGTTAACATGAAAACATGCAAAGATGTGTCCTAAACTCAGTGTAGTATACTTTTTTCGGAAGTTTGGTATCAGTTTGGGGTTATATAGGTGATGAAGTTATAAAATTCAGGGACCTTTGGATTACTGAATTAAATCCCATACCAACACCATGGCAGTCCTATATGTATACTTTGGAAGAAATTGGTAGGTAGTTGAATGAAATGAACAGCAAGAACTATATTAGAGCTTCATTCAGTCTTCAGTCACTGTTCAGAATTTCAAATTCTTCTCGTATGATTAAAAAAAAATGTGTGCAGTTTAATTCATGAGTCTGGGCTAATGTATCCATCAGCCACCATAACTGGCACACCAGTACTTAGATAGATAGCAGCCAGTTACACAATATAGCACAGTAATACAATACAAAAAAGGGTTATACAGTATGAACATAAGTACCGGCTCAGCAAAAATGATTAACTATAACTATAAACTATAAATAATACAGTCTGCTGTATTATTTGGAATACTGTAGATGACATAACCCATTCATTTTTAAAATTCTCCTGTGGGACACTTTCCCCAAATTTTCTCTTTTATAGTTTAGAATGTTTGCACCCTTTTATACTCATTTGTATTTGTATGTATTATGTCGTTTATATTTGTTTTGTATGCTGTATATTTTTATACAAAACATTTTGTTATAGAATCTCATCACATGCCTATTTGTTCATTTAGGATTTAAAAGATAATCAGTGATTAATCTTGTTGATATGAGATTTGACTAGCAATTTTCTCTTTTTGTAATGTCTAGTTCAATCTTTATTCTAACTAGTTAATGGCATTTAATACATAATATGGCTTGTATTGTGCTAATGTAAGTTCCTAACATTAATTTTAGTATACTTGTCAAGTAGCTAGCCACGTCCAAGATTGTAGCAGTACAAGAACAGACTTTGAAATTGGATTGGTTGTCTATTGAAATTTTGTTAAACTTTGAATGTTGTTTTAATTTAATTCAGGTTTCCCTTTAAAATATGCAGAAATGCAGGGGCTTCAAATTGGGCCAGATGGTGCACTTGAAAGACTTTGCCTAGAGCAAGGGTGAGGGCCTGCATGAATATTGTGGGCAGTCTTATCCTACAACAATTTATAAATTTCTTCTAAACAAAGACGGTTTGCAGAGTAAAAATCACCCAAGATTTTACAGATATTCAATAACACAAACATAAAGGCATAGTTATAGTTGATCCTGATTCTATGAACCATTTTAACTCCTTGAATTTAGCTGGTACCATTCTGAAGCATTCCTAGACATTTCAACTACTGATTTTTATTGACCTTCACATTTCCACTTCTGATGGTACTGTGAACTGTGGCAACTTTTTCTAGAGAACTGTGATACTTTGTTGAAAGACTGAATTAATTCAGTTTCCACCCACATATTTTCAGCTCCTCTCTGCTCTGGAATGCACTGTGAAAGAACTGAGGCATAAACTTCATCATGTGATGCTGCTCTGCATGCTAAGGCAGACAAATCCTATTATCTGCTCTAAAAGTAGTGGAATTCAGACACACAGGCTCACTTTCTAAATAGAATTTCAGGAGCTAGGAAGTCTACATTCTGTAAGTAGTCTAAAAGGACTACTGGGTCATCCTCATTATGTAACAGTTATCAATGAAGTTACTGTCACTATGGATCTTTCCAGCAAGACAAACATAGAGTCAGGCCCATAAATTTTGGGTGTTGACAATGTATTGTTATTGTTATCCGACTACCAGCATATTGGCGACAAAATTAATTTAATAAAGATAAGATGAAGGGGCAAGCTTTCCACTTTAGAGTTCATGTACATCAAAACCTGGTTAACAGTATAGGAATTACAACTATATTCATACATTGCCTTGTCCCCCCTTTTAGTCGCTCAAAAGTAAAATAACATTTGGCTGCTCATGACCAGGTGTAAATAATTTCCTTATTATTTTATTTGCAGATGTAGCATTTGCATTTGAAATGTTGCGAAGTCCAAAAAGCTGTCACTGGCCTAACAGGATAGGAGGTAGTGTACTTGTGTCAAATAAAAAATAAAAAAAGTCACCAGAGCAAGAGGGATTGTCACAACTGCATGAACCATTTAAAATACCTGACAGAAGAAATGTATGTCATTCTGCAAAAGGAATGAAGCTATTAGGTGATCATCCTTGAATTAAACAACTAGGTGACAATCCACCAAAACTAGAACTGGTTGAGAATTGTGATCATGTAGCGTCACAACAGAACAAATGTTTGTGTGTTTAGTTTAGGTGAGTTATGTGTAGAATTGGGACTCATTTTCATAGTTATCAATGCAGAAATCCAGGAAATTCCAAATTATTTATTTACTTTTTCCTGCAACTGTATTATTTGAAAAACGTATGTTTGAAAGACATGGCCATCCTTTGGTAAAGTGAAACAGGATCAATAAACCTACCAAAAGAAAACCTCCCGGGCATTGCTATTGGTTGCTTAACTGCACATGTATAAGACTGAATGAGTTAAACTGAATGATTACACTTTTGATCAGTTCATTCATGCCACTATGCACTTCTAATGAATGATATATCACTATGATTCAGATCACTACCTGCAAAATACTCCCTGATGTTAACACCTTGATGACTTGTTGTGATGAGGTACCTGTTATTTGGGATGACTTTTTGACTCACCACCTTTTACTCGCCATTGTCAGGGAGAAATGTAAACAACTACATCCATTATCTTAGTACTTCACTATCATTTGGTCAGGCTTGGAATATGGTCATGTCCTTCTTGTTGGATGCTCCACAGGTCAAAAAGCGCATCAAAATAGTGTGCTGTAGAGAAATCTAAAATGACAATGCAAGGAATAAACCCAACCTACAAGATCAAATTCCAGATAATACAACATTACATGAAAAAGATCACTAGCAGGATTATACTCAAACTGCATACATGCAAACTTGTCACCTTTAGTTAATTTTGGTCAAATTAATTGTGTACTTTTTAATTTTGGAATAAAATGGGCAGAAAGGACTTGTTGCCAGCAGAGAAACCTAAAGAATCAGCACTCCCCAGTAGCCATTTTTGGTGTTTTGTCTAGAAGAGTTTCATTAAGTGTTTTCTTTTTACACTTATAATCAAAACAGTAGTTGCACTCAGTCAGAAGGAATGCTATTCAGAAGGAAGATAAAGGTTAATAGGAACAATAAATTATGAGAATTTAGACTCATTTGGGCAATATTAATTGAGCTACACATACTAAAGTAATGTGTCTTAGTATGGTGTTGGTAACATAACATATCAGTCATCTCGGCATGGGGTTTTAGAGGTTGCTAATGGTGTCCTGCCATAATCCATCCCATGCAGCTTGAATATTCTCACTTAGCAGAGGTGGAGATGGGAGTGACACCAGGCCTTCTGTATATGTGACGTGTGATAACAAATTGTTCCATCTTGGTTCTGACCACAGTGTCCCCACACATGGATTTGGTGGTTGTCTCCACCAAGACAAAAGCGGGACTTCATGACAGTCTGGCATGACACCATTGCAGTATTTGGCGAAGCTGACTTGTAAGGCCCAAGTTGGCCTGATGCATCCATTCATTAACAGTGGGCAGTTTTGAAGTTTTATCTAGCCAGGGAAAAAGAGGAGGTTGGTAACCAAGCACATGTTGAAAAGATGTAAAGCCAGTAGAGGCATTAATAAAGAAGTTTGGGGCATACTGTAAGAAATATCACAGAGTGACCAAACTAACTGCCAAATACGTGTGTAACGGCAACTCTATGATTGATCACTGGTCATTTTTTATTCTGTTTTGGTTTTAAGTTTAGCTAGGTTCTAAAAAAACATTTGTTGTTTTGTTTGTTATGTTGGTGTGCATATGCTCATACCCAAAGCCATCATCCCAAATTTTGGGCCTTTAAAGAATATACAAATAAACCTGAGCTGTTTTTTGGTTTAAATAGTGTCAAGTGTTGGTTCTGGTAACACACCTGTTGAAACAGCCCAGTCAGCCCTGTAACACTGTAAGCTTTTATGCCAGCCTCACTCAGCCAGATGGTAAAAACACAGTCCCTCTTTTTCTTCCATCAGCAAAACTACTTCATCTTTACCAAGACGTGGCTAAATTCTACTATCGCTGATAGCGCCATTAGCGTGGACGGGCCAACAGCATTCCATGCAGACAGGAGCCACGCCCTCAGTGGCAAATCTCAGGGAGGTTGTGTTTGTATTTGCATCAACAACACCTGATGCTAAAATTGTCTCGAGCCACTGTTTGTAGTATATAGAGTTTCTGACGCAAAAATGTAGACCATTCTACTTGCCAAGGGAGGTCACAGCCATTAGTATCACAGCTGTTTACATTCTACCTGATGCTAGCACAAAACACGCAATGTCCACATTTTACCAGTCTATCAACATGATCAGGGACAGAAAATCCAGAGTCGCTTTAGTCAGTCAAAAGACCCCAGGCATCGGTGGCAAGGCATCCAGTACCTCATGTCCGGAGGACCCTCCACAAGGTTAACCCACGGAAAACTGCAGACCCTGACAATATACCAGGGTATGTTCTCAGGGAATGTGCTGACCAACTGATGCATGTCCTTACTGACATCTCTAACGCTTCCCTGAGTCAAGCCATCATTCCCCAGCTCTTCAAGTCCATTACCATCATACCACTGCCAAAGAAGTGGATGAGGAGGGCAAACCTACCCCCTTCTGGTATGGTTGAGGATAGGAGAGAAAATCATCAGAACCCCACTACCATCCGTCCAAGACCTGCACCTGTCACGCTGTTTCAGCAGAGCCAACAGGATAATAAGAGACCTCACCCACCCTCACACTCGACACTGGAGCCCCCCAGGGTTGTGACTTGAGCCCCCAGCTGTACTCACTCTACACTTATGACCGTGTGGCCACTTCCAGCCCTACCACAAGTGTTACGTTTGCTGACAACACTGTTGTGGTGGGTCTGACCTCTGACTATGATGAGAAGGCCTACCTAGAGGAAATTAAACATCTGGAGACCTGGTGCCAAGATAATAATCTCCTCCTCAATGTCAGCACAACATAGGAGCTGACAGTGGACTGCAGCAAGAAGCATGAGATGAGCTTTCAGTCAGGCTGGATCAACAGACCTGCAGTGGAAAGACTAGACAGTTGCAAGTACCTGGGTGTTGTTGCTGTTGATGTTTAAGCTTTACTGTTGCTAGCTTATGTCTGAGATATATAGCTGCTAGCTGATGTTTAAGATGTGCTGCTATATGCTAGCTATATGCTGTAATAATCTCTTTATTTACCATCAACCTGGTGTGGACAGGTAAGTACAGGCACCAAGCCATATTTGGTAGGAGCAACATTGTATATAAACACTAGGTAAAGGGTGTGTGCCATACCAGTATTTATGTGTGAGGTAAGCTCTTGCTCATAAAGTGAGCTTTCCTTTGACACCATTCACAGTCCATCCAGCATAGTAGGTTGGTTTAAAGCCCATGTGCAACCTTTTACATTTACTGTACTACTTCTAGTGTTACAACTACATTTTATATTTTGGTGATCTTGGCTTGGATAACAGGCTTAAAAAGGATTTCTGTCACCTTTACACAATCACAACACACTCACTGTTACATCCCTTTATACCCTATGTGCCATCTTACAAGAGGCACATAATGTCAATGTGTCTCACAAAACAATTTCAATAAACTTCTCTTGATTTCTGTTTTTTCTGGCTTTATGGCTTTTCTCACTGAACACTCATGAAGGCTTTACTGTTTGGGAAATGTCCCACCTCCTAGCTAAAATGGAGATTTTGATTAAATCTGCCTTTATGTCTCTACAAAAAGTGATCAGAATTGTCCAGTGTGTCTTTGTTTTAGTACTTGTTGGTACTAAATATATCATAAATATTTGTAGTGCTTAATATATATATATATATATACTTTTTTCATTATCTATATATATATATTGTTTTGTTTTGTTTTGTTTTGTTTTGTTTTTTTGTTTGTTTGTTTTTTAAGTGTAACAATCAAATCTCCAAAATGCCAACTTTATAAGAAAGGGCCAAAAACTAATTTAATTTTAAAGTCAATGAAACCAGACTAAGCGATTTTAAGCCATTTCTGTTGGTGCGTTAATCATTCCATTCCACACGGTGTAAACAACAGTTGCTGTGTATAAATAATTAATGAATGTAAAAATCAACAAAAATAGATACATGTTTTTCTTTGGACAGCTGCAGATGAGCCTATGGTCACCATGCCTGATGCCAAGTGTGTGCTAGAAGGGTATACAGACCTTCAGCAAAAGAAGATTCACAGTGTTTTTTGTGATACTAATCCAACATCAGCACTTGACTAATGCTCTTGTAGCTGAATGCTACAATAAGGGGTGCTGTCATCAAGCTATTGGACATATAGTACATAAAATAGATGTAGGCCTTACCCAAGTCTGTCCTCTTCTTTTTTTCGGAGGCTGAAGTCTCTTTGGATTACCTGCCATACGTGTTTGGCCTCTTCATCCGTAAGTCTGGAGAGGTCCAGTTTTGTCTCATCACTAAGTGTGGTCATCATCATGATTTTCAACCAGTAGCGAGAAGGCCTGTGAAGGTATAGTCAACTTTTAGTATGTCTCACTCATCTTGTACAGACCCACTCCAGTTAAACCCAGTGCGGAACAGCACAATTGTTTTTGTTTCTTTGTATGTAAGTAACCTAACTACAGGGTAGTTTTTGATTCTGTCTCACATCAACTCCTTATGTAAAGAACTAATGACAGAAATATGTTGGCATTAAAGTGGGACAGTACTAACAATATGTGTTGTGTTATACTTTTAATTACAGTTTAAGCAATACCATTCACAAGGCAAAGTTGGGAGAATTACTTCTGTTATACTTGTGTTACAGATTACTAATTACTGAGTATCCAAAAGAGTATTATATCAAAGAAATGTAGGGATTACTTTCTGTTTGCTTTTTTTGTTTGTTTTTTTGATTATTTGTATTTTTAAAGTTGTGTATTTCAACAAGACAAAAATAAAAAAATCATAATTAATTAGAACAAGAAATTTGGAGCAAGGCAAACGTGGAAACTACACTTTAATGAAAACAGAATGTTATTAAAGTGATTTAAATATTGTGCCTCCCACAAACGTCTATAAATGTGACAATTAGTGAAACAGCCAAATCTAAGTGGAACAATATAGAAAAAAAATTAAAGCTTTGTACAGTAAACAATGCATTCTGGACGTCTTTCGTCCAGACTCTTTCATTTATTACATTTTATGTTGAGGCTTTATGCTAAACTAAAAGAGATTCAACTTCCCCCCATCAATCTGCACTCAGTATCCCATAATGAGAAAACGAAAATATAAAGGAAAAACTGAAATATTGCATTGACATACATATTCAGATCCTTTGCTATGACACTTGAAATGTAGCTCTGGGGGCCTCCCAATTCTCTTGATCATCTGTGAGAGTTTCTACACCTTGATTGGAATCCACCTGTGGTAAATTCAGCTGATTGAACATGATCAGGAAAGACACACACCTGTCTGAATAAAGACTCATAGCTAACAATGCGTATCAGAGCTAAAACGAAAGCCATGAGGAGGAAATAACTGCCTGCAGAGCTCAGAAACAGGATTGTGTGGAGGTACAGATCTGAGAAGACTCCACTGCTGCACTGAATTCTGCTGCACTGAAAGTTCCCAAGAGCACAGCGGCATCCATAATTCTTAAATGGATGATGTTTGGAACAACCAGGACTATTCCTAGAGCTGGCCATCCCACCAAACTAATTAGGGGAGAAGGGCCTTGGTAAAAGAGTGACCATGAACCCAATGGTCGCTCTGGCTGAGCTCCAAAAATCCTGTGTGCAGATGGGAGAAACTTCCAGAAGGTCAACCATCACTACAGCACTCCACCAATCTGGGCTTTATGGCAGAGTGGCCGGACAAACGCCTCTCCTCAGTAAAAGACACATGAAACCCTCCCTGGGGATTCTCTGGACTGATAAATCCAAGACTGAACTTTTTGGTCTCAAGTTTCATGTCTGGAGAACCCAGGCACTGCTCATCACCTGCCCAATGCCATCCCTACAGTTAAGCATGGTGCTGGCAGCCTCATGCTGTGGGGTTGTATTTTAGCAGCTGGGACAGGGAGACTGGTCAGGGTTAAGGAAAAGCCGAATGGAGCAAAGTAGATAGATAGAGATATTCTTAATGAAAACTTGACCAAAGCACTCGGGACCTCAGGCTGGGCTGAAGATTCACCTTCCAACAAAACAATGACCCTAAGCGCACAACTAAGACAACACAGAACTAGCCTAGGGACAACTCTGTGAATGTCCTTGAGTGGCCCAGCCAGAGCCCTGACTGCCAAAGGTCCTTCAACTAAGTACTGAGTACAGGGTCTGAATACTTATGTCAATCCAATATTTTAGTTATCCCTTTTCAATAAATTTACAGAAATGTCTAAAATTCAGTTTTTATTTTCATGGTACAGGGTGTTGAGGGCAGATTGTTGTGGGAAAGCTTGAATTTCTTTTTATTTTAGCACTAGGACTCAACAAAATGTGAAAAAAATTAAAGGGTCTGAAGACTTTCTGAATCCATTGTAGTTTAGACAAATATACTTGTGAGCTGTGAAAAAAGGTGACAGGGGACCAACACAGCTCCCCAGAAAAAATATTTGTTCTCTGGGACATGCAGGAATAATCTGCTGGTCAGCAAGAGGGTCGCTCTACTCTACCAAACTTTACTCGCCATGTCGTGCACCGTTCCCCGCCAAGGGATGCTGGCCACCAGGTCCGCCACTCAACGCTACCAATGTTGCACACTACCTTATGCCCGACTTACTTCTCCAAGCCGCAAGACTCTGCTCCCCTTCAGCCTCCCTCATAGTAGGTGACTGTATTATCAGGGACATTAAAAACATTTGTCTAAGGTCCGTGATATCACCCAGCAGCTCCCCAGTCTTTTAGATAAGTTTCATTTTGTCTGTATTGTTGTCATACACGTTGGCTGTAATGATACTAAAGAACAGAGTTCCGAACTGCTGAAAACAGACTTTACATACTCACTGTTGTCCTTACAAGACTGTGATAAATATGTTTTTATATCTGGGCCCCAATTTCTCCCTGGGATATGGACGATTCAGCCGCATTTTAAGTACACATGACCAGCTCAACAAAATTAGTCTTTCCACTAGTAGGACTTATATTGACAATTATAATCTTTCCCGTCCTCCTTATTTTACAGACATGATGGGATCCCCAACAGGATTAGTTCAGAGACTTTAAGTCAGGATGTGTCATACTGTTCTTAGCTCCAAATAACTACACAACCTCTCCTCAAAAAATCAGGGCCTAGGATCAGCAACATAACTATAAAAGGAGAAATTCTATTCATCCTAAAAAACCGTAACCCCCCTGCTCTGTCGACTTGGTCAAATCAGGCAAAAAAAGGCTCTTGGATGGTGATTAAAAGAAGTTTTAAACATTTTAACGAATAAGCTTTTTTCTCTGACTTGGCACAGAGCCAGATGAACTCTTTTTTTTTTTTTAATTTTGGAAATTTCACACATCGACATGGTACTAGATAATTTTAGTAAAACATTCTTGAAGATTAAGATAAAGAAGTTGATAAGGGTGCTTATTCAAAAAAATGAATTCAAGACTGACCTAGTCCCTGGATTGTCTTTTGTTCTGATCAGTAAATAAACAGTAATTGTTCTTTAAATTGTGGAGAAGTGCATTTGCTGTTCAGGAGTGCATTCGCTGTTCAGGATGTGTTAAAACTAAACGGGGTGTGACTAGATACATATTGAACAAGATAAAGCCACTGGATTCATGGTGAAATAAAAAAAAAAACAATATTCTTCTTGTTACAGAAGCAAAAACCTTCAGTGCATTTGACCTATTTCAAAATAACAGCTTTTTACACGTTGCAAAATATTGCTCTTAGAATTAAGGCATTTTCTAGTGAAGTCCTTTGACATTGAATTGATGCCTTCTAAATAAGTTCATCAGATATTGATATATATTGAAGTACAACTGTTGAAAAATGGAAATCATAGTAGTACACATATACCCTAAAAAAGACAACAGTTTTTTTACCAAAAATTATTCACTCAACCTACAAAAACAGTTTCAACTGTCAATTCGAGACACAGGGTTTCCTATAGGGTCAATTGAAAATAAAGGTTTAAAGTAAAATAAAATGAAAGTAAAATTTAGAAAGATTTTCATCAGATTAATCTGTCCACAGCAAAGTGAGCTCAAAAGCTCATTCACATAGTTTGGTACAATCATAAAAGAATTCATTAATAAATTAAATACATTTTAAAAAGTATAATATCTCTAAAGCAAACACAGCAATGAATATTTACCTTATGCTTGTTGAGCTGCCTGTGATATAATCCTATGTGAACTCAACTAGACAGTCACAGCCAGAAAGTAAGATAGCACTGCATGTCACATGTCCACTTAACAGTGGAGGGAGGAGCATAGTGAGTCTTCAAACTCCATCTATTTCTTTCTTCTTGAAAAATATCTCACAAATTAAAGAGTTAAAAATGGCAAGTACAAACAGATAAATCTCACTACTGTGGACAAACACACTGTCCTAGACGTGATAGTTTACCCAAACATAGTATAAGAATAACTGAGAAGAACTTTACTTCCAAGGCAGCTACTTGACAGGGGTGCAAGAGTTGCCACCAACTCTTCTTTGCCGCTTTCCACCCCACCTGCCTCCCCAAATCTGTTGCAGTTAGCTAACAGCTTCACATTACCCCTAATGTCCTGTGCCCTGGATACTAGTATACAGCTAACTGCTACTAGTGCCCCTAAAAGAGAAGCCGGGAGGAGGTCTGCTGACTCTCTCTGAGGCACCCAGCTTCTAAGACTGAGAAAACCAGCTTGTTTTGAATTCATTGTTTCTGTGATGTGACAGGAACCTACTCATTAACTTCCATCTATTTAGCTGACAGCAGTTTCAACATAAGGGATAAAGAGAAGTTGGAAACATGGTCATGTAAAATAAATGTGGTCATGTCTGGTACATATCTAAATGAACCTTAAGGAGACAAAATATAATACAAAAAATGGGATATGGGGTAATAAAAAAAGTTATTTAATCAGTGTGCGCCTAGAGTGCCCTCTGTTGGAATTTGAACTGTAGTGCCAAGTACATTTGCTATGTAAGTTAGCATTGCTTATGATTAAAATTGGTACTTGGAAACTTATTATATCGTCTTGATTATTTACACCTATTTATTCATGTATAATTTGTAGATCAAGTAAATTGCAAGTAGCATGTTAATCGCCAAATATTGATGTTCATTTCTTTTTAGAGAAAAGGTACACACACACACACACTTGTACACATCCAGGTTCATATATTCAAAGCTTATCATTGTATGCCGAGCACCTTGTGGAGGTAACAATTAAATATTTGGATTAACTCAAACTGAGACTAGTCATCATCTATCCTTCTGACTGCAGAGATTTCAGTTTGTGTCCATAGTGTTGTAGTGTAATCATCCATTTTATAAGTCATTTGCGAATCAAACGGCTTGTGGTAGACAAGCTCCTTGACATCAAAAACATGCAACCTTTTTTTTGGTAAAGCAACTTCAAATGCATGAAAGTGGTAATGAAGACAATGTCTCTAGTGCTGTAACAACAATTTTATGGAAAACTGGCAGTTCATAAACAATATGAGTACAAAGTCAGGCCGATATTAATTCCCATTGAATTTTACACATCTGACTGACAGCATACTGGTGTTTGAATCCGAGAGCTAGATTTGTACCTGTGACGACATTAGATATGAAATTTCTTTTCCTGGACCAAATGTCAACTTATTCTGAGTGAAATATTTCCAGTTGTATGACATGTGATCCTGGTGTTTCCTTGCCAGGCTTAGTGTAATAGTTTTGAAGCATGTATGTTGTCTCTTTATAAAAAATGTGTTTTGCTTCAAATCACATACACCACATATGAATTATGGGACCAATTTTTCATATGCAATGTGGATGGTGAATCACGAACTGGTGTTTGGGTAAAAGATTTTCTTTCAGGAAATGTTCAGCAATCAAATGTTTCAAATAAACAATGATGCCCTCAGTCAATGTTGGTGCAAAAACTATGTTAACTATCTGTGACAGAGGCAATAACAGATACCAGTAACAGTCATTTACCCCCACCACATCGCTAAACAGTTAAGCAAAAGACACCATTTAATTTGAGGCCCAAATCATTGCTCCCATCGTCTAATTTCACCGCAGGGGGTTGGTTCCTCCTTTCCACATAGCCACAGTTGATTGAAAGACTGAATTCGACCACTTGGCTCCTCATAAGAGATAAAGTTTTTAGCAATATACTTCAACACAAGCTTTACCTCAAACTGTGGAACCCCTTCCAATATACCATGTCTAATAGCCACTGAAAAAGTATCAATAGTGTGGAAGCACTCTAGAGAATTCAGTAAACAGTCAGTTTTCACACCATTCCCATTCAATTGCTCAGTGTCGCACTGAATGCACCGACGGTGTCCTGCATGGAGCTCTTTGGTTCTCAGAAATACACTTTCATCTTCAACAAAATACAGTCTGAAAATCAGAGACAACATTTTTTTCCTGCTAAATGACTGAACAAAGCCAAATAAGCTGTGGAGACATAAGTAATGACCCGTTACTTGAACCACCCAAAATGGGACATCGCAGCACTCATTTTCAAGTAATTTAAGATCTTTGACAAGAGGTTCCAAGATCCGGCTAAACCCATATGTCTTAAAATCTTGAGAATGAAAGAGAGCACACAAGTGTATACTGACTAAACATGAATTGTACCTGGGTGAAAAATTTCTTAAAGTAAAATAAATGACCCCAATTTATGTACGCCCTTTTTAGACCCTAACAGATTTGCAGTTTCAAAGCCATCATAAAACAACAGGATCTGTAAAGCATTTCTCTCTTTACAGAAAAGGGGATGACTCCTTTGATGCATCCTTTGAAAAACCATATACAACACGAGGTAAATATACTTGGCTTAGTGTAACAACCCTGCAAAGAGGGGCAATAACGAAATGACAAACTCTCCACTGTATCCTTTCTTCTGCATCGTTATGACTAATGACTTTGTGGTACATAGTATACACATGCTATTCAGAATATCCACAAGAGCCTTTGTGCACATTCTTCAACACCAGAATCGTCACATTAGATATCTTTTATCCATATTTTATTTACCCTTCAACCATTAATCCAATAAAACAAAAACAATAAACAAAACCAGACATCTACATGAATCTTCCAATCAAACCCTTCACAAGTAATAATCTTTCTATTTATCCTTTCTATCTTTTAACACATTTAAGAAATTAATAAATGTCCACACGCGCTATTTTTGATCAGAGGCAGTGTGCGGGTACCTCGTGGTGCTTCGCTAGCAATGAAGCTTAGCCGTTTCACTGCTCACAACGAACAAACACATTAAACTCAATTCAGAATAAAACACTGGATTATTGTCTTTCTCAACAGACACATTTGTGTTTTTACCTGCAAAAGAGGGGAATAATGAAATTACAAACTCTCCACTGTATCCTTTCCTCTGCGTCTTTATGACGAATGAGCAAAGACCCCTCGCTGCTGTAAACATTTCTCATTGTGTAAACGATGTCTTAATAAGATAAAGTTCTTATTTTTTAATTCAAATTCTTTCTAAAGCTAGATACAACAAATATACATAGATCATCAAAAATCAAAGCAGTGAACATAAAGAAAACATTTGACCTTTTTTCACCATCTCAGTTCTGTACAACACACTACCATTTACCTTATAAGATCCATTTAGAATTACAGTTAGTAAAAAAATAAGTGCTATTATAAGTGCTATTATATTGGCAGGTTTTACACACTCCCCTTCAGATTTAGATGTTGTCCCGACATCTCAGTCAAAACTCTTAACACATGTATTCCCACTTTTCATTCTCAATTTTTTTCCCAGTAAGAGCAAGACAACGTCTCTGACCTTTGACTTCAACTCACATTCCTTTTTTTTTTGTCTCAGCTTCACCACTCTGTATACAGCAGTGTCACCTCAGCAGTGAATTAAACATACTGACCCCTCAGCCTCACAGCACTACATACATCAGTGTTACGCTCCGCTGTGTTTTGTGTGCATGCATGCGCCCGCTCTCTCTCTCTCTCTCTCTCTCTCTCTCTCTCTCTCTCTCTGTCTCTCTCTCTCTCGGCACTGCACCGATGTCCCATCAAGCACCTCTGTGTTGGAGCATGATATTGATATTGAGCACAGTCCCATTAAGCAGCATCCGTACAGGTAAACCCAACGAAACGTGCCCTCCTAAAGCAGGAGACAGAATATTTGATCAAACATGGCCTTGCTACACGTAGTTTTAGTCCTGGGTCCACTCCTTGTTTACAGACGGCACTTACCATTTTTGCACTGATTTTAGAAATGTAAATACAGTAACAAAACCAGACTCCGTCCCTCTGCCCCGCATGGAGGATTGCGTTGATAGTGTCGGCTCTGCAAAATTTGTAACGAAGCTAGACTTATTAAAGGGTTACTGCCAAGTGCCACTTACCTCTCGTGCCTCTGACATTTCCACTTTCGTCATCCCCGAAGATTTTGTGCAATATTCTGTAATGGCTTTCGGACTTTCAAAGGTTAATGAATCATGTGTTAGGTGATGTGCCTAATTGTGCCGCTTACCTTGATGTTCTGGTGTACTCCAATAGATGGGACCACCATCTGCAAGTGTTATACAGTGTGTTTAGCCATTTGCATGATGCCTCACTCGTTCTAAATTTGGAGAAATGTGATTTTGCAAAAGGTGGTAAAACAGTAGGACAGGGTCAGGTGAATGATGCTAAAGTACAAGCAATCAGTGCCTTCCCCGTCCCTACCACTAGACGTGAACTGAGGCGATTCCTAGGTAGGGCTGGATACTATAGCTGTTTCTGTAAAAACATTTCAGTGGTTGTATTGCCCCTCACTAACCTGCTCTGAGCAAATGTCCCCTTTGTGTGGTCACCTGAGTGCAAATTAGCCTTCAACTCCGTGAAGCTGCTGCTCAGCAGCTCCCCTGTGCTTGCTGCACCTGACTTCAGCAAAACCTTTAAGCTGGAGGTTGATGCTTGTGCTACATGAGCCGGCGCTGTTCTTCTACAAGAAGGTGAAGCTCACACTGACCATCCTGTGTGTTTCTTTTCCAAGAAGTTTATAAAACATCAATTAGTCTATAGCATAATTGAAAAGGAAACCCCTGTCCACACTGAAGTTTGATGTGCTTCAAATAAAAACAATCTCTTCGTTTTGTATTTAACTTTAATGCAGTAAGGTGGAACTCTAATGCAAATAGAAAAGAAATAGAACATGAATAATATATTTGAGCATACAAGGCTATTGTGAAATTCTGAACTCACCAATATGGTCTAATTGAATTAATAATAATATAATAATATGACAATGTGATTTTGGCATTATTTTATTGAGGATTTATTTTCTTATTCAGCATTTCTTATTTTGTATTTTTGTTGTTGTTGTTGTCTTAAATTAATAATAAATAATAAATAATTAATGAATTATTATCTAATATAATGTTATTGTTGGCAGGGGTTGGAGGGTTAGTTAAAAATTTTATTCTGTTACAGATACAGACAGTTACTGATTGCTTGACAAAAAAAAGGTATCCACATTACTACTTTATGACTACTTATGTTAATTTTGAATTACTTGTTCTTTAATTTTTGGAGAATATCTGAATCAGAAAGTGGGACAAGAATGGGAAAGCGGGATGGAAACAAGAAATGCATCGTTGAACAGCCTGCAAATGAAGAAAACTCAGAAAACAGCTCTCCTACAAAGGTACGAGATGGCGAAGCTAACACTAGCTCTCTCTCAAATGAGGCAGAAAGTTTAGCCAAAATCCAGGAGGAAATACAAGACTTTCGCAAAGACACACCCAAAAAATAGCTAGCTGACGTTAAGTCTGAGCTTAACAGTGTTAATTATAAATCTTTTTTTTTCTTGGGGTGCATTGGGGGCCCATTACCCATAGCTTGGAGTTGTCTGGAGTTCTCCCCCACAGCTAGACCATCTAGCTCAACACAGGGCCACATATTGGAGACCCCAAACTTGGAACCACACTTTTGTTCTTAAATATTTGACTGTAACTTTTCATGTTTATTTGTAGATCAATTAAATTTCATGCTGTTTAACTTTAATAATATACTGGAGGATAAAGGCATATGACTAGGGACAAAGTAAACTTTATTTCTTTTAATGTCAATGGGCTGCTGGACCCAGTAAAACATAATAAAACTTTAGCTAAAATGAAGAAAGAACAAGCCCATGTAGAATACTTACAAGAAACTCATTTGAATGGTAATGAACATGAAAAACTAAAGAGGATGGACTTTACCCATTCATATAAATCGGGGCATAGGAGGGGGGTTGCTAGATGTTTTGAAAAAGTGCACGAAATGGGGGATAAAGAGGGCAGATTCATTCTAGTAAGAGGGAATATAGAGGGATATCCAATTATCTTATTAAATGTATATGCACCTCCAGGAAGTGATATTGGTTTCTTCCAAAAAATGACTAAAATCATGGTGACAGAAACAGAGGGTCTCCTGGTATGTGGGGGGATCTAAATATACCAAAGTTAGACTCCTGTAGTGGGAAAACCTATGAACTAAAGTCCTTACATGAGAAAGTAAATGTACTTTTTGAAGATGAAGATCAACATATGGAGGGACCTCTTTCCTAAGAAAAGGGATTACACCCACTACTCAGCTCCTCATTCTCTATATACAATAATAGATTATTTTATGGAAAAGATAAAGATAAAATAAGCTCCTGTGAAATTGGGACAATAGCTTTAAGTGACCATGCACCTGTATATTTATCAGTTGATTTTGATTTGAAGAATAATACGTGGAAACTAAATACTTGCCTACTGAATGACCCCTGTTTCAGGGAACAAATTAAAAAGGAAATTAGTCTCTATTTGTAATTTAATGATAATGGAGAAGTTTCACCTCATATTCTGTGGGATACTCTGAAGGGTGTTTCAAGAGGGAAAATTATAGCAATATCTGCATATATTAAAAAAACAAAGGAATAAAACATTGAAAGCACTAAAAAGTAAGCTGAAGGAAAAAAGACACAAGTTAAGCTTGGCACAAGACTAAAGGAAATCAGACATGAAATTAATAGCTTGGCTACACACAAAATCAAGAAAACTTTAATGTTTTTGAGTCAGAGACACTCTGAAACTGGCTCCAAATCTATGAAAATATTGGCAAGGAAACTGAAAAAAAATATATCAGAAAACGCTGTTCATAAAATTGTGGATCCCAGAACGAAAACAATAAAACATAAGTTAAACTAAATTCAGGAAGTATTTGAAGCATTTTATAAAAATCTTATTTTCTAAAATTCCAGGGGGAAGCTAAACTCAAATTGATAACTATCTGAATTCCCTAGAGTTACCCACTTTAAATGATGAACAGAACAGATTGACGACTGCTGATATAACTGAAGGTGAATTAAAAGCTGCAATTAGTAGGCTTAAACCAAATAAGTCACCAGGATCAGATGGCTTCACAACAGAATGGTATTTAATCCCCATTATGCGCCCCACATTAAATTGTTTTTTTTTTTTAAAAAAAAAGCATAAATGCCACCTAGATGGACAATCTCAACAATACTTAAAGAAGGCAAGGATAAAATGAAGATCGTTGCACATTATAGATCATATACAAAAAAATAAAACTGAAGCAATAGTGATGAGCATTTGTGCTGAAAAGGCATTTGATTCAGTTAACTGGTCATTTCTTTACAGAGTCTTACACAGGTTTGGTCTACAGGATATGATCATTAAGACCATACAAGCACTATGTGATAAACCCACAGCCAGGATCATAATTAATGGAAATGGAAAGTGTCACCTTAGAAAGAGGTTCGAGACAGGCTTGTGCGTGGTCACCCCAGCTCTTTGCTTCATATCTGGAACCACTAGCTCAATTTATCAGACAAAATGAAGATATTAAGGGAATTACAATTAAAGGAACAGTGCAAAAATTGGCCTGTTATGCAGATGATATCTTAATATATCTAGGACAACCAACATACTCTTTACCTAATCTCGTTTGAGCAATATGGCCAACTATCAGCATACAAAATTAATATCAGTAAAACTCAGTTACTTTCATATAACTATGCCCCATCGGGAGAAATTGCAAGCAAATACCCTCTAACATGGCACACAGAATCTTTGAAATATCTAGGTATCACTATACCAAAAGATATAGCACAATTATCAGAATATAATTATCAGCATATATATGGAAAAATTAAAGAAGACATTCCACAAGATCCTTAGTTCAAGAACTGAATCCATTACAATGAATGTATTACCCAGATTGTTATATCTATTTCAGACCCTACCTATTTGATCAATCAAAACCATTTTAATGAACGGCAAGTGGGAAGACCTCGGGTCTGTCTCAAAACGTTGCACTTAGTTAAAGAAAATGGGGGGGGGGATTACCTTCTTTCAGAGGTTATTATTTTGCAGCGCAGATGAGGGCCATTATACAGTGGTGTAACCCATCATATGATGCTCAATGGAAAAATATGGAAGAGAAAATACCTTCCATCCCTATACAGGCAGTTTTAGCCAACGGGAATCTGCAAAATTTTATAAACACTATAGACAACCCATGGCTAAAATGGACTCTTAAAGTAGGAAAACTACTATAAAAGAAGACAAATTAGAGGGAGACATTGTGACTCTTAAATCGTGCATATGGTTCGGACTTCATGCCAAACAAACTGTACACTACGTTTAAGGAATGGGCGAAGGGAATTACAGCTCTATGCAGTATAACGAAAGAAGGACTATTGCTTAGTTTTGAAACACTTAAGACTTTTATCAGTATCTACAGATGCGTCATTATGTTAACACAGAGGCTAAAATGTAACTGAGATAAATGCAGCTTTGATGGAACTGTTTAGGAAGGCATATAGGTCAGATATGAGGAGTAGAATCAATTTATATTTGTATAAGGCTTTGTTAAATTTACTACGTCCTTTTGAAAATCCCACTACGATAGTATTCCCCCTGTCTGCTGGAGAAATTGCGGTAATCAAAATGCAGAGCCTTACCATATTTTTGGGATTGCTCTGTTATTAAAGATTACTGGAGAGAGATACATAAGATAGATAGATAGATAGATAGATAGATGGGAAATTTAGCAGCCAGTAGCAGTTACACAATACAGCACAGTTAAACATTAAAACAAATACAAAAAACAGGGTTGTGCAGTATGAAAAAACCTAAATGGGTAGCAGTATTATTAACTGTTAACTATAAACTATAAACTATAAATAAACCTCGCAAGGAGGCAAGAAATATATACAAGAAAATAGAAAAAATAGCTGCAGACCTGTAGAAAGATAGTGCAATAGTAATAAATAAATGTGCATGAATGTGCAGAGGGCGCAGTTATCAGCAGATAATGACTGAATTAACATAAATAAATAAACATGTGCATATATTGGTATTTAAGTAAAGTGGAGTGTCCAGGGGTTTAGATGTACAGTATATATAGTAAAGTGTCCAGAGTGTCCAGGAGTTAAGATGTACAGTATATACAGTAAAGTGTAAAGTGCAAATAAATAAACCTATGATTAAACAGAGAAATTAGTCCTCAGCTGTCCTCTTCCCTCTTCCGGCCCCGCGGGGAAGAGTTGAAGAGCCTGATGGCTCTCGGGACAAAGGATCCCCGGAGTCTGTCTGTGGAGCAGCTCTGTGACAGCAGCCTGCCACTGAACTTGCTCCTTTTGTCCATGATGATGGTGTGCAGTGGGTGTCCATCATCATCCATAATGGACATAACAAGCCCTACAAGACATTTTTCAATGTGAAATACCCCTAAGTAGAGTAAGTATATTTATTTTGGACATACACCCCAGAAATGGTTGAAAAAAGATAAATGTTTAATGAATATTCTACTGGTAGCTTCTAAAAAAGCCCTTACTAGGAAATGGCTATTACAGGAGAGCCCAACTTTAAATGCATGGATGGAAATTACGATGGATATCTATGAAATGGAGAAAATAACAGCATTTGTCAACTTTAAACTGGAACAATTTGACTCATATTGGGACAAACGGATTAACTATGTAATGCCCCGTAGACCTGATTTTATTTTTTACAAATTGAGGCCTATTGTCAAGAAAAGATCACTCCCTGCTTGTACATAGTTTTCTTGTCTGTTTTTTTTATTGTGTTTTTTGTTTGCTTTTTCTTTGTCTTTTTTTACATATACTAATGGTATCTGAGATATAACCCTTTGTGATATTTACTGGTGCATGCTGAATGGCAATAAAAATAAATTTAAAAAAAGAAAACTGCTATTCCATTCCGCCCCACAACTGCTATTTTACGGTTCACAGTTGTAGCTTTTCTTTAGGTCATACTGTCATACCTGCTGGTTCTTCTCTCACTTTCGATCTCCCGGACTCCATTTCCCATAACCCACCACCCGATGACATCACCATCACATGCTCACAATCCTCCAATCCCGTTCAGCTTTTCAGATCCTCCTCCCCGGAGTACTAACACACACCTGTTCACACACATTGCCACTCTGTGGCTGTGTCCGAAATCGCCTACTTAGTCAGTATGTACTAGATTGAACCCAGTGCGCACTGCTCGACCGGTGAAGCAGTAGGCTCTTTCAGTACACGAGTACGTAGTATCCACGCAACCTTGGACGTACTACGTTCGCCATCTTGCCAACGTCATTTGACGTAAGACGTCACGCCACCACTGTAGAAATCCCGCCATTCATTCAAGTTTCGGACTTCATACCCGGAACAGCGTGCTGAACCCACCCTGCACACTAAAATGGTGAGTAGTGCCACTCCGGGTTTGATATCCAAATCTCTGCTGGTACCAGTCACTCTGCACTGCCAAGGGTCTTATGTGTTTGCAGCCCTGATTGACTGGGGCAGAGTCCCCGTGGCATCATGGGATAGGACAGTGTACTGTGGTCGCATACTTCAAAATCTCTCTCGATGTAGTACGTCATCCGGGGACTTTTTTTTTATTCGGACATACTATTCTCGCATACTGCTTTCGCGTACTGTATAGTATGGAAGTACGCCATTTCGGACGCAGCCTGGCTCTCAGAGAAGTCAGCAGCTCTTACTTCCTGATTGCTGAATACATAGCAAGCTGCTGCTGCTGCTGACCCCTAGTGGTTGTCAAAATGAACTACAACTAATTACAAAAACACCTTTCCCTTTAGAAAACCAAATCTAAACGCGTCTTGTGACATGACATTCCTATTCTTTTGATGATGAGTGTACGTTTGAAATTCAACGTGTAATGTATGTTACATGCAATAAACAATATAAAACATACAGATTATATAGGGATAAACATAAATAATAATGTCTGAACACATTATAGTTGTAATTATACTTATTTAATTATATACATATTTAATTTTTATTACATTCATCTCATGGCTCATATAAGCTATTACCCAATCAGAGCGCTGAGGGCGGGGCTTGACTCAATACTGGTGGGATTTAAAGTAACGACCGTTCCGCCTGTTTCCGTGATCACGTCGTTCCTTCCCAGGTGGTGCCGCTCCAGACCAGGTGGTGGCGCTAATGGTGTAACTATTACTGTCTCCAACTGCACTAAAGCGGAGAAGCAGGTTGTGTTGTGATCTGCAGTTCACGCCTCCGCGCTCATTCAGTGTTGTTGCTGGAGGAACAGAAACAAGAGCTGAACTACTGAAGGTAGGAAGCTGTCCGACACTCAGTGTTCTTCATTCACTCTGAGACAAACAGCTGGAGACACATCTGATTTCTGTTGCGACAGAATATTTGGTTGTTAACGTTTAAAGTTATTTGGGATAGTAAATAAATATACTGACTGATTGATAAAGGTTTCTCTGAATATTATATACTGGTAGGCTGAAGTAATAAGAACTGGCTCTTAGTTGATTGTAGATTAATCACACTAATTAATCTACGTAAGGGTTACGTTTATTACTACGTCTGCACGATAAGCCATTACCTACAATACCTGCATGACACCACTTTACGTATCTAGATTCAACATATCCTCTAAATAAATAAAATAATATTTTTTTGTAAAAGTGGTAGTGTAATTTAATTTATCCAGATTGATTAATATGAGAAACGTTAAATTACAGAACTATATATATACACATATACATATATTACTGCCATAAACTATATATGTACATATACATATATTACTGCCAAAGACTGTGCAGTGTTGTTGCACAGTTGCAGTGCTGTTACAGTGTTGTTGACAAGATAGTTGGGGATGTTCCATAAAGAAGCATGATCAGACAAAGAAAAACAGTAAAAGAGAATTTTATTATATTTCCTGAAAGCAGTTATGGCTGTACTTGTGTTATATTTATAACAATTTTGGGACTACTTGTCTAATATCAAATATAAATGTAATGGGGCTGTGTGTACACATGGTGATTGTATTGGGCCTATCTGAGACCAGGGCTGTCTTTTAGTCCCAGTCCGTCTCTATATATACATATATATGTGTATGTATGTATGTATATGTATGTATGTATATATATATATATGTATGTATGTGTGTATGTATGTATGTGTCAGTTCTGTGTCATCTTCATTGTCAGTTTGTGAAGCAAGCAAATATATACTGTATATGTATATCTATATCTATATATCTATATGTCTCTCTACTGTAAGATATGAAAGACAATCTAAACAGTGGAAGAAACTTGACAGTGCAGCAGTAATGTTTCACTGGAAGCATAAGTCAAATTTATCCACTCTCAAAAAGCCTAAATATCTTTGGAGCCCCAAATATGTACTACTGTTTCTTGTTATGCTAGCTGCTTTACATTTGACATTAGTCACATACCACAAACCAACCAGTATCCTTCCTCTTCATATACCAAACTTGAAAATCCAAAAATTGTTATAAATATATCACAACAAGTACAGCCGTACCTGCTTTCAGGAAATATAATAAAATTCTCATTTATAGTTTTTCTTTGTCTAATCATGTTTCTTTATGTAACATCCCCATCTTTCTCATCAACAACACTGTAACAGCACTGCAACTGTGTAACAACACTGTACAGTCTTTGGCAATCATGCAGCAGTTTTGCTTTGCACACCTGGTCAGTCTACAAGTAAAAGACTAGCAGCAGCGCCTCCCCCAGGTTGCACTCTGCTTTTACAGTAGACTGTGAATGAGAAAAAACTACATACTTTTACTTTGAAAGGGGGTCTAAATAGCATTTAGGGGGGCAGGGGGTAAACCCACCATAAAACTGGTCTAGCGATGCCCATGACCATACAGTTTCAGTGATCTATACGTCTCTCTCTTTATGCTTTCTGCCAGTTGACATAAGTGGAACACTCATGATTTGGATCAGACCTCTTCGGTTACTTTGCACATTGAGTTTAGATTTTCTTTTTCTTCTTCCAGGAATACATGATGCCCTGTTTCAAGTCTCCCCCTGCACTTTCCTACCCAGCTTAAATGTGCTTCCATAAACATGTCAGGATATTCCATCAAGAGAAATGCTGAAAAGCTGCTGAAACAAGTGATGTAAGAATATGACATCCAGAACACATTCCAGTACTCAGCAAACATCATCTAGAACCCTCTATATAAACACATCTCACATTCAAACACAGAAATGCAGCACAGAGAGAGCTCACTACTGCTTGGAGTGTGGAAAGAGTTTTACTAAAAAGAGTACTCTCAAAAGACACCAGCGCATTCACACAGGAGAGAAACCGTATCACTGCTCAGAGTGTGGGAAGAGTTTTATTGCACACGGCTCTCTCCAAGAACACCAGCGCATTCACACAGGAGTTAAATCATATCACTGTTCGGAGTGTGGGAGGAGTTTTACTCAGCAGAGCTCCCTCTATCGGCACCGGCACATTCACACGGGAAAGAAGCCGTATTACTGCACAGAGTGTGGGAAGAGATTTCATTGTCATAGTCATCTCCAAACACACCTGCTCATGCACACAGGAGAGAAGCCGTTTTGCTGCTCGGAGTGTGGGAAGAGTTTTACTTGTAAGAGGAATCTCCAAAACCACCAGCGCATCCACACAGGAGAGAGGCCGTATCACTGCTCAGAGTGTGGGAAGAGTTTTAACTGTCAGAATCATCTCAAGCAACACCAGCGCATTCACACAGGAGAGAAGCCGTATCACTGCTCAGAGTGTGGGAAGAGTTTTAACCGACCAAGCTGTCTCCAAGAACACCAGCGTATTCACACAGGAGAGAAGCCCTATCACTGCTCGGACTGTGGGAAGAGTTTTAATCAACAGAGTCATCTCAGACAACACCAGCGCATACACACAGGAGAGAAACCGTATTACTGCTCAGAGTGTGGGAAGAGTTTCAGGCACTTAAAGACTTGGACGACACACAAGTGCACTAAAAGTAGTAATGAGTGCAGCCTTCACACGTGCTTCCAGACTACATTTCAGACTGTTCTTAGAGAAAAGTCACCTACTGTTTAAAGTTGCTTCTAAAATATGAGCAGAAAATGAAATACACTGACATGTCACTGGCCAGCGTGCTTATGGGAGGGCGATGTGAATTATCCAAGTTCGAACGAGCCATGATGGTGGGTGCCAAACGGATGGGAGGTTCCATTTCCGAAGTTGTGTGGGCATTTAACATTCCTCGATCCACAGTGTTACGTGTGTATCAGGAATACATCATAGATAGCATTACCACCTACAGTGGACAGCGCAGTAGTCAACCACGGGTGCTTTAAAGGTCATGACCGCCAGGGTCTGGCTCAAATGTCTGTGCAAACAAGACAAGTAACTCTGGCAAAAAATCATATCCACATTCAAGGCAGAAGCCCCCACATGCATATCCCACAGGTCAGTGCAGCGTTCTTTAGCTTCCATGGGATATGAGAGCGGAAGACCCACCAGAGTGCCTCTGTTAACATCACAACACTGGACACAGTGCCTCATCTGGGCTAGTGCGGTTGGAAACTGTACCCTAGAAGATTGGCAACATGTGGCGTGGTCTGATAAATCACAGTATCGCTTGTTATGGTGTGCAGGCTGGAGGTGGTTCCATACTGGTCTGGAGTATGTTCTCATGGCGTGGGTTGGGCTCAGTAGTCTGCCGAAACGCATCATTGACTGGTGCCCACTATGTTTCACTGCTTAAAGCACATTTGCAGCCCTTCATGGAATTCATGTACCTCCACAGTGATAGTGAAATGTCTTGATTAGGCTTATGTCAAGAATATCCTATCATGCCTTGTTTGATGATTCATATAGTCTTGTCGTGAGCATGCTGGCCAATGTTTAGCCACAATTTTCTGTAGTGAACAGGAAAGTCAAGGCTCTGCTGCTATTCAGGGTGCGGTACTGCAAATTTCCTCAATTTTTATTTTTATTTTTTTCAACATTTTTAATAAAGTTGAAAATCACGGAGAAGCACCACATTCAGTAACATGTTGTTTACTTTGTGATTTAGTGTATACAAGCTAGTGTAGTGCTACTGTTGTAATGATGGAAGTTTTGGTAAACGTTTGACAGTGTGCAAAAGCTTGTTTGATTCTTACACATTAACTAGTTGGTGCTCGTTGCAATGAAAGTTCCACTTTGTCTTCACTTTTAACCTTTAGGACATGTTTTATGTATACTGCATGTTTGAAAGGACTGCTATGAAGAAGATATGCTCTCAAGAACTACAACAGTAAAGTTTTTGTTGTGCTCGGCAGAACTGTACAGCTTTGTAATGGAGACACAGGAGTAAAACGGACTGCAGGACACAAATATATCTAAGTGACTCTCCTCAGGATGGCCTATGCATGCCTATTTTACACAGCAGAAAGTTGCAGGCCAGACTTTCCAGCCTCCCTGCTCAGTATTTGCCTCCTGATTTCTTTCTTTAGGATTTTGTCTTAGTTAAGCAACATGGTACCCTGTTGAGTTTATGTTTCTGTAAACCTGACAAAAAAAATCCTTTCCATCTTTTGAAATTCACTCTGTGGTCTTTTCTTTAGTTTTTCGGGGGTGTTGCATCATAGAAATTATGAATATTTGTTTTTTGTACATTTTTACATTTTGATCTTAGTCATGCTGTGGTAAATTACTCAACATTAGACAAGCTTTACCTAGCAGTTCTCTTTGGCAAAAACTGTCTGTCACTACAGCTGTTTAACGTATTCCGCCATGCTATATAACATATTCAATTTATTTTGCTAAATATGTTACATGTACAAATAATTTGTCTTGTTGAGTGCACAGGTGTAGCATACTAAACTGACCAGACAAAGCATATTATTAAAGGAGAAATACAATAACTAGAGGAAGCAGTAAGATTTAGATGTTTGTTTGATGTTTTGTAAATGTGAAATTATCTAAAGCATTGAATATGTAAATATGTACGAAAAAATTGTTGCACCCGGAAGGAATCAACCACAAATGAAACGTGGTGGGTAGGTTTGATATCGTGAGACATGCCAATGATTCCAGTTTCATGCTCAGCTGTGCATGTGACATAAGCAGGAACGGGCGTTATCGCTGTACCTGACTGACCCAACAGCCACGATTGTGGACATTCAGTGAGCAGCAGTGATGCCCTCCATGAGTCATCCTGTTAGTGCCAGCACCGTTGACAAACAGCTGCATGATGCAGGACTACATGCACGCAGACCGTTACGACGACCGCTCTTAACACCACATCAGTGTCGCCAAAGACTGCAGTGGTTTCGTGCCAGACTGTCATGGAGTGACTCAGTATGTTTGCGGGTCCTCTTCAGTGACAAGTCACGCGTTTGAACTCAAACTTGCAATGCCTTTCCAAACCTGCAATATTACAAATGAAATGTGTAAATACAGCTGATATCAATGTTGACACTGATATTTTTGAGGTAAAGCTTGGAGGTTGGAACTTCTGTGTAAGGCTGGATCCTATTCGCTCGCCTGCTCCTGCTCAGACCGACTCCCCTTGTCACTGATTAACATTCTGTTTATTTGCAGGTGGGTGGACATGGTGGGCATGTAATGTCAAATAAAAGAGATCTCAGTAAATCAGATGAAAACAAGGGTTAGTTAAGCCTAATTCAGAAACAACATGAGTAAACAAAATGAAGAACCGGTGCAAGAAAAGGGAGGAACAAGAAAAAGGAGGGCAAGTGTTGTCTATCTAGTGAATACAAACAAATGTAGAGAAGGTTTAAAGGTGTAATGACATCCAAGAGCAAATTTTACAAAATTTTACTTAAGAAAAGTAACTTTAAAAAATATTAATGTGCAAACAAGAAATTAGCAACTATTCTTATTTCTGTTTAATTACAAAGCCAAAATACTGTGGAAAGGTTTTAGGAAGCCATGGAAATTGTTTAGAACTATTTATCTTAGCAGTCAACGTGTTTTTGCCAGTTATGAATATACTGGTTAAAAAAATACAGTTGTAAGACCTCTGTTTTGCCTTTTTTTTTTTTTTTTTACTGCACTTGTAACGCTTCTGCCCAGACAGAGAGGGAGAGCCTTCGGGGTAGCTGTGAGGAAAGGAGTTAGCGCAAGCACTTGAGCCACGCAGACATTGGTGTGGGTATTGCAATATGCTTGTTTATTTACTATTAAAAACTAAACCCAGTTCCATGGCTACTACGGTCTTTATGATTTTTTTTTTGGGTGCTTTTTTGAGTTTCAGAGGAGCTTTGCCCATCAACCAAAGGCAGGACACAAAGTCTGGTTGCTGACAAATGATTCAAGGACAAATGATTCACACTCGGCCCGTCATGTGACGTAAGCAAGGATGGGCCTTATCGTTGTACCTGACTGACCCAACAGCCACGATTGCAGACATTCAGCAAGCAGTGATGCCCTCCATGAGTCATCC
>CM067499.1:6243428-6260907 GCA_034552555.1 Semaprochilodus insignis
ATGGAGGGCATCACTGCTTGCTGAATGTCTGCAATCGTGGCTGTTGGGTCAGTCAGGTACAACGATAAGGCCCATCCTTGCTTACGTCACATGCGCTACCTAGCGTGAAACTTGCATCATTTGTCAGCAACCAGACTGTCCTACCTTTGGTTGATGGACAAAGCACCTCTGAAACTCAAAAAAAAGCACCCAAAAAAAAGTCTTTTTAAACATTTGCACAAGTGAACGAACCTCGAGTTACCACCCACAATTATCCATAAATGGCCCAAGCAGATTACCCCAATGAATGATTAAATATTCATTGATGAGTATGATAGTGGTGACAATGGTGGAACCAAAGATATTGAGATTTAATAAAAACATCAAACAAAACAATGCTTACGTATGCAAGCTGTGGTCTAATATGGAGCTTAATTTGTATGAATTGGTATATTATATGGCTGTACACAGGGGCAAAATTTTCATCAACGTACTTTGGCTTTCCCAACAAGTATTTCCTTATATATCTCAATTTCTGAGTTAAATGTTGCTTATGCACATTCCAGACTCATTTTTGTGCATACACACCACTTAGAATCAGGCCCCAGATTTTACCTAAATTTAAGGCATTTTATTTGTATTTGAAGCAACGGTCACCTTCTACTCAGTTCTACAATGATGGAAACTGCAGTACTGTGGGCTACTATCATGACTGGTAGGATAAACTGGAGATAGGCATAAGGTTCTTACCTCAAGTCCTTCTCAAGGAACACTTACTCTCCAAATATCACAAAGAACATCCTTTAAAAAAAATCCTTTAAATCTCCTTAAAATGGATGAGTTGACTGACATCTATGCAACTTTGTTTGTAAACTAGGAATAACCAGTTTGTGTATAGGAAGCAAAGGAGCAAAAGAGGGCTTCAAGGAGTCAAGCACACTGTCAAATGTTTGTCAAAACATTCATCATTGCAACAGCAACACTATACTAGCTTAGCTGTACTACATTAAAAAGTAAACAACATATTACTGAATGTGGAGCTTCTCCATTGTTTTTAACATACATTACATCATTTTGAGCAGCACGTGCAGCACCGCACCCTGAGCTTGTGTTCAGCACAGGGAATTCTTTTATTTTATGCTCATATTTTAGAAACGCTGTAAACAACAGTTGGAAATCTGGTCCGGAAGCACCATTACTTTAGATCCTTTTCTTCCCCAAATGTGTTACACTCATCACTGCCCATTTCCATCACTTCTCTTAATGCACCTGTGTTTCCTCAAATTCTTTGCATGCCTGAAGTTCTTCCCACACTCTGAGCAGTAATACGGCTTCTCTCCTGTGTGAATGCGCAGGTGTAGTCGGAGATGACTCTGCAGAGTGAAACTCTTCCCACACTCCGAGCAGTGATACGGCTTTTCTCCTGTGTGAATGCGCTGGTGTTCGTAGAGACAGCTTGGTCGACTAAAACTCTTCCCACACTCTGAGCAGTGATGCGGCTTTTCTCCCGTGTGAATGCGCTGGTGCTGTTTGAGATGACTCCGATGATTAAAATTCCTCCCACACTCTGAGCAGTGATACGGCCTCTCTCCTGTGTGAATGCGCAGGTGGTTTTGGAGATTCCTCTTACAAGCAAAACTCTTCCCACACTCCGAGCAGCGATAAGGATTCTCTCCCGTGTGAATGAGCTGGTGTGTTTGGAGATGACTCTGACACTGAAAACTCTTCCCACACTCTGTGCAGTGATGCGGCCGCTCTCCTGTATGAATGCGCTGGTGTCGACGGAGAGAGCTCAGCTGAGTAAAACCCTTCCCACACTCCGAACAGTAATAAGGTTTAACTCCTGTGTGAATGACCTGGTGTATCTCGAGATGGCCAAGGCGATGAAAGCTCTTTCCACACTCTGAGCAGTGATATGGCTTCTCCCCTGTGTGAATACGCTGGTGTGTGTTGAGAGTACTCTGTAGAGTGAAACTCTTCCCACACTCTGTGCAGGGATATGGTTTCTCTCCTGTGTGAATACGCTGGTGCCTTTGGAGAGTGAGCTGTCGAGTAAAACTCTTCCCGCACTCCGAGCAGTAGTGAGTTTTCTCCTTGCTGCATTTCTGTGTTTGTGTCTGAGATGTATTGATGTCGAGGGTACCAGATGACGTTGGCTGAGCATCAGAAAGTGTGCTGGATGCCATACTCTGTCACCAGCTTAACTTTCCTCTTGGTGGAACGTTCTGATGTGTTTAAGCAAGCACATTTAAGCTGGGTCGCAAAGTCCAGGAGAAAACTTCAACTCGAACAAAACATCTTTTAATTCTGGAAGAAGAAAAAAAAAAATTAATATCAATGTCCAATGGAACAAAAGTAGTCTGATAGAAGTCATGAATTAAAAAGCGCATAGAAAGAAAAAAGGAATACAATTCCGACACTATATACATTTTTCCTTTGAATGTTACAGAATTCTTTGCTTTAAAAAGTCATTAGGGAGCCAAAAAAAAAAGTAAGCTTTTGAGCTTATGTGACTCACTGCGGTGCTCATGGCAAGTCAACATCAATTATTACAGGACCAATTGTTATGGGCAGGTAGTAGGATTCATGGGTGGTGCAGACCCCATGAAGCCATGGACCCCAGTTGTCAACAAGACATTGTGCAGGCTGGTGGTAGTGGTTTCATACCGGTGTGGGATGCGTTCTCATGGCAGGGGTTGAGTTCACTGGTCCAACTAAACACATCATTGACCAGTGTCTACATTTCATGCTTGGTGAACATTTGCAGGCATTCATGGCTTTCATGTACTCCATAATGAGAAGCACCGTTCCCATCAGGTCCAAGTTGTCCAGAATTGGATGGAGGAGCACTCTGGAGAGT
The DNA here is from genome assembly GCA_034552555.1 of Semaprochilodus insignis. NCBI lineage: Eukaryota > Metazoa > Chordata > Actinopteri > Characiformes > Prochilodontidae > Semaprochilodus > Semaprochilodus insignis. Next base: position 6,246,268 of record CM067499.1, read on the forward strand.
TCCACTGGATGGTGTGGCCTACAAGTTCACCTGACATAAGCGAGGCATTCCACCATCATGCCTTGTACAAACTCTGGTAATTCATGCCTCCTTGCCATGAGTACACTGGACAATGTTCACATTCACATGATAGCGAGTTTGATAGAGAGTATCATTGTTCAACCTCACAAAGGTTTCCCAACAGGAACAAGATCCAAATACACACACACACACACACACACACACACACTTACCATGTTTACACATACATCTACACGTTACACGTTACACTACGCGTCCAAAATGCGTAGTGTAATGGCTGATTAACAAAGAAGTTAACCAACCAAATATTCTGGTACAGCAGCTCACATTACTCAGCCTAGTTAGAATGAAGCTGCTTTTTCAGAAATCAAATGTATCTCCAGCTGTTTGTCTCAAAGTGAATGAAGAACAGTGAGTGTTAAAGTGTCGGACAGCTTCCTACCTTCAATAATTCACCTCTTGTTTCTGTTCTTCCAGCAACACTGTTTGAGCGCCGAGGTGTGAACTACTGATCACAACACAATCTGCTTCTCCGCTTTAGTGCAGTTGGAGACCGTAATAGTTACACCATTAGCGCCACCACCTGGCCTGGAGCGACCATACGCTGAAACACTGCGATCACGGGATGTGGAGGAACTCTCTGGTCGTTATTTTAAATCCCACCCGTATTCAGCACTCTGACTGGATCATTTCAGTGGATTAGTAAAAAAGAAATCAGAGTATTCATAATTTCCCATGACGTCAATTTTAATTTTTGATTTTTCTGTAGCATCAAGATTCAGATTTAACAAATAAACTTACAAGATGCAAAAAATAAGCCAATCAGCAATAGATAAAATTTCTTTTGTATGTGGTCTTATCTGGATAGTATAATTGAATTTAAAAAAACCTTTTGTGAGTGCACCCTCTTTAATAAACATGTGAGTGCACCTAACTTTAATTTCTTTTTTTATTACTTTTTCTATGTAAAAAAAAATCGGTGTAATTTCCCCTTCCGTAGCCAATACATCCTTTTATTTCTACACTCTAAGAAATGAAACACTGGTATTGTTTGCATTACATAATTGTTTTATGGTGAAATTACTTTTACTATTTCACAGTAAAAAATAAGCACGTTTCATTGCATTAAAATAATAATATGAGATTTCAAGGCTACAAAATACCACAGATTAAAATCAACATAACTAGCTCGCTTTAAACGTAAGTATAATATTGCTAAGTAGAACTGTCTTTCCCATTGGCTCTTGTCATCATCTATTTGCATATTGTTTTACTTTTTTTACTCACCGTCTTTGTGTTGTCTCTTCCCCTGGCCTGCCTTCCACTGTGTATGCTACTTTCTATGTTCCACAGTTAACTGGCTAGCCACATTGATGTTGGCTGTTAGTGCAAGTTGCCATGCACCCTACTGCTGAGTATAATTCTATGGTAGCTCAGTAGCACAGAAGAAACCTACTAAACTAACATAGATCTAACTTAAAATGAACTTTTCCTACTTTAATTAGTGGAACATAACCACATAAAGTTGAATATGATTAAAACATAAAAATTATCTGTCCAGTCAAAACGGAGTATGAGTACATGTTACTCAAAAGAGCATCTTAAAAGCTACTTAACACAACTGCATGGAACCACTTGGCATGAGATTTTTTTATTAAATCCAGTTAAAAAGCACTTAGTCAAATCACTTTAGTGTGACTTAGTTGAATCCGATATGTATGCTTTACTCAATCAAATATCTTAAAAGCTACTTAACACAGTTGTGTGGGACCGGTTGACATAACATTTTTAAGTAAACCCAACATTTCATTTTTTAGAGTGTATATGCATGGTGATGTGTACAGTGTACAGTAACCTTTATGCGATCTGATCTACTGCAATGCTCATAATCAGCAAAAAATGATTCGGGTGTGGCGTTTTGAAATAAAAAAATGGGATAACGAAAAACATTATTATTATTATTATTTTTATTTATTTATTTATTTATTTTCATTTTGGTCCCTAAAAATAAAAAAAATGGATTGTTTCTTGTAAACATCAATTTAAAAACAAACATGTTTCCCATTTTCCATTTTTAAAATGGGAGATAGGACTAACAAAATTAGGAAATTTGTTTTAATGTTTGGTTGTTTGTTTGTTTTTTGGTTGGTTGTTTTTTAATGTTTTCATTGCTTTTTAATAGATCGATTTTTCCAGATGACACCATATACAAGCTGTGTATCTGTTGTTGGTTGTCAAATTTTTCTGCGCATTGTAATTGAATGTAATTAAATTAGCCTTAACTAATATTGCATCGTATTGTATCATGTAGCCTTAACACGTTCTGTGAGTAAACAGTCTTTTTTAGGACTGCTACAAAGGACATATGCCCTTGAAGACTACAATAGTAAAGTTTTTGCTGTGCTGGGCAGAACTGAACAGCTTTGTAGTGGAGACACTGGAGTATGAAGGGCTGCAAGACAGCAAGCTATCTGAGTGATGTATTGGCGACCTCTACATAGGATGCCTGTCCTACATGGCATAAAATTACATACAGGCTACAACTCATTCATGAACTTTCCATGACTGTTGATGTTCTTTGTGATGCTTGGGGATTTAATTTAAGATGTTCCCTGAGAAGTGCTCTGTGACATGAAGTAAGGACTTGTTTATGCCCATTTCCAGTCTGTCCTACCAGACATGACGGTTGAAACTGGGTATTTCCATCATTGTGGAACTGGGTGGAGCGTGACCACTTTGGGATGTTCAAGGCCTTGAGCCTGACTGAAAGCAACACTCGCCAATGTCGCTAGGATATGCCTGAAGAATGGTAAACCAATATATATGTATGTCATTCTTTATGTAGTAGCATGTGTGTATGTTCTTTAAACATCCCATAAAGTCCATTTTTTGTTTGCTGATGTCTACATAAAAGCTGCGACTGTGAAGGGGAAAATGTCCAGATACAATTTTACACACCCATTTACCACCCTATGCGTTTTCCCTAGAATTGAAATTCAAATTGTTATTCACTTTGAAGCTGTAGTTCTGCAGCCATTGCTGGAGATACATGGAGGATGGGGGAACGGGGATTGGAGGAAACCGGGATTGGGAAGGGTTATTGTAATCAGTCCCCCAGTTTATGTAACAAGGCGAGCAAAATCTAACTGATGTTCAATTTTACCTATTTCACTATACAGTCTGCTCTTTTTAGTTTTTGGCATATATCACATCATGGGAATTATGAATGGGTGTTTTTCATGCTGTGGTACATTACCCACCTTTAGGTAAGCATTACCTTGCAGTTCAGATCTCAAGATGGAGGACTTTATTGATGAATTTATGAAGGACAATGATACAAATGACAGGCCATTTAAGCCTAATTATTTTAAGTCTTGCTGAGAGGCAACTGATGCTATAAATCGCATGGGCTTACCACAATTGGACAATAGAAAATTGGAAAAACATTGCCTGGTCCGAGTCTTGATTTCAGCTGCAACATTCGGATAGTAGGGTGAGAATTTGGTGTAAACAGCATGAAGGCATGGACCCATCCTGCCTTGTTTCAATGGTTTACGGTGCTGCTGCTGGTGTTGGTGGTGTAATCGTGTGGGGGATATTTTCTTAGCACACTTTGGACCCCTTAATACGAATTGAATTGTATCGTTTCTTTCTCCTATGTGTCTTTCTCTTCATGAACATAGTGTACCCATCTCTAAATGGCTACTTCTAGCAGGATAATGCACCATGTCACAAAGCTCAGATCATCTTAAACTGATTTCTTGACTATTACAATAAGTTCACTGTAGTCAAATGGACTCCAAAATCACCAGATCTCAATCCAATAGAGCATCTTCGGGATGTGGTGGAACTAGAGATTTGCATCATGGATGTGGAGCCGACAAATCTCCAGCAATGCTATCATCTTAATATGGACCACATTTTTATGAAAGGAGTTCAGTTTATAAAGGTCAGGTTCTTGGAATTTTGGAACCATGTCTCGATACTCAATCTTGCTGAGGCATACCATGACTCAAGTTAAAAATCCAAAACAACTGTTGCCCTGTTGCTCACAACCCCTACCCAAGTCTCTCTTTATCTCTCTCTTCTTCTCCCCCCCTATAGTATTTGCATGCTGTTTTCTTTCTTTAAGCTGTTTTCTTTTTGCAGAACATAAATAAGTATACCAGACAACAAGTGTAGAGCAAACAAATACACAAGACAATAAATACTGCCAACATGCCAGACATCTTGGCATGGAGTTGTAGAGGTTCCTAAGGGTGTCCTGTGATAATTCATCCCATGCAGCTTAGTGCGACACTCTTCAAGAAGAAACGATAAACAATAAAAAGAGCAGTAAAATACAATAAAGATATTTGCATATGGGCAGTGGGAGAATGGGAATAAACTACTGCAACAATTAAATAATAATAATAAATATAAATAAGTTAAGTTATGAATGTGTAAAGTGACTGTGCATGGATGTGCAAAGTATATGGAGGTAGAATTGCACTATGGATAATATGAATAACATAAGGTGACTACATAAATGTGCATCATGTGCAAAGTGAACAAGGTTAAGTCCAGAGGTAGTAACCAGTCAATCAGTGAGGTGTTGTGGAGGCCACAGCTCTTGGGAAGAAGTTGTTTCTCAGTCTGCTTGTTTTTGTACGGATGGCCCTGTACTGCTTGCCAGACAGTAACAAGTCAAACAGGCGGTGTCCCGGGTGTGTTGCGTCTCTGCTAATGCTGTGGGCCTTCTTCTTTAATCGGCTGGCATACACGCTGTCCAGGTTGGGGAGGTTAGTCCCAATGATCCGTTCAGCCTCCCTGACCACACAATACAGATCCTTCCTCTCTGAGACTGTGCAGCTGGAATACCACACGGTCATACAGTGGGAGAGGATACTCTCAATGGTGCTGCGGTAGAAGTTCACCAGGAGTTTTTGCAGGAGCCGAGCCTGTTTCAGCTTCCTTAGGAAGTACAGTCTCCACACGCTCTACTACTTCTCCAGAGATGTGAAGGAGAAGTATTGTCATTGTACTTGTTGTACTTGTCATTGTAGCCATCCGACAATGGTATTGTTACTAACAGGATCACTCATGGAGGGCATCACTGCTCACTGAATGTCTGCAGTTGATCTGTTGTATAGATCACTGGTCTCATAGGATGAGATTGGAACAAAAACTTGAGATCATTTTGTTGAAGACTTTCTATTTCATTGCTAAATCTAACAGTAGGATCCAAAGTCAACAACTTCTAATGTTGCTGAAATGTCTCTCTATTCCTTGAACATATGCAGTTGTATCTTGAATCACAACAGAACCCCCCAATATTCCTGAATGCTACTTTGGAGGATGATGTATTATATCTGTCACTTGATGATGACGGCACTAGGGGGGTGGTATACACCTGTTTGGTCTATACAGCAGTGTTGGCGGGCGTACCATGAGCAAGCTGAGGAAGGGCAAACTGGCCAATTATTCTTTTTATGCTAGAGTGTTTGCCTCCCACCCTGCAATCCTTTTACTTCAGTCAACAGGCCTGTCACCAGTTGATTTATATTTACATCTCTGAGATACCATGTACTGTTTATACCGCAAAACGTCCGCAGGAAGAAAAACTAAATCGTGAAGATTTGACTGAAAACGGGTGGGATTCAACATAACGAGCCGGTTCCGTGATCACGTGGGTCAAGCGTAAGACCGCTCCTGGTCAGGTGATGGCGCTAATGGTGTAACTATTACTTTCTCCAACTGCGCTAAAGGGGAGAAGCAGAATGTTGTGGTCAGCAGTTCACGCCTCCGTGCTTATACGGTGTTGTTGGAGGACCAGAAGCAAGAGCTGAGTTACTGAAGGTAGTCCGACACTTTAACACTCATTGTTCTTCATTCACTCTGAGACAAACAGCTGGAGACATGTTTGATTTCTGAAATTCGAGCATTGGAGCAAACTTTGATTCTTGGCCTACCCACAGGCACAGTAACGTTGTGACAACCTTGGTCAGACACTGTAAACAGGACCATTTCTAACAACGATGTAGCAACGTCGTAAGAAAGTAGATAATAAGATAGGTTGTGTGTTTGCTGGGTGTTCCGAGTGTTCCGTGTGTTTCCGTTCTTTGTGTGCTAATGTTCCCTGCTAGAAAACTCACTATAGACAAGCATGGCTTATCACCAGTATATGTTGTCTTTTGGATGCTGGTATGGTCATGTTTGGTGACCAACCAAACCAAGCACAAACCATTTTAAACCAATAGAGATCTGTTTAAATAACTGATGATGATTAAATAGCAGCTTGGAGTGAATTCTGGTCTGTTCTGCAAACTGTACATTTCTATACATCTCAAAGTAGTGACTGATTTTCTGATGTATTTCAAACTAGATAGATAGATACTTTATTGATCACAAAGGAAATTTAGCAGCCAGTAGCAGTTTCACAATACAGCACAGTAAAACAAAACAAAAAGGGTTGTACAGTATGAAACCTAAGCAGGTAGGTACCGGCTCAGCAATATTATTAACTATTAAACTATAAACTATAAATAGTACAGTTTGCTATGGATAAATATATCTCACTTTACAATGAGGCAAGAAATATATACACGAAAGTCTATCTACAAAAAAATACAGATATAACTGTAGATCCGTAGAAAATATGTAAGATTCGCGGAGATAAAAAGGCAGTGCAATAATAATAAATAAATGTGCAAGGGGCGCAGATATCCGCAGATAATGACAATACTGAATAAACATAATAAACATGTGCATATAATGTAAAAAAACATGTAATTTTTAGATCCAATGAAGTCTTAGATTCTGAGGATTCAAGATTCAAATGGATTTCCAATATGTTGTGTGTTAAGGTCCTGTTCCAATAAGATTCTGCAGAGCTCTGATAATGTACTACACAAATTGGTTTCTTCTGTTAACACCTCCCACATTGAATTCAAACTAAAATAAACTTTATTGAAATTTGAATGATCACATCAATTATTGTGTTCTGGAATTGTCTATACATGACTTTTTATTAAGGCCTTATGAATCAAATATGCTCAGAAGCTCTGAGGGAAAATGCGTATAGCAAAGTTCATATTCTGGCTCCATAATGACCTTGTAAAAAAGGAGGACCCAGTAACAATCAGCCCAAAAAATGACATAGGATAAAACGTATCATATGGAATAATTTTGTTAACCACAGAGCATAAAGTGGTGGTTTTCGATTCGTCTTGGTCATTTTTGCCAAGAAGATAGCCAGCTCAGCCTCATGACTATGAATGACAACACCTTGAGTATTTTAGATGTCTGTGTATAGTGTTTAAGTAATGTGTTTTTTTTTTTTTTTGGTTTTTCTTTCTGCTAGTTGTAGATGGAGCATTCATGATTTGGATCAGACTACTTTTGTTACATTGCACATTGAGTTTAGATTTCTATTATCTTCTTCCTGAAATGATGTCCTGTTTCAGGTTTTCTCTGGCTTCTTTGTCCACTTTCCAGGACATTCCGCCATGAGGAAAGGAGCTGGAAACAGGTGATTTATGAAAACAATGGCATTCAGAAGACATTCCGGTACTGAGCAAACATCATCAGAGGGCCTCCACACAAATACATCTCACAGACCAACACAGAAATTCAGCAAGGAGAGAACTCACTACTGCTTGGAGTGTGGAAAAGGTTTTACTCTAAAGAGTCATCTCAAAATACACCAGCGCATTCACACAGGAGAGAAGCCGTACCACTGCTCAGATTGTGGAAAGAGTTTCAATCATCAGACTTCTCTCCGACAACACCAGCGCATTCACACAGGAGAGAAACCATATCGCTGCTCAGAGTGTGGCAAGAGCTTTGCACAACAGAGTAATCTCCAGCAACACCAGTGCATTCACAGTGGAGAGAAGCTGCACCACTGCTCGGAGTGTGGAAAGAGTTTTAATCGCCTGGGTTATTTCCAAGAACACCAGCGCATTCACACGGGAGTTAAACCGTATCACTGCTCAGAGTGCGGTAAGAAATTTAACCGTCGGGGTCATCTCATACTGCATCAGCGCGTTCACACAGGAGAGAAGCCTTATTACTGTTCAGCATGTGGAAAGAATTTTACGCAACAGAGTCATCTCCAAAAACACCTGCACATTCACACTGGAGAAAAGTCGTATCACTGCTCGGAGTGTGGGAAAAGTTTTACTCTACAGAGCTCTCTCCTTAGACACCAGCGTATTCACAGTGGAGAGAAGCCGTATCACTGCTCAGAGTGCGGGAAGAGCTTTAATCGATACGGTAATCTCCAACAACACCAGCTCACTCACACAGGAGAGAAGCCTTATCGCTGCTCCGAGTGCGGGAAGAGCTTTAATCGATATGGTAATCTCCAGCAACACCAGCTCATTCACACAGGGGAGAAACCGTATCACTGCTCAGAGTGTGGGAAGACGTTTACTCTACAGAGTTCTCTGTGTCGACACCAGCGTATTCACACCGGAGAAAAGCCGTATCACTGCTCAGAGTGTGGGAAGAGTTTTAATCGACATGGTAAACTCCAAGAACACCAGCGCATTCACACAGGAGAGAAGCCTTACCACTGTTCAGAGTGTGGGAAGAGTTTTAGGTATTTAAAGACTGTGACAGCACACAAGTGCACTAACAGCAGTGCTGGAGATGAGCAACAATAAGTGTAAACACATTCTGGTAATAAATGTTGGGGGACAATAGTGCTTATAGTCTAGATTTGAAACTGTTTCTAGGAGGTCACCACCTATGATTTCTAAAGCATGTGCAGAAAATGAAATAGAATTTCCTGTGCTGAGCATCACGTCAAGCCTACAGCTCAGTCTCCCAGTGAGAAGTTTTTGTCCTGTGAATTCTCCCCAAATAAGTTTGATTTGTAATATACAGTGAAAACATCTGAGAAGTTCTGAGTTCAGTAATAAGATGTAGTTTACTTTATTGCTTGTTGCAGTGAAAGTGCCACTTTGTCTTTGTCACATAATACCTTGCTCTGAGGTGACTCTGGGTGGGTCTTGACCATGGGGCAGGGGGATCTTTATAACAGAAGTTTATGGACGTGTATCATGGCTTATACAGAGATACAGATCCTGAAAGCACTCGCATATATGTAATATTGGACCATTTTCATCAAAAAATAAATTACAAAGTACAATATTTTTGTCTCGTTGGTTTAATCAGGTTCTCTTTGTCTTTTTTAGGACATTTGAAAACCTTATGTCTACAAAAAAACAAAAAAATTCTAAAGGGTTTGCAAACTTTCAAGCCCCACGGTAAAACAGGCATACATAGGCCATGCTGAGGGGAGGTCACCATCGTGTCACTTCTTTGCTTATTCAAGAACCACTGTGTGCAGCATAACTTTACACACTCATCCATGAACTTCCCATCACAGTTTTCAGAGGCTTTAAACACTCATGTTGGTGTTTTTGTGATGCTTGGAGAAGGGTTGTTCCCTGAGAAGGACTCTGGGACATGGTATAAGGACTTGTTCTTGCCCATCTTCAATCTATCCTACCAGACGTGGCGGCAGCCTATGGTACACTTATGTTTTTCCATCATTGTATAACTAGGTGAAATGTGGCTTTTCAGGGACTTTCAACCCACTGTTGAGATGCTATTTTTTTTCCATTTCTCTTGTAATAATATTTCTTTTTCTTGTTCATGTAAACCTGAAAAATTATATTAAAAAGTATTATCTATTATTCTGTTGATATTTCTGGTCTTCTTCTTTTCAGTAATTGGGGTATATACCACCAAACAAAACAAACCAGGTAAAAATGACAATTACAAGTTTGGTTCGGCATGATATAGGGCCTTGATATAGGACCGTGACATTGGCTGCTAAACAGTTCAGGTTGTTGTTTGATAATTTAAATTAACATAGAAATGTAGCTAAGGCCTGCCTGTAATGTGAACCATTATCCCTACATGATGTGAAGGGAGTGAAAGTCAGTTCTATAGTATGTATGTATTTACATTTATGGCATTTAGCTGACGCTCTTATCCAGAGCGACTTACAAGGTCATTCATATTACAGGTAGGCCAATGTAGTGTTAGGAGTCTTGCCCAAGGACTCTTATTGGTGTAGCACAGCATAGTTACCCAGACCCAGGAATCGAACCCCCATCTCCCACATGGGGCAGTAGCTCCCTGGAGGTTAGTGGTGTTATCCGCTGAGCCACACCAACCGTGAGTTGAGTGAGTGGTGTTCTGGAAATCAACGGCACCTGCCCAACACAGACATTGGTGGAGTATGTTGTTACGCGTCATATGTCCAGAAGACCTGGCCCAGTAAACAATGGTCGTCCGTGGACATCTAAAATGTGTTTAAATGTAGTAAGTCACGTGATTTCAACGTTGTTTCAATGGTTCAAACCGTTCAAGTGTTTACTGGGGGTATCACCCCACCTCCACTCCTACCCCAAAATCTGCAGGAGCTGTGTGAGAATATTCAAGCTGCATGATATTGCCCATATCAGTCTAAATTTATTATCATTTATTGTTCCCGGTAACCTTTATGTTCCTTCAGAATTGCGTTGCAATCCCACACTTCCTTCTGGGTGCAACTATTCTTTTGATGATGAGTGTGCTTATTCTACGGTGGTGCTACATGTATATGTATACTTCAGTAACTGTCTTTCTGACCTCACTCTGCTTCCTTAATACAACAGCACATAGGAAATTACAATAAAACTCACTATAATCTGTACTGTCCTGCTCAGCATTAAGCCTGCATGATACACAGAAAATACTGTTATAATCTCTATATGTCATAATTCTCAGACGTTTTGACTTTCTTTCTTCCTCCTGCTTATTGCTGACTCGGTGTATTGAATCTAATCTGTGTTCAAGCAAAGTAGTCATACATTAGAATTAACAAAATTACTCAGCACACATAGATTTAATATTGTTCACCTACCCACCCAGGTAATGACCTCTACATTGTTGTCAAGCCGAATCTCTACAAATCCAACACGGTCTCACTGCTTTAGCTGATTAATGTCAGTGAGCTAAACTGTAACTTCAGACAAAAGTTAGAAACAATAAGGTTAGCTTCCGTTAATACTCTACACTTGACAAAACCTCACTGGACACTGGTGTACTGACTTTAATAAGGATGGCACCCAATGCAATGGTGGGAGTGAGGCAGGCGGAACTAATGTCGAGGCTAAAATGATTTACTGCCTTTTGCATTGTGTTGGACCCATAGAGTGTATTTATGGGTCCAACTTATATACAGTCTATGGTTGCACCAGTTAAATGGGAGTCATTTTGCTCTCTATATAGTGGTGATGCTTACGATATGTTCAGAAAGTAATTTATCATGATAACGATTGTCATCTTGGTCAGCCCTAGTCCATGGATATTTCAGTGAGACAGTGACAGGCCTTGTTCTACACATGCCATATAGCTGCCTGGTTTCATAAATGTGTTCTTGACTGGACTGCCTGCAATTCTAAAGTGATTTAAATTTACAAATCATAGAATTAAGTTGGTCAGTGAAAACACTGGCTCTCTTGGTGGAAATACTGTCTTGTTTACTCTGCATTTGCAGATGTTGGATTGTATCGTTCGGATCTCTGGTAATCCAAGCCTTGAATGTTGTGCTTCTTCTGTGCTTTACACATACACTATAATGTATTAATCCAAAGTGACACAATTAACCTATATTTGTCAATTGTAGGGGAACAAACAAGCAACAAACAAACTGACTAACAAGATTTGTGCTTCTTTTTTTTCCTCCCCAGGATAGGTTCTACAGGCAGGAGTGGACAATAATCCCACTTTGGCACTTTGGGGGTGCAGGTGGATGTGACTGGTGGCTGAACAGAGCGGGTGCAGACATCCAGTGTCAGTGCCCTTGGATCAGGTAACTTACACTTCTCTGATGCTAGCATTAATGCAGAGGTAAAGCAATTTTATGTGGTACTGTTGTTATGATTTATTTAGTTTTAATTACAACATACCTGTATGTAATACGGGTAAAAACAGAACTTCCAGAAGACCATAAGGTGAATTTGACAAAAAATTTAATAATTTCTTCAGTTTTAGACAAACATACGAGGAACTGTTCTTCTTAAATAACAAATACAGAAAACTGAGACAATTTCTCTCAACAGGTTCAAAAACAAACATAACCTCAAACATAAAACCTTAAAAAAATCTTAAAAAAGGAAAAGAGCAGGTAACTGCTAAGACGGAGAGAGAAAGAAAAGAGAGTGGGGCTGACAGCACCCACAGGTGTGTTCTCTTCTATGCCACCCAGATTTGGACAAAGCCGTTATATTTTTATGTTAATTAGACCATGTACATATACAATGCATAAACACATTGATTCATCAAGTCAAAACTATTATAAAGCAGTCTTGGATTGCTTTAGGAACATAACTGAATAACAGAATTATTGGTGAAGTTGAGTCAACAAAGATAGTGGCCTTCATGCACATACTAATGACGACATCTGCAAGACTCAATATTCTTCAAGGCATCATAAAGAACATCAACAGTCCTTACAGTCTCTGAAAACTGTAATAAACAGTGCATAGGCCATACTGTGGACGGGTCACCAGTACATCACTCAGATAACTTATTGTCGTGCAGTGCTTCATACTCCAGTGTCTCCATTACAAAGCTGTTCAGTTCTGCAGAACACAGCCTTCATAGCAATCCTCAACACAAACACTCCAGACATACAGTATACAGACAACGTCTCTTTAAGATTAAAAGGGAAGACAAATTACTAGTTAACACGCAGGAGTCAAGGAAACGAAAAGGGACTCAAGGAGCCAAGCACACTTATAAATGTTTGGCAGGGCATCCATCATTGCAGCAGTAACACTATACTAGCTTAGATACACTAAATTAGAAAGCAATCAAAATGTTAAATGTGGAGATTCTCAGTTGTTTTCAACATGTGTTACAATTGAAGCACATTCTGAGGAGAGTAAGCGGTACCACACCTACTTGTTGGGTGTAAGAGCTGTAGTCTTGATTTGGTGTTCAGCACAGGGAATTATTTCATCAGCGTACAACATCAGGTGTTTGTCCCCCCATAACAGTTTAAAATCTGGACTGGAAGCACCAGTCTCGTTCCAGTTTTTAGGTTACTCTCACTACTGCCTGTTTCAGCCCTAATTAGAGTCACTTTTTGCTAGTTCTAACAAATATAGCTCACTACTCCAGACTTGTTTAAGTTTAGGTTTGTTACATTATACTAACTTTACTTCAACATGTAAGTTGGAAGGTTGAAAGTTCTTTGTGATGCGTCTTTAGTGGTTTCCTGGTCTACCAGATTACTCGATTACAAGTCAAAAAGCCGTTCAGGATAAACAAAATGTACACTGCTTTTTTAATGAATTATATTTTTATTGAGCAAATTGACAGATTTGATTGTTTGGATCTGCTAGTGTATCTGTAGATTCTTCTTGTACGTGTGTATAGGCAGCGTGTGAGCTGTTGCAGTCTGAAACAAACAAAAATACACTGCTCAAAAAAAATTTAAGGAACACTTCGAAAACACATCAGATCTCAATGGGGGAAAAAAATCATGCAGAATATCTTTTCTCATATGGGCTGGGTAATGTGTTAGGAACGAAAGGATGCCACATTGTTTGATGGAAATGAAAATGATCACCCTACAGAGGGTTGAATTCAAAGACACCCTGAAAATCAAAGTGATAAAATGATGCAGCAGGCGAGTCCATTTAACCCAAATTCCATTGCAGCAACTCAAAATGGTAGTAGTTTGTATGGCCTCCACATGCTTGTATGCATGCCTGACAACGTCGGGGCATGCTCCTAATGAGGCGACGGGTGGTGTCCTCGGGGATCTCCTCCCAGATCTGGACCAGGGCATCACTGAGCTCCTGGACAGTCTGAAGGGCAACCTGGCGGCGTTGGATGGACCGAAACATAATGTACCAAAGGTGTTCTATTGGATTTAGGTCAGGCGACGAGGGGGCCAGTCAATGGTATCAATTCCTTCATCCTCCAAGAACTGCCTGCATACTCTCGCCACATGAGGTCAGGCATTGTCGTGCACCAGGAGGAAGCCAGGACCCACTGCACCAGCGTAGGGTCTGACAATGGGTCCAAGGATTTCATCCCGATGCCTAATAGCAGTCAGGGTGCCGTTGTCTAGCCTGTAGAGGTCTGTACGTCCTTCTAGGGATATGCCTCCCCAGACCATCACTGACCCACCACCAAACCGGTCATGCTGAATGATGTTGCAGGCGGCATAACGTTCTCCACAGCGTCTCCAGACCCTGTCACGTCTGTCACATGTGCTCAGGTAAAACCTGCTCTCGTCTGTGAAAAGCACAGGGCGCCAGTAGCGGATCTGCCAATTCCGGTGTTCTATGGCAAATGCCAATCGAGCTCTACGGTGCTGGGCAGTGAGCACAAGGCCCACTACAGGACGTTGGGCCCTCAGGCCACCCTCATGAAGCCTGTTTCTGATTGTTTGGTCAGACACATTCACAGCAGTGGCCTGCTGGAGTTCATTTTGTAGGGCTCTGGGAATGCTCATCCTGTTCCTCCTTGCACAAAAGAGCAGATACCGGTCCTGCTGGGTGGTTAAGGACGTTCTACGGCCTTGTCCAGCTCTCCTAGAGTAACTGCCTGTCTCCTGGAATC
>CM067499.1:6260947-6298429 GCA_034552555.1 Semaprochilodus insignis
CTCATGAAGCCTGTTTCTGATTGTTTGGTCAGACACATTCACAGCAGTGGCCTGCTGGAGTTCCTTTTGTAGGGCTCTGGGAATGCTCATCCTGTTCCTCCTTTCACAAAGGAGCAGATAGCGGTCCTGCTGAGCATTTAAGGACCTTCTACGGCCTTGTCCAACTCTCCTAGAGTAACTGCCTGTCTCATGGAATCTCCACCATACTCTTAAGACTGTGCTGGGAGACACAGCAAACCTTCTGGCAATGGCACGTATTGATGTGCCATCCTGCAGGAGTTGGACTACCTGTGCAACCTCTGTAGGGTCCAGGTACTGCACCATGGTACTAGTAGTGACACTGACCCAAGCCAACTGCAAAACTAGTGAAGAGTCAGTCAGAAAAGATGAGGAGGGACAAAATGTGAATGACCTCCACCTTTTAAACCATTCCTGTTTTGGGGGGCGTCTCATTGTTGCTCCTCTAGTGCACCTGTTGTTAATTTCATTAACACCAAAGCAGCTGAAACTGATTAACCATCCCTCTACTACTTAACTAACCAGATCAATATCCCAGAAGTTGAACAGAGTTGATTCTATACTCCGATTAAAAAGTGTTCCTTAAATTTTTTTGAGCAGTGTATAACAGTCATCATATCTACCTGCTTTCAAACTAGCTGAATTTGTCTCGTAAATGTCAAGTCTGGCGACCCTGGGTGACAGGGAACAATCTGTTTTGTCCAACACAGTGAAAAGAACAAAAGGAGCCTTTTGATTTGATCAGCTGAATATGTTCAAGATGCTTTGTGCACACACCACACACCCAACAATACACCTTCTGCGTACACATGCATTAGTTATACTTTTGCATCTCCCCAGACAGTGCATAAACCTTTCATATCATCGCAGTGTCTTTATGAAATGTGTGCGTCGGTGTCTTAAGAGATAAACATGCAAAAGAAATCCCCTTAAATTCATTCACTGTGAATGAAGTGCTGCACATGCGATAAACGCAAAGGGAAAAAAACAACTCAGGAGGTGCACAGTCAATGTGCGGGCTCGGAGGCACCGCGATTACAAAGCTTCAAGTATGAGCACAGGAACAGCTGCAAGTGGAACTCAGTGGTGCAGTTTTGTCTAAAATACTGTTTTGTTGGAGTTATTTAAGCTGCAGTTTGTGATTCACTGTGATTGGGCCCCATCACTGTAACCACGGTACAGCACAATCCATATCATGAGAGAACGCCATACCGGCATTCATGCGGCTTCTCTCCTGTGTGGATGCGCTGGTGTTGCTGAAGGGAGCCCTGTTGAATAAAACTCTTGCCACACTCTGCGCAGTGATAAGGCTTTACTCCTGTGTGAATGGAGTAGTGTGTCTGGAGACGACTCTGACGGTTGAAACTCTTCCCGCACTCTGAGCAGTAATACGGCTTCACTCCTGTGTGAACGGGCCGGTGGTGATGGAGAGAGCTTTGATGAGTAAACCTCTTCCCACACTCTGAGCAGCGATACGGCTTCTCTCCTGTGTGAATGCGCTGATGTATTTTGACATGACTCTGATGGTTAAAACTCTTCCCACACTCGGAACAGCGAAATGGTTTAACTCCTGTGTGAATGCGCTGGTGTTGTTGGAAATTACTCTGGACAGAAAAACTCTTCCCGCACTCTGAGCAGTGATACGGCTTCTCTCCTGTGTGAATGCGCTGGTGTCTTTTGAGCGTACTCAGCCGATTAAAACTCGTCCCACACTCCAAGCAGTGATACGGCTTCTCTCCTGTGTGAATGAGTTGGTGTGTCTTGAGAGTACTCAGTTCGGTAAAAGTCTTTCCACAATCTGAGCAGTAGTGACCTCTGTCCTTGCTGCATTTCTGCATTTGTCTGCAAGAAGTGTTCTTGTGCAGGGTACCAGATGGTGTTTGCTGAGTCCCGGAATGTGTCTTCGTTGTCATATTTGCCTATCACCTGTTTCAGCAGCTTAATATTCCTCTTGGAAGTAAGTTTTGATGTGTTTATGGAGGCTGGGTTTATGCTCAGCAGGCTAGTGCAGGAGAAGACTGTAAACAGGACATCATTCGATTCTGTAAGAAGAAGAAGAAAAGAAGAGGTTTTAGTTGTTTAAGTTGTTTGTGAGTAATAGGAGAGGCGACAGGCAAGAATCCATTGAATATCAGCCTACTCAAAAGAAAAAGCAATTCAATATAAGTAGTGTAGAATGTCATTCGGATTGCACCTGCTTAGGTACAAGTTTAGAGAGACATCATGAGCTGTTCCAAAATTATTCAACCGAATTCACATAAACTTGTTACCATAGTTTGAAGTTATTGTAAGTTGAACAAAGTTTTGGAGCATTCCAGGAAAAAAAATATTTTGTGTGTTTGTAAAAATCCAACCTAAAACAAAATTCTGAAATTAATAATAATAATAATAATAATTATTCTTATATAGTGCTTTCCAAGAACCCAAAGACAATTTTCAGCACACAAAAATAAAGCATAAAAGACATATCTTATAAAAGAGATATCTTAGGGAGAAGCATTTTTTTTTTGCCTTGGCATTGCACTTTTTAAAGCTATCAATCCCGCTCACCCAAACTTCTGCATTCCACTTTATATCATGTATGTGGGTCTCAACAGACTCGACCCTGCTTTTCACTTAGTAGGTGATGCAATTCATACTCTGTATGGAAATTCTTAACATGTTTTTGTGTGCAAGATGAAGAAACTTAATGACTGTCAAACAATTCAATTCAAGCGAGTCCAAGTTATGTCATGGAGTGCTATTTTGTAAACAAGGTAATAATTACAGCTCTTTTCTTGGAAGCTCCGACTTCATGTGTGAACAGCTAAAAGCCTGCTTTGGCTCATAAGGCTCAGTTTTTTCAGAGTCTTGGATGTCAACAACAACAACAACAACAATTGGCACACACCGTCTGAAATATACATAAAGAAAGAAATCCGACTTTGCAAGTATGAACTTGTAGTTGTGTCTCTGGGCCTAACTCAGCAATGTTGACTCGAAAGCAAAGCACTATTTTAGTCCACTAGATATTAGAGCGCTGACAACATCATAAACAAAGTTCGTCTTACTAGTAAATAATAAATAAGGGAACACCATCAACCAAATACTCTGCTACAGCAGCTCACACTACTCAGAATGAAGCTGCTTCTGTGTTCGCGAAGCTATTTTAAACCCCTCGAATCTTATTTTCAGAAATCAGATGTGTCGCCAGCTGTTTGTCTCAAAGTGAATGAAGAACAACGAGTGTTACAGCGTCGGACAGCTTCTTACCTTCAGTAGTTCAGCTCTTTTTCTGTTCCTCCAACACTGTATGAGCGCGGAGGCGTGAACTACTGATCACAACACAACCTGCTTCTCCGCTTTAGTGCTGGTGGAGAAAGTAATTGTTACACCATTAGCGCCACCACATGGTCTGGAGCGGCTTCGCGCAGGAAGCGCGTGGGCACGACTTTAAGTCTCACCCGTATTCACCAAAGCCCCGCCCCCATCGCTCTGATTGGGTAATAGGAAATACTGAACTTTGGGCTGAAAGCTGATGGAGTTGAACGGGGCGGGGTTTTTGCTGTCTCATTAGTTTAGCAGCAGTTTAGTATCTGTTTAACACAATGTCGACTTAACCGGTGACTTAGGGGGTTTAACAAGCAGCTGTTTGTCAAACCTGACTGTCAAACAAGCAGGAGTTAAAACCAAAGATCACGCACGTTATGATCCAATCAGAGCCCTGGAGGCGGGGCTTGACCGGGGCACCATGTGGGAGCCGTTCAGGAGCTTGGTAGACTTGCGCACTTGGGCGCTCTTGGTAAGTTACCATGTACCCACAATAGTGTTTAGTGCAACTACCTGCTTTAAAAAGACAACTCATGAACATACAGCAGTGGGTCCCTATACTCAGTAGTCGCAATGAATGCTGGGTGTGGTCGTACTTGCTTATGCTGCTCTGTCTCTGGAGGTGATGCTGAATAAAACTGACAAAATATATTCAGAAATCAGCAATAATAAACACAAATCATTGCGGAGGATTAAACTTTACAACCCTAAATAATACTTTTATAAATAAATT
Organism: Semaprochilodus insignis; assembly: GCA_034552555.1. NCBI lineage: Eukaryota > Metazoa > Chordata > Actinopteri > Characiformes > Prochilodontidae > Semaprochilodus > Semaprochilodus insignis. Next base: position 6,265,008 of record CM067499.1, read on the forward strand.
GACTTACAAGCATTATAAATAATTCATCATCACTGTGGAATATTATTCCGAATTATGTTTTCTCTAAAATGTGTGGTGTTTTGTCACTTTTTTTCATGGCCACTTTAATTTTTGCATGCTTTTGTTGGCAGTATTTGCATTTCCAAAGAGCAGAAACAGGAAAATTAGACTGCTTATTCCAGAAAGATATTGTTATGATTCCTTGTATAATACCACACTGGGATGGTGTTGTTGTGAATACACCCAGGTATGGTCTTTGCCACTTAGGTCCCTACTTTCTAACAAGTGAGAAAGATTACACATAAATGAATCCATAAATTCTATAGACTCTCTCTTAAGATATTCTTAAGAGGTACAAGGCTGACATTGAAACTGATTGTTCTTTCTGTAAAAATGCAACTGGTTATGTTATTCATCTGTTCTGTAATGTGTATATGAAATTTGAATTTTTTTGTTTTTGTTTTTTTGCTCTTTTGGTCTATTAAGTTATGGGAACAGAAATGAAGAGGCAAATGTTTTACAATACATCGTTTTTTCGTTTTTTCTCTCACTTGGTAAATACCATGTCCATAAATTTAGTGGAAACAAACTTCTCTTTCCTGCGTTCTATAATGACCTTGATTTGGTTTCTGTGCACTATTTGGAAAATCTCAAAGCTAAGAAGACTGCTGTATTCATCGTTTGTTAAAAAAAAACTAAAATTACTTTTGTTATTTTGTATCCCCATAACCTGATTGTTGTTATGTTGTTGCGGTTTATGTTTTGTAGTGTCTAAGGGTCTGTAGGACCGGATACTGATGGGAATTAACGTTACCGTGATCACGTGGTAACAGCGTGAAGCCGCTCCAGGCCAGGTGGTGGCGCTAACTACTACTGTCTCCAACTGCACTAAAGCGGAGAAGCAGAGTGTGTTGTGATCTGCAGTTCACGCCTCCGCGCTTAAACAGTGTTGTTGGAGGAACAGAAACAAGAGCTGAAGTATTGAAGGTAGGAAGCTGTCCGACACTTTAGCACTCACTGTTCTTCATTCACTCTGAGACAAACAGCTGGAGACACATTTGATTTCTGAAAACAAGATCTGATGGGTTTAAAACAGATTAGCCAACACAGAAGCAGCTTCATTCAAACATGGCTGATGAGTAATGTGTGCCAGAATATTTGGCAGTTATTTAAATCTGGTTTGTTTTTGATTTACACAAGGTTACAGCGTTTATTATGTTAACAATGTTCTTAACTAGTCAGTTAAAATGCGGTTTTGCTGTCGAGCTAACTTTGCTAAGTTAGTTCTGCACACGCCCCTCTGAGACTTTGTTGTGGTACCTGGTTTATTCCATGTGTTTCTGTTCTTTTGTGTGTTTAATGTCATCAAGTCAACTCCTTCATAGTGAGGGAACCTGTAAAGATGAGGCGTTTATGACTTCCTCTCCTCCTTTTGTAGTTTGTGTACACATAAAGCAGATCTTATTAACCGTTCACGTATAAACTCCATGCACAAAAAGAAGAAACCGTTTAGAAACCGTGTTATACATATAGATATAGAAATAGTGACTGATATATGTTCATATTACTCAAAGTGGGTATAGTTATATATTGGTATGTACAAGTGAGGTGAGAAGATCACAGTTTGTTATGGTACATTGTGAACATTGAAAAGCTGTTGCAGGTCAGTGGCTGGTAGGAGTGTCTATGGTGGGTGTTTGAGGGTCTGTTTAGAGGGTGGTGTAGTGTGTGAGAGCTGTTGATGGCCTAGTTCAGATGTTTCCACTCTCAGTCCTGCGTATTTTTGTGACTAAGATGTGCTAGATAAATGAAAGCATGAAACCATGTGTATAGCGTGGGTTCTCCAGGACTGGGACAGGGAACATCTGGTCTAGGTGGAACTGAAAACTCTCTCTCTCTCTCTCTCTCTCTCTCTGGATCAGACCCCTTTCTTGTTGCATTGTACACTGAGATTAGAGGTTTTTTCTTCTTCCAGAATTGAACGATGTCCCGTTTCAAGCCTTCTCCTGGAGTTTCCTTCCCAGCTTAAATGAGCTTCCACAAACACGTGGGGACATCCCACCAAGAGGAATGCTAACCTGCTTAAACATAAGAATATGGCATCTAGAAGACGTTCTGGTACTCAGCAAACATCATCTGGTGCCCTCCACATGGACACACTTCACAGACAAACACAGAAGCACAGTAGTGTGAGTGCTCACTACTGTTTGGAGTGCGGAAAGAGTTTTACTCAGCAGAGTACTCTCAAAATACACCAGCGCATTCACACGGGAGAGAAACCCTATCACTGCTCAGAGTGTGGGAAGAGCTTTAATCAGAAGAGTAATTATCACAAACACCAGCGCATCCACACAGGAGAGAAGCCGTATCACTGCTCGGAGTGTGGGAAGAATTTTACTCGACAGAGTACTCTCATTATGCACCAGCTTATTCACACAGGAGAGAAGCCGTATCACTGCTCGGAGTGCGGGAAGAGTTTTAATCAACCCAGTAATCTCCAACAACACCAGCGCATTCACACAGGAGAGAAGCCGTATTACTGCTCCGAGTGTGGGAAGAGCTTTAATCGTCAGAGTTATCTCCAACAACACCAACGCATTCACACGGGAGAGAAACCGTATCGCTGCTCAGAGTGCGGGAAGAGTTTCAATCAACAGAGTAATCTCCAACAACATCAGCTCATTCATACCGGAGAGAAGCTGTATCACTGCTCAGAGTGTGGGAAGAGTTTTAATCGCCAGAGTCACCTCCAGCAACACCAGCTCATTCACACAGGAGAGAAGCCTTATTACTGCTCAGAGTGCGGGAAGAGTTTCAGGCATTCAAACACTGTGTCGACGCACAAGTGTACTAAGAGCAGTGATGGAAATGGGCAATAATGTGAGTAACGTTAATGCATTCCAGGCTTCCAGCCTTAACATGACGATGCTTACCAACCTAAAGGCAAAACATCTGTTGTTGTTTTATACTGTTTGTAAAATATGAGCATAATATGATAAGATATTTTCATGTGCTGAACACCAAGTCAGGCCTGCAACTACATTTTATTTAATTACAGACGTGAACTCAAGATAATTCATGTTTTGATTGGTCAACTTCATTTGTTGAGATATGTGTCTGTAGTTGCATATATACATTATATAGTTGGAACGCATTTACCACTTGGTAATGTTGCCGTTTGTTCACAACACTTTTTGGCACAGAATATACGTTTGGGCAATGAGCAGTTAAGTGTTTTGGGTGTAATTTTGTCCTATTTTTCATGCAAACACGTCTTACGGTGTGCAGCGGTAAGGGGTCATCATTGACGCATTTTCTGCTTGGGACAGGTGAAGACTGCAGGCAGGTCAGCCCAGTACCTGTACCGTCTTCTTCCACAGCCATGCCTTTGTAACGTGGGCAGCATGTGGTTTTGCACTGACTTGCTAAAAAAATATCCTGGAAAAGATGTCTTCTTGAAGGCAACACATGTTGCTCTAAGATCTCAAAGTACTTCTCTGCATCAATCCTTCCATCACACAAGTGTAAATGACCTTTGCCAAAGGCACTGACACAGCCCAATAAAATGGCAGACCCTGGCTTTTGAACCTTCTGCTGATAACAGCCTGGATGGTCATTTTTGTCTTGGGTCCGGAGCACACGGTGTCCATTGTCTCAGAAATGATCCAGAATACAGATTCACCTGACCACAATAAATGTTTCCACTTTGTAATTGTCCATCCCAAATGCCTCAGAGCCCAGAGCAGTCGATGCCGCTTCTGGATGTGGTTAGTGTAAGGCTTCGGTTTTGCACGGTAGAGTTTATGCCATTTGTGTATGTAACTTCATATTGTAGTGCTTGACAAAGGTTTGCCAAAGTAATCCCATGCCCATGTGGTTCCATCAGCTATTGCGGAATGACGGTTCTCTGTGCAGGACCTTGCCGTGTACGCACTGAAATTCCTCCTGATTCCTCGAATCGTTTAATGATATTCTGTACTGTCGAGGGAGAAACATGCAAATCTCATCCAGTTTTTCTTTCACATTTGGTAACAAACCGGATATCCGCTGCCCATCTTTGCATTATCACACCATTATTTCGTTTTTTTCATTATTAGGCCTAAATTGGAAGCTTTCATTGGAATGTGTTGCAGGCCTAAAATGCACTAATGAATGTATACAGTATTGAAATGACGTTGACCAAACAGACTCTCTTAGGTTCATACTGTCTGCAATGAGTCACAGTAAGTGTAACAAACACTGCGTTTGTTTATTTGCCTTTTCTATACTGTCCCAATGTTTTCTGATTTGGGCTGGTATTACAAATATGTTTCATTTGTTAGGCATGTTGAAAACAATCGTGAACCTCCACATTCGATAAGAGGTTCTTTAGTTTCTAAGCTAGTTAATATAGCTAAGCTACTGTAGTGTTCCTGTTGTAGTGATGGGTGTTTTGATTCCTGCACATATACCAGTTAATGCTTGTTGCAGTAAAAGTGCCACTTTGTCTTTCCGTTTAACCTTTAGGAGATGTTTTCTGTGTCCTGTATGTACAGAGCTTGATGAGAACGGCTATGAAGGAGATATGACCCTGAAGACTGCAATAGTGAAGCTTTTGCTGTGCTGGAGAGAACCGAACAGCTACGTAAAGGAGATACAAGAGGTATAAAAGACTGAAAGACGTCACGTTATTTGAGTGATGTACTTTTGGCCTCTTCTCAGTATGGCCTTCACATGGCTAAGGTTACATACAGTCCAGACGACAGCTCGTTCCGTTACTGTAGTCAAAGACTTTCTTCAAAGACTCTTTTTTTTTAGTCTGAGAGGCTCGGAGAGTGATTGTTCCTTGTGAAGTGGGCTGTGACCTGAGATAAGGACTTGTTTAGTCTGTCCTACCAGACGGTGGTGGCCACAGTGATGGTACACTTGGAACTGATCGTTGTACATCGTTGAGTGAAAAGTGACCAATAATGATGTTCGAGTCTTTGGTCCTGATTGCGAGCAACTCTTGCTGGTGTCAGTAGGATGAGCACAATGTGTCTTTGTGACAGGACCTCACCAATGATGGTGTATGATTTTTATAATGATGAATCAATATGTATATGTATGTAGATTGATCAGTTTACATGTAATTTGCATAAAGGTGTCACTACTTTGACCAAGTTTGTGTTGGGTGGGGACGATATCTGCAGGTGCTCTCATCCCCCAACACATGTTCGTTCGTTCGTTCGCTCTCTCTCTCTCTCTCTCTCTCTGTTTTGGCCTGCTGTTTTTTTTCTTTCTGTGTTTTCCTTAACATGTTAACCTGTTCTGATCATTTTCTTCATTTTCTCTATTTTTATTTTATTTTTATTAATCTTTCTTTTTCATGTTCCTGTAAAACAGAAAAAGATGTATTAAATTTTAGACTAATCTATTCTTCTTTTGAAATGTGTTTTTTTTGAGTGTATCTCATTACAGAAATTATGAACGGGTGTTATTCATACATTGTGCTGTTGTGTACTTCTGTAATTACTTACTTTTAAAGTTCTGATATTTAATTCACCGTTTCTACCTAATCTTTATAAAAGAGACCTGGAGAGGAAGCAGTTCAAATACGATCCCTGAAACAGTGCAGATCTCCTTAAATTCATTGCTTAGCAAAAGTATAAAATATAATATAAAAAAATAATTTAGTTGCAAATACATGTATAAAATGTTTATAATTTTATTATTGTAGTTCTGTAGAACTTCACATGTGGAATTTTTTGTAGGGATCTTCAAAAAACAAAAAAGGAATGATATTAGAAATGTAAAAAAGTCCAGCAGCTTTAATTCTTCCCACTCAGACCATAAAAACATTAGCAGCGTTAACATGAAACTCTGGTGAGTCTGTGTGGTTTCATTACTGGTTTGTTTAGGAATACGCGGTAGCTTCAGCCATTACAACAGGATGAGAAACAGTTCTACGCTACTATTTACACTTCCGCATTAACAAACGTGGAAGTGTGAGAACGGTCTAATCTTTTGTTCCAGCTACACAGGAATGTTTGGACTGATCGGGAGTGGTCTGCTTCTACATACAGCTTTTTGATCCCACGTATGGTTTTCAGAAAAACTTTAAATTCCATTTTTTTCCCCATAAAGAATGAATAGGGTGGAAAATAACACACTGTACGCTGTATTGCATCGACTGTATTTCTGCTTGACCATCAGACCATGTTTCCCACACACTATCTCAGGGTAGACGCCTGAGCATGAATTCAATGTTGGTCTGACCCACACTCTTTTTTTTTTTTTTTTTTTTTCACCCCTTTCTCGCAGACAGTCCTATTCATTTTTGGCCCTACCCAAACCCAGTTGTTTCCATTAAACCTTGGGGCAGATCCCCAGACTTTAATCCACACACATACCAACTCGCATTCCTCCATGTGTTGTTTATTCATCCCTCGTTCCTCCAATAATCTACCATTTATTTTGTGCAACACCTAGCAAACACTTAGCAACCCCCAACAACCACTCAGCAAACAACCCTTATACCATAGCAGTTCTTTAACAATGACATAACAACCACCTGGGACACCATAGCAACCATATAAGATACCATAGCAACTGCCTGGCAACACCTTAAGAACCAGCTGGGACATCATAGCAACCGCCTAGCAATGACTTAGCAACCACCTGGGATACTGTACCGACCCCCTAGCAACACCTTAGAAACCACCAAGGATGTCACAGCAACCTTCTAGTAACACTCTAGGAACCACCTGGGATACCATAACAATTACCTAGGAACACCCTTGTAACCAGAGGGGATAGCATAGTAACTACGTAGCAAAACCACAGCAACTACCTGGGATACCATAACAACAGCCCAGCAACACCTTAGCAACCACTTGCTATATCATAGCAATCACCTAGCAACACCATAGCAATCACCTGAGATACCATAGCAACCGCCTAGCAACACCTTAGCAACCACCTGGGTTATCACAGCAACTGCCAAGCAACACTGTATCAGACACCTGGGATACCATAGCAACCACCTAGGATACCATAGCAACTGCTTAGCAACCCCTTAGTTACCACTTGTTATATCATAGCAACCACCTGGAAATGTAATGACAGAGGCTTAGGTAAGTGTTAGCTGCGTAGTTTCGATTAATAACAATTGCACAAAGGTTAGCACAGCATCCTGAGTTCATCTTTCCCAGCGACCCCACGCTAAGGACAAAAGTAAGAAAGGCAAAGCATTGCAGCTGTATGAAGCTAAAACCTGAATCATTATCCTGCATAAGACTTGCAAAAAAAAAAGCTGGTCACTGAAGAATTTACACTGCATCACAGGGATTAGGGATTCACATTTGCTGTCTCACATCTTCTACAGGATTCCANTTGCAGCTGTATGAAGCTAAAACCTGAATCATTATCCTGCATAAGACCTGCAAAAAAAGGCTGGTCACTGAAGAATGTACACTGAATTACAGGGATTATGGATTCACATTTGCTTTCTCACACCTTCTACAGGATTCCGAAAGAGGACTAAGTGCTGGAAAATCCAAAAGTGCCTAAAAGTTATTCATAACAACAAATAACTTTTCACAATTAAAGTTAAAGCATTTGAATTGTCAGTTTACCAAAGATTTCCTTATGGCACTGGTTAAGAGTCGATCTGTACCTCGAGCCCTTGAGTTTCAAGTATAGCTCTGCTTGACCCATCATCCCGCAAAATGCATGGAAGACAAGCGTCCAGACTCTTCTCTGTCCTGGTACCCAAATGGTTTAATAACTTCAACTGGCTGTCTAAACAGCTGAGTCTCTCACAGTCTTTAAACGCAGACTGAAGACCCATCTCTTTGTAAAGCTCTTAAGTGAATAATCACTAATAGATGTATATATTGTAATGCACTTATACTGAAATGAACTGTTCTTCTCTCTAGCTATGAGCACCAGCTTGGGATTTCTAGTTAGTGCACTTCTGCTGTGTTTAACTCTGTATTCTTCTTTCTAGGCATTAGCCCTGGCCCTTGTTTGGGCAGCGTCTGAGCTCAAGGCGAGTTTTAGACTCTAACCTTTCTGTACTAGCTAGGAAACATTCTCAGATGGAACACTAAGCTCTAAGCGGTTGTAAGTCCGGTTGTAAGAGTGTCTGCTAAATGCCTTAATTGTAAATGTAAATTTCAGACTTCAGAGTTTGCCTAGGATTTCTCTTTAAAAAACTGTATCTTTAAAAATCTCTTTTTTTAACAATGTGTCACGCTTCCAGGTTTCCCTGGCTCCGCCGCTCCTCCGGACTCCACTTCCCAGAGGGCATCACCTGATGACATCACACCCACATGTCCCCAGTCTCCCAATCATTCCCGCTCTAGGTCTCCCGAGTACTAGCACAGCTGTCATCACTCACCAGTCTGCATATAAGACACACACACACACCCCATTCATCCATCCATCGCGAAGTTTTGCCAAACCCTCGTTTTCAATTCTGAGCGTTCTTTCTGCTGTTTGTTTGCTCTGGCTTTGACCTCCTTTGTTCTTTGACCACCGATCTCTTCCTTGTCCCCTTTGGCTTCCGTTCTCTTGTATCTTCTGGCGTTCTCTGACTATTGTCTCTGTCTCGCCCCTGTACTTTGGTTGCCTTGCTGACTGTCTGCCCTGATTCTGACCTTAGCCTGTGTCCTGACTTGGATCTCGCCTTCTCCTTTCATGGTTGATCGTGTTTTGCAGCTGTGTTCCACTGCCCGATTGTTTAATGAAGCTTACTTGACTTTTAGTTCTGCGTGTGTCGGTCCAAGTTCTTTGTTTCTGACTTCTAATAAGAAGTTATGAAGTCGATTTGAAACTATGAAATTATTTAAAAAGTGAATAATCACAATTCTGCTTAACCACAAAGCCGTCAAAAATGTGAAATGTTATTTATTACCAGTTTTGTTCATGTATTAATTTTAAAACAAAGAGACTGTCAAACTGTAATGATACAGATGTAGACTAGATTTTCTAAGAATACATGTTCTATATATTAATTAGTTGAACTGAAGAAATTTCACACAAATTTTACATTTTGTTGTGGAGACAACAAGCAGCAAAGTGAAATATCAAATGCACACTGTTTTACTGGCATCAATACATTGGATATGACTGAACAATTCAATAAATAATAATAATAATTAATAATAATAATAATTTTAATCATTCATTTATCAGCATTGTACAGTAAATGGAACGTTATAACCGAGGGATGTACTTTCGTACTTAAGTGGAGGTCTAAAGGGAGGAACTTCTACTTTTACCAGAGGAATGTTTTACCTTGTATGCCTTAGCTCAACTGCAGGGCTTATGTAATTCATCCACCACTGTTTTTTGTAGCAACTTGAAGGATTCATATCCCTGTATTTTTCTTTTATTTCATTTTAATCTTGAGGACTTGAGGACAATATTTGTGTGTCTTCAACAACAGACATACTTTGGTTTTACAACATTTTACAACCTCTCTTTATCACTTTAGTCCTTCACAAAGTCCTTCTATAAAGCACATTTTTGTACAGTGTTTTTTCACAAATCATTTTCTCTACGCTCCTCCCACTCCTCCATCAGACTCCCTTGCTTTTTTTGGTTAACTGAAACACAAAATTGCATAAAGTTAACAAAACAATTGAATGTCTGACATTCTATTAACTCATGTTGACACCACACCAAATGACTTTGTAATGTCACTGCTGCAGACAAATTACCAATGTCTTGCAACATGTTCCTGCTATCTCGATCGGTTGGTGTATGGTTAAGACAGCTGTCTTAACTCGCTTTTCTCACCTTGACGTTCTGATAAGTATATCTAGGTAATATTTAATTTTATCATACATCTTTAGTCTTGTACTAATCATAATAGTATGAGTTTAGGAGGCTAGTACACAAAATATAAGCATACTACATAATTTCTTACTAACAGGAAGTGATGAAGTTTATGTCATACCAAGCTGGACGGCTGCTTGGTACACAAACAAATACACATTTTTGCAGGCTGTTTTGACAGTTTTAGGATAAAATCACATTTATACACCATTTAAATTCCAAAGATATCTCTTTTTTTTTCAATTAAAGTGTTTAAAATTAAATTCAGTGTTAGTATAGCACACATTGTGGGTGATATTCAAGGAGCATTGTTTTAATGTGTTTTTAGAAGAGAGTGTACTTAGAGTAGACATCTTTACATCATCCTGTCCAGATTGGATAATACTACATATAAAATGTGTGTCTGTTGTTGGTTGTGTTATTTTTCCGCAAATTGTAATTTAAAGTATTTTTTTGTGTGTTGAAGTTTCGATGCTATGACTAAATACGGGTGGTATTTAAAATAACCGTCTGTTAAATTTTCAGCCTGTTTTCGTTATCGCAGCGTGAAGCCGCTCCAGGCCAGGTGGTGGCGCTAATGGTGTCACTATTACTGTCTCCAAGTGCACTAAAGCGGAGAAGCAGAGTGTGTTGTGATCTGCGGTTCACGCCTCCGCGCACATACAGTGTTGTTGGAGAAGCAGAAACGAGAGCTGGACCACTAAAGGTATGAAGCTGTTACATCCTAAATGATTGTCGCACCGAGGCTCCAACCTCAAAATGTAACGCTTTTGGAATACAAATATTAATGACACCTGGTCAAATTCCACAACTCCAAAAGGAACCGATAGGAGACACTTTAACAGAAACAGTCATCCATCTGTGTTTTAGATCCTATTCCAAAAGCATTTGTTCACGCGTGTTAAACATCTTTCCAGACACTTAACACAGCAGCTGCATGACCCTTACTGAAGGGTCACAGCTTAACCACGATGACCACGATGTCTGTGAAAGATTCCAGTCCGGCTTCAGAGCAAATCACTGAAACAGCATCAGTGAATGATCTGAGAATAAAGGGTGATGCAGGTTAGGGCTCCACAACGTAGACATAATAAAATGTGATGTCAGATATTACAATGGCAATATGAGAAGAGGTAAATCATATTAAGCGTGTCTGTATATGAGGCAGATACAAAGAGTTTTTGGATGTGTAAACAGAAATCCGACTAATCACACTTTTAAGCAAATAACACAGTACAAAATTACAAAACCGCACATGAAACGAAGTGAAATGATACTCCACTGAAAGGCTGAAAAACAGTCAAAATTACCTCATCAGCTTTTTTAAATACTACAAAAACGGTTAAATGCATAAATACATTTTGGCACAAAGCACAAATACGTTTTTGCATTTGTGTTCTTGTTTAGTTTAGTAGTTAAATATTCTGGTTGGTATTAGTTCAGCTTTTAAACTCATATATCTAGTTCTGAAAAGAGGATATTGCTAGATTTAAATTAAAACCCCTTATGCATGTTTTTTGGCAAGTCTGGCTGTGTAAGTGGAAAAAAACAGTCACATACAGTCGTGCTGTGGAAATAGTTTTTGACCCGTTCTCAATTTCTATTTGTGCACTTAAATGTTTCAGATCTTCACATCACATTTAACGTTAGCAGAAACTGGAAAAAGGTCAAATTCTTTTCCACTGTACTGTATAATGACATATTTTAAGATAAGTAAACACATGCTTTTTTTTCTGCTGCTTTCATTTCATTGAAGAAGCACAACCCATAAGTGAACTTGTGGAGGGGGCGGCGGGATCGTAATATCTGACTCTGTTTTGCCTAACGCTATCTCTGGATGGTACCACGTGAGGTGAGTGTTCAAAGTGTTCTGAGACCATTTTATATTCATACAATACTTCTTAGCAATCCCATGTGTCACATCCATCTCCTCTATTCCTTCCTACTTATGTTTTGGTTTAAATGCGAACGGCTTATTTCTACCTCTGCTGACCTCACCAAAAAAAAGAAATAGTACCATCTAGTGGACTAAAAAAGCATTAATTCTGTTGTTCTAGTACCAAAAACAATTCATATTTACAAATGTTTTTTCCTCTTCCAGAAATAATGGATAACTTTCCTACTACGGATAAATCTGCTTCCGTAATCATGTCAGGTCATTGCACCGAGAGGAATGCTAACCTGAAATAGGTAAAATGTAAGAATATGGACTCCAGTAGACGTTTCGGTGCTCAGCCGACATCATCTGGTACCCTCCCCATGAACGCATCTCACAGACAAACTCAGAAACACAGCAAGGCGAGGACTCACTGCTGCTTGCAGTGTGGAAAGAGTTTTACTCGGCAGAGTAACCTCCAGCAACACCAGCGCATTCACACTGGAGAGAAGCCCTATTGCTGTTCAGAGTGTGGGAGAAATTTTAATCATCAGAGTCATCTCCAGAGACATAAGCGCATTCACACAGGAGAGAAGCTGTATCACTGCACAGAGTGCGGGAAGAGTTTTAATCGTCAGTGTCATCTACGAAGACACCAGCACATTCACACAGTAGAAACGCCTTTTCATTGCTCAGAATGTGGGAAGAGTTTTCGTAAACAGGGTCATCTTCAAAAACACCAGCGCTTTCACACAGGAGAGAATCCGTATTACTGCTCGGAGTGTGGCAAGTTTTTCAGTCAACAGGGTCATCTTCAAAAACACCAGCGCATCCACACAGGAGAGAAGCCGTATCACTGTTCAGAGTGTGGGAAGAGCTTTACTGAACAGGGTCATCTCCGTCGACACCAGCGCATTCACACAGGAGTAAAACCATACCATTGCTCCGAGTGTGGGAAGAGTTTTAATCAACAGGGTCATCTCCGAGAACACCGGCGCATTCACACAGGAGAGAAGCTGTATCGGTGCTCGGAGTGTGGGAGGAGTTTTAATCGCCGGAACTCTTTGCATCAACACCGGCGTATTCACACAGGAGAGAAGCCTTATCACTGCTCGGAGTGTGGGAGGAGTTTTAATCGACGGAACTCTTTGCAACAGCACCAGCGCATTCACACAGGAGAGAAGCCCTATTACTGCTCAGACTGTGGGAGGAGTTTCAGGCATTCAAAAACTGTGATCACACACAAGTGCACTAAGAGCAGTGGTGTCCATGGATCGTAATGAGCATCATCACAACTCATTACCGGTATCAAAGTCTCTAGAGAATAGTGCTTCCAGCCCTAACTGCTTTCAGGGGAAAATCTATTGTTGTTTTATGCTGTTCACGAACCATGAGCATAAAATGAAATATCATTTGAAAGCAATTGAGACGCTTCACGTTCAATGATAAAGGTTCTTTACTTTCTGATTTATTGTATCTTTACCTACTATATTGTTGTTGTTGTTGCAGTGCTGGATGTTTTGACATCCTTGCTGTTCTGAGTCCAACACAGTAACTAGCTTGTTGCAATAAAAGTGCCACTTTGTCTTTCATTTTAATCTTCAGGAAATCTTATGCTGTGACGGAGATATGACCCTAAAGACTGCAACAGTGAAATTGTTGCTGTCATGGGCAGAACTGAACAGCTTTGTAATAGAGACAACAGAGTATGAAAGACTGTAAGACCTCAAGCTACATCTGAGTGATGTACCGGTGCCCTCTTTCCATTATGGCCTACGCATGCCTGTTCTAAGTAGCATAAGGTTGCGTACAGGCAACTCATCCATGAACCTTCCACTACTGTTTTCAAAGGCTTTAAGGACTGTTTGTGTTCTTTGTGATACCTGAAGAGTGATTGTTCCTTGAGAAGGGTGCTCCAGATGTTTATTATATAATGATCTAAATTTCAAATAATTTGCGTACAGGGACAACTACTTCGACCAAATCTGTGTTGGACATGGAGAAGACACTGGCGATTGCTCCCCACTCCCCCACTCTCTCTCCCCGCTTTCCTTAGTTTAAGTCTTTGTAGGTCATTTGCACAGTTGTGTAAATAAGCTTTGTGGTTCAAAAGAGTTATACGGTAAGGGATGTTTGTTGGTTATATACAGTGCATATAGCATTTTTGGATGTTTAGGATGTTTGTTATATTTTTAAAAAAGATTTATACGTTTGTATTTCCTCAGTATGGAAGTAAGAAGAAGTCATATTTCACATTTTCGGGTGAAAGGAAAGACATGGAGCTTGAGTTGGTGTATTTGTGTTTGCGTCAGTATTACAATACCCAACACTGCAATGTGTGATAAACTGCAGTTGGAATAAGTTGTGGATGTGAGTTACTCATGAAGAGCATCTTTAGCTCCTGCAAGAGGCAGAGATCCCGGCGTTGTGTTTGTTTATAGAATCATATAGGCACCCCAGTGTATATCGTTGCAATGCTTTTAATAGAAAGTGAGTGTGTTTAGACAGAAAACGCTCGGCCTTTGTGTGAAGAGAAGTAGCACCCGTTTGGTCTGAATAAATCATACTTTGTTTTATTTCAATACTCCCACACGACCACTACAGAACAGGTATTATGTGAGTGATGGATCATTCTCAGCACTGCTGTGTTGCGGTGGTGGTGTTGTGTTGGTCTGAGTGGATCAGGTACAGCAGAGCTGAACTGAAATTACCAGTCTGCGGTCAGCTTTGGCACATTATGAAACAAACTGATGAATGACCAGACACCAGGCCTTCCAGACATGTGACGCGTGGCAACATCCAGCCTCAGTCAGGTCCAGCCATAGGGCTGGATGTTGTCACGCCCCCTCATGACTCAGTCAGGTCCAGCGATAAGACTGGATGTTGTCATGCGTCACATGTCATCAGACAAAGGTGCTGGCACTGACAGGATGACTCGTGGAGGGCATCATTGCTCGCTGGATGTCATGACATTCAGCGAGCAATGATGCCCTGCACGTCGCAGGACGTAAGACCGTTATGATGACTGGCTCTTACACCACATCAGTGTCACCAAAAAATATATACATTTTCAAAAATTAGCTTAAAATTCCTGGTTTCTACAAAATGACATGCCTCAGCTTTCGTGTTACTTTTCCAAAAAATAAAAGCTAAAAATAAGTATTTTGTGTTTTGGATGCTGCTCAAGCAATAGATATTAACATGCTGGTCACCAGCAAAACCAGCACAACCAGGTACAATGTTTATCCATTACTGGTTGTCTTTTCTGCATGTCGTAAGTTAAACTTTAAATTAATTAAGTTTTTTTTTTTATCTGTATCTCGATATATCGACGTAGCATTTAACCCGGATCGTTTACCCAATCAGAGCGCTGGGGGCGGGGCTTTGCTGAATACAGGTGGGATTTAAAATAACGACCGTTCCGCCTGTTTCCGTGACCACGTGGTTCCAGGGTGAAGCAGCTCCAGACCAGGTGGTGGCGCTAGTGGTGTAACTATTACTGTCTCCAACTGCGCTAAAGCGGAGAAGCAGGTTGTGTTGTGATCTGCAGTTCACGCCTCCGCGCTCGTACAGTGTTGTTGCTGGAGGAACAGAAACAAGAGCTGGACTACTGAAGGTAGGAAGCTGTCCGACACTCAGTGTTCTTCATTCACTCTGAGACAAACAGCTGGAGACACATTTGAATTCTGAAAATAAGACTTGATGGGTTTTAAATAGATTAGGGAACACAGAAGCAGCTTCCTTCTAAGTTGCCTGAGTAATATTTGGATATTTGGTTGATAATATAGTATAATAGTATAGTAAAAATATAGTACAGGAAAAATAAGGGTTGTCTGAATATGTGCCTCATTCATGTGTTAATGTTTGCCCAATGCACACAAGGTGTAATATTTTCAGATTTGATTAAATCTGATTAATTTCAGATCAAAATGTAACTTTATGTTTAAGTTTTTTGTGTGTCATAAATGTCTTGTTTCCCCAGAGCGCTAATTATAATTTTTTATAATTAGACTGTTTGGTCTTAAAAAAGAAAAGTACATCAATGTAAATAAAATCTAGAAAATAATAATAAGAGATTAAGAGGTGCATTACAGTTTTATAGTGCAGTGTGTTGTCTCATGTTAGCACAACCTGTTTTAGCTACAATGTGTTGAGAGATAAATGAAAATGGATGTATATGGACTTTACTGTAGATTGAATTTATTGTGTGTATTTTCCACAGGCACAAATTCAGAGACTTTTCCAATACTGGAACTGATGTTCAGCAGAGAATTTGATATTGCTTTAGTTAAGGGTAAATGTGTAAATGTGGACATGTATTTATTTTATGTCATCCTCAGCCAACAGATTAATTAGAATAAAAAATACTCTTTAATGGCCAAGTATGTTTGCACAAACGAGAAATTTGTCTTCGATCATACTGAAGATTACTGTTACACAGTAACTCACATTAGACATTCACACTTCAGTAACACAGAAGATTTCTAGAGGGATTTATACTTTGAGTACAGGGGTTGGACAATGAAACTGAAACACCTGTCATTTTAGTGTGGGAGGTTTCATGGCTAAATTGGACCAGCCTGGTGGCCAATCTTCATTAATTGCACATTGCACCAGTAAGAGCAGAGTGTGAAGGTTCAATTAGCAGGTAAGAGCACAGTTTTACAGTTTTGCTCAAAATATTGCAATGCACACAACATTATGGGTGACATACCAGAGTTCAAAAGAGGACAAATTGTTGGTGCACGTCTTGCTGGCGCATCTGTGACCAAGACAGCAAGTCTTTGTGATGTATTAAGAGCCACGGTATCCAGGGTAATGTCAGCATACCACCAAGAAGGACGTTTTCCTATACCAGCATCACGTAGTGACCTGGCCACTATCCTGCAAGAAGAATGGCTTAAAATCCCTCTGACCACTGTGCAGGACTTGTATATGTCATTCCCAAGACGAACTGACGCTGTATTGGCCGCAAAAGGAGGAGGAGGCCCTACACCATACTAATAAATGATTGTGGTCTAAAACCAGGTGTTTCAGTTTCATTGTCCAACCCCTGTAGCATCAAGTACAACTACAACTAGAACACTTTCCATGGACAGTATCTAAAACTGGCTGTTACATACAGAACATAAATACAGAACTTTTCTCAGCTTGTCAGACTTGGCTGAAATATAATGAGTAGTAATAAGTAATGTTGAGCTTCAGAATCAACTGTGAAAATGTAAAAATGTTTCCGGAGTGGTTTGATGCTGCTGATGAGATTCTTGTGAGATTCTTGGGAGTCCGGTCCCTGTTGAACATTCATTCAGTACTGAAAATTAATCTATGAATCCCGTCGGAGTGTGCGACGGTACATGATTGTCAGAACAGTTGCTGTCAGGGTTTATCGAGTCGTTTGTTAGCTCGCTAACCTTTGGTTTATGTGAGTTATAGGTTAGGTTAGGCTAACATTAGCTAGCTAGCTGACAAGACAGCTAGCTTGACTTCATAGTGGAAATGAGAGAGTGTGAACAAGGGACAGAAATAGAAATAATGTTACTGACAGCTCTTTATGTTCTTTTTTTTTTCCTCCTCAGGAGGAGACGGAGAGAAAGAAGCTGAAGGACACTGACAAGGATTAAGGAGCAGATCTGATGGAGGTTAGTGATGGAAAAGAAAGTGAAGGAGAGAAAGAGGCTGAAGGAGACTGACAGGGCCGAAGGAGCTGATCTGATGGAGGTTAGTGATGGAGAAGAAAGACAGGGAGAAAAAGAAGCTGAAGGAGACTGATAGAACTGAAGGAGCAGATCTGATTGAGGTTGGTGATGGAGAAGAAAGAGATGGAGAGAAGGAAGCTGAATGAGATTGGCAGGACTGAGGGAGCAGATCTGATGGTTAATGATGGAGAATAAAGAGAGGGAGAAAAAGAAGCTGAAGGAGACTGACAGGGCTGATGGAGCAGATCTGATGGAGGTTCGTAAAGGAGAAAAAAGAGGGAGGTAAAGAAGCTGATGGAGACTGATGGAGCAGATCTGATGGAGGTTAGTGATGGAGAATAAAGAGAGGGAGAAAACGAAGCTGAAGGAGACTGACAGGGCTGATGGAGCAGATCTGATGGAGGTTATTGATGGTGAAGAAAGAGACTGGGAGAAGGAAGCTTAAGGAGACTTACAGGGCAGAAGGGACAGGTCTGATCGATGTTAGTGATGGAGCGAGTTCAAATGAACACTGTATGGTTTAATGATTTAAATGTGTGTGACCCCGTTTACAGCATCCAGCAGGTTAAGAGCCACAGGGAATGAACACAGAGTGCTTTGAGAGCATCAGTGGTGTTGTTGAGTGCAGTTGTGCAGATCTAAAACACTTTTAATTAAGATTTGATCTTAAAGAAAAAAATATATGCAATGATCCAGCTTCCCTGCAACTCGCTCATCCCCACACCAAACCGCAGTTTGAAAACCTCGGTCTCCTCACACCGCTACAAGAGGCCTTATGAAGCTCTGTTTTAACAGTGATATTGTACCAGCCACCAACTCGGAATATTCGTCTCCACCCCACTTCCTTTCTTTTAAGATAATATTTTTCGTTAAATCAAAAGCAATTTACAGAAGCAAATCTTATTTTTATTTAGGGCTAGCATCTCTCCAGTTATGCAATCCTAAACTAATCATTTGAAGTTGATAATCATTTGTTGTGTCGGTTATCGAGCAACCGGTCATGCACACAGCTGAAATGCAAACATAATCAAATTATGTAAACATTTTCAAGTGACAGCTGTCGTTACTGATGTAAAAAATGAGAGAACAAAAAAAAAACTGAAGTGGAATAACCTAGAGATTATGAATATTGTGACACCCTGCTGTTTCAGTCTTGCTGCTTCCCAGTTTCAGTTTCTGTTTCCAAAGTTTAGCTGCCGTGTTAGCCACGTTACGTTATTCCTTCTAATAAACAGACACAAAGCTGTCAAATGGAAAAATGTACATAGGATAAAAAATGAACTGTCTTTGCATTTATTTTATTAACCGCAAAATATAATGGTAGTGGGTTTCTAATAATCCCAATCTTTTTTGCCATGTAGAAATTTAGCTTAGAATCAGAGTACTTTTGTTTTTGTACATTGTGTTTTCTTCTTTTTTTTCTCTTCCAGAAATGAATGATGTCCTTTTTGAAGTCTCCTTCTGCACTTTCCCATGCATCTTAAATGTGCTTCCATACACACATCAGGACGTTCTACCAAGAGGCTGAAACACGTTCAGTGTAGAATATGGCATCCAGAAGACGGTTTGGTTCTCGGCAAATGTCATACGGTGCCATCCAAACGAACACCTCTCACAGGCCAACACAGAAACGCGGAGAGAAAACTCACCGCTGCTTGGAGTGTGGAAAGAGTTTTACTCAACAGAGTCATCTCCAAAGACACCAGCGCATCCACACAGGGGAGAACCTGCATTACTGCTCAGAGTGTGGGAAGAGTTTTACTCTGCAGGGACATCTTCTAAAACACCAGCGCATTCACACTGGAGAGAAGCCGTATTACTGCTCAGATTGTGGGAAGAGTTTTACTGAACACGGTCATCTCCAACGGCACCAGCGTATACACACAGGAGAAAAGCCATATCACTGCTCGGAGTGTGGGAAGAGTTTTACTGAACACAGTCACCTCCAGCGACACCAGCGCATTCACACAGGAGAGAAGCCATACCGCTGCTCAGAGTGCGGGAAGAGTTTTAATCAACACAGTCATCTCCAAGAACACCAGCGCATTCACACAGGAGAGAAACCGTATCACTGCTCGGACTGTGGAAAGAGTTTTAATCGACAGAGCTCTCTCCAGCAACACCAGCGCATTCACACCGGAGAGAAGCCGTATCAGTGCTCGGACTGTGGTAAAAGTTTTAATCGACAGAGCTCTCTCCAAGATCATCAGCGCATTCACACAGGAGAGAAGCCGTATTACTGCTCAGAGTGTGGGAAGAATTTCAGGCACTCGAATACTGTGATGACACACAAGTGCACTAAGAGCAGTGCTGGAAATGAGCAGTAATGAGTGTAGCCTTAGCACATTCGGGGAGTAAAGGTCTTTAGGCATAGGTTCCTCCAGCCCAGATTTCAAAATGTGTTTAAAGGAAACCACCTGGTTTTGGTTTGTCTAAAATGTGAATATGAAAGATAATTTCTTGTGCTCAACACCACGTCAGCCCTGCAGCTCATAAACCCAGTAAGAAGGTGTGGTACTGCACATTCTCTCCAAAATGAGTTTAATTTGTAATAAATGTTGAAAAAAATTGAGAAGCTCCGTATGCAATAGTAAGAGTCTTTGCCATTAGTATCCGCATGATGGACACTACATTTGTTGACTGAACCTCACCAATGGCACTATGTTCAGCTGTGTTCCTGAACCAGTTTAAGTTTGCATTTTATAAGTTTCGATATGTAATGATGACTCAGTATGTGTATGTAGATTGTGTAATTTACAAATACACTGGTACATTGACAAGAGATAGCTGCATGTAAATTGTTTATGAAGTGGAGATACCTCAGGGTGTCCCTGTCATCTGTTTAACTTGTGAGGTGTTATCTTGTGAGTGAAGTTGAACACTGGTGAGCGAGATCATTGCAAGGCAACATGAATTATCGGACTTAGCGGGAGGCAAAATAGTGTAAAGCCTTGATTGGACTCATGTCAGGTTAGCGTGCAGGCCACGTGATTTGTCGGAACTCTTTAGAATGCTCCTTGAATCAATTCTGGACGACTTTGGCCCAATAGCACGGTGCACTGTCCTGTTGCAACGTTCCATCATTGTGGTAGGTGAAGTTCATGAAGGACTGCAAAGGTTCACTGAGCATAAAAGTCATATGACTGGGTATAAGAAGAGCATTTTAGAGAAGCAGGGTCTCTCAGAAGCAATGATGGGGAGAGGTTCACCAATCTGTCAGTAACTGTGTCTAAACATTGTGGAACAATTTCAGAAAAATGTTACTCAAGGTAAAATTGCAGAGACTTTGGATATCCCACCATCTACAGTAGATAATATCATCATAAGGTTCAGAGAATCTGGAGAAATACCTCTGCACAAGGGACAAGGCTGATGCTCAGTATTGGATGCTCGGGATCTTTGGGCCCTCAGGTGGCACTGCATTTAAAAAACAGGCATGATTCTGTACTGGAAATCGCTGCATGGGCTCAGGAACACTTCTGTAAACACGGTTTACCATGCAATCCACAAATGCAAGTCAGAGCTGTATAGTGCAAAGAAGAAGCCATATGTCAACATGATCCAGAAACGCTGCCATCTTCTCTGGGCCAAAGCTCATTTAAAATGGAGGCAAAATGGAAAACTGTCCTGTGGTCAGATGAATCAAAATGTAAAATTCTGTTTTGGAAACTACGGACTCCGTTTCCTGCTGACTTAAGAGCAGAGAAACCATCCAGTTTGTTATCAGTGCACAGTTCAACAGCCTGCATCTTTGATGGTATGAGGTTGCATTAGTGGCATGGGCAGTTTACACATCTGGAAAGGCACTATCAATGCTGAACAGTATATAGAGGGTTTAGAACAACATATGCTCCCATCCCGACACTGTCTCTTTCAGGGAAGGCCTTGCATATTTCAGCAAGACAATGCTAAACCGCATACTGCATCCATCACAACAGCCAGGCGTCACAGAAGAGGAGTCAGGGTGCTAAACTGGCCTGCCTGCAGTCCAGACCTTTCATCAATAGCAAACATCTGGCGCATCATGAAACCAAAAATTTGGCAAAGAAGACCCAGGACTGTTGAGCAGCTAGAATTCTACGTCAGACAAGACTGGAACAACATTTCTCTCCCAAACTCCAGCAGTTGGTCTCACTTCCCAGATTTTTTTACAGTTGTTAAAGGGGATCCTACACACGGATTGAAATGCCCCTGTCGCAACTTTTTTGAGATGTGAAGCTGCCAAATTCTAAATGAGTTAATCATCTTCATGAAACGGTAAAATGTCTCACTTTAAACATCTGATATGTGTTCTATGTCGATTGTAAATCAAACATGGGTTTATAAGATTTGCAAATCATTGCATTCTGTTTTTATTTACATTTTCTATTTACCCATTTCACATTGAGCCCATATTGTTTTTGTTTTCTTCTTCCAGAAATGACTAGCATCCAGTTTAAAGCTGGCTCCTTCATCCACAGTCCTACACAGCTGAAATTTGCAATCTATCACGGTACCACGCTGGAATTCACTGAGCTTCTAAGAGTGACCCATTCTCTCACTAATGTCTGTAGAAGCAGTCTGCATGCCTAAGTGCTTGGTTTTATACACCTGTGGCCATGGAAGTGATTGGAACACCTGAATTCAATGATTTGGATGGTGAGCGAATACTTTTGGCAATATAGTATATGTTCTGATAACACTGACAGTCAAGGTAGTGCAAATTCAGCTTTAGATAAACCATTTTGTTCTAATAATATTATTAATAATAAATTATAATACTTATAAATTGTAATAATATAATTTATAATGCTAATCAATTATAAATCTAACTCTGCCTTCTTTGATCCTGGCAGCATTGAAGCCCCTTAAGCTAAGCAGCCCTGAAGTCCAAGTTATAGGTTTGATCATTTATATATCATGTATAGTTTAGTGGTGGCTGTATGACTTGTACCAGGCTCAATACCTTCTATCAGTGGCTGAACAAAAATGATTGCTCAAATCTGCGTTCAATACTAAAACATTAATAAACATTAAATAAACACCAAAATGCACCAAAATATTTAAAATTCCATTTCTGTCTGTCTAACTGTGCAGATGCAGCAATAAGAGGACTTTGGGCCATGTACATATCTGCCAATGTTGATACATTTATTAAATGTATATGCTGGGGTTACGTACCTGGATTTGCATTATAAAGTCAACACTTCCTGGTATAAGCAGTAAAATTAATACGCTGCAGACATTTTAGCACAGTAGCCCAACATCACATAAACATTCACTGTTATCCACAGATCAGAAATGGCATATGGTGGTGTTGAGGCATAGAGGGGGGCTGGGGTGATTAACAGGATGCAGCTTTGTCTGTGACAGACAAATATTAATAACAGAGGATCCCCTTTAAGAGTGTCAGCCAGGTCAATTCTGCCCCTAAAAATGGGTATTTGACATTAGCTGCAGTGCAATATGATAAAATACTGCACACATTAAAGTTGATCTGTACTCATTCAGGGGCTTTTGGATCATATGGGTCGCACTACAACCTATCAGAGGGTCTTATTTAGAAGAGTGAATTGGCAGGCATCTCTTGTGCTCTGGCAGTAAAAAGTAAATTCAAGTCTTTCATGACTGACAGGAGAAACTTCCTCTTGTTGGTTCTTCAATCCCCTTGCATCCTATCACTGATAAAAGCAGTAAAAATGACACACGTGTTGAGCGACATTATAAGAACCTTGTTTTAATGTTTGTGTCACGTTTGTGTCACATTTGTGTCAATCAACCATTTGTTTGTGTCAGTCAACCATCCTGTCAAGACCACATACTAAAATGTTTTTTTTTTTTTGTTTAAGATATTTGATCTTAAAATATTTATAATTAATTATTAAATATCATATGACGGCAGGGTGAATCAATAATCGTCGCTGATTTTTTTTTTTCACCACCCTCACCCAATCAGAGCGCTGGGAGGCGGGGCTTGAGGGAATACAGGTGGGATTTCCGTGATCGCGTGGTTACAATGTAAGGCCGCTCCCGACCTGGTGGTGGCGCTAATGGTGTCACTATAATAGTGACACTATTACTGTCTCCAACTGCACTAAAGCGGAGAAACAGATTGTGTAGCGATCAGCAGTTCACGCCTCCGCGCTCATGCGGTGTTGTTGGAGGTACAGAAGCAAGAGCAAGCATGAACTATTGAAGGTAGGAAGCTGTCCGACACTTTGACACTCATTGTTCTTCATTCTGGAGCTGGAGACACATTTGATTTCTAAAAAATAAGATTTATGAGCAGAATCTTTTGTGAATGTCTGGGTAGGGGGTTGATTGCTTGGTAGATTAAGAGCTGATAATAGGAGTGTCTGTGGTGGGCATTTTGAATTAGGAGTACTAGATAGGGGAATGTATGAAACTGTACTGTATATATTGTGGGTCTCTGATCTAGGTGAAACTTGTGGTCCTTGATCCTACATCAGTGTCTGACCTCTCATACCCTCTCTAAATGCTCATCTAGGTGAATGCACAACAGTCCCACAGACACACTCCAAAATCTTGTAAAAATCATTCCTATAAGAGCTATTATAGGACCAAAGGAAGGACCAACTCCATATTGATTGCATTAATTAGCCTACATATCCAATGGACTTAGAATCCAATGTCAAATCTATAGGGGTAATGTGTTAGTGTCCCAATACTTTTGTCGATATAGAGAAAATCAGATTTAGTCTAGTGACAGTTGGGCCACATTTTAGTGAAAAGTGTAAATTGATTCTGGTCAGATGCAAGTTGTGAAGTCAATGCAAGTTGTGAACAGGTGTCAAGTACTACACTTAACAAACTAATTGTTAACATATAACTACAGTCAAAATAATAGATTAAGTAAAGTCTTAAAATTAGCAGGGAGGAAAAAAATCCGACCTCACTCTGATTTTCTTCTCGTTTATTATTTTTCTTTTCACTTTTTCACTGTCGCCTTTTCCTCTCTTTTCCCCCGTGACCCGGGCTGAATTTGGTCTTGCCTTGACTTCAGTAGTTGTCCTTAACTTTCATTTCTTAATGCCATTTCTGACACTGAAAGTTACATGCTGCAGGTATTCAGGTATATTTTATATCCTTCTCTTGCTTTGTAGTAGAGTCAGTTATTTTTAGATCGTCTGTCAGAAGTGTAAGCACCACCCTAAGAGGTTTGAAGAATCACAACATCTGTAACATTCTCAAATGATCTGTCTACAACCTTGTAAGGCAGAAGACTGGATAACATTTGGTGGCAAATGTATGTAAAAATAAAAGGTGAAGAAAAGTGGAATCATGTTATTTACCACAGTGAGTGATGGCAGGTTTCAAATAATCCCAGGTGTGTTTTGCCATGGTGACTATCCAGAGTTTCCAGTACTGCCATGACTACATGACTTCAATGGTCTATATTGCCATGTATTGCCATGACTACATGACTTCAATGGTCTATATTTCTGTTTGAAGAGTGTCAGTGATTACTTGATTGGCTTTTGCACATTAGAGGGAAGGTTCTGCTAGTTAATGTAAGTGAAGTATTGATGATTTGGATCAGACTACTTTAAGGCATTGCATATTGAGTTTTGATGTTCTTTTTTTTCTTCTTACAGAACTGAATGATGTCCTGGGTCAAGACTTCTCCTGCAGTTTCCTACTCATCTTGAATGATGCTTCTATAACAACATCAGGAGATTCCACCCAGAGGAATGTTAAGCTGATGAAACAGGTTAAATGTAACAATATGGTGTTCAGAAGACGTTCTGGTACTCAGCAAAATCAGCTGGTACCGTCACCGTCTAAATGAACACATCTCATGGACAAACACAGAAATGCAGCATGGAGAAAACTCACTGCTGTTTGGATTGCGGAAAGGGTTTTACACGTCGGAGTAATCTCCAGCAGCATCAGCGCATTCACACTGGAGAGAAGCCGTATTACTGCTCAGAGTGTGGAAAGAGCTTTAATCGTGAGAGTCATCTCCAAGAACACCAGCGCATTCACACAGGAGAGAGGCCGTATCACTGCTTGAAGTGCGGGAGGAGTTTTACTCAACGAAGTACTCTTCAACGTCACCAGCTCTTCCACACAGGAGAGAAGCTGTATCACTGCTCGGAGTGTGGGAAAAGTTTTAAACAACAGGGTCGACTCCAGGACCACCAGCGCATTCACACAGGAGAGGAAGAGCTTTAATCGCCAGAGTACTTTCCAAGAACACCAGCGCATTCACACAGGAGAGAAGCCGTATTACTGCTCAGAGTGTGGGAAGAACTTCAGGCATTTAAAGACTGTGATGACACACAAGTGCATTAAGAGTACTGGTGAAAATGGACAACAATGAGTGTAACCTTAACAAGTTCCAGTGTTTTGTAATAAAAGTCTTCAGGGAATGCTGCTTCCAGCCCAGATGTTGAACTGTCATCAGTAACAGCAGAAACTATGAGTTTTAATAAGCCAAAGATCTAGATCAAATTTGAAAGTACAAAGAAAATGCAAGTTTTAGTTAAACTGTAAGTTAAAGAGATACTTTTTAAAGGTTACTGGCCAGTAAGACCAGTATCTGCACATCTAAGATCACAAATCTGAACATTAACAGAGAAACATTCTGTGATGTGAGCTGCTGGTGCTAGATTATTTAGAGCTTTATAGACTCGTAGCAGGACTAGAAAGTCTATTCTAAAAGATACAGGCAGCCAGTGCAGCTCTTTTAAAGCAGGCGTAATATGAGCTCTTATTTGTTTATGTTAGGAACTGTGCTGCTGCATTTTTGTATGAGTTGTTGAGGATGGACTGGTTTTGTAGGAACCCTAGTAAGAGGACCATTCCAGTGATCAATTCTGCTTCTGACAAATGCATGAACGAGTTTTTCTGTGATGCTCTGAGAAATAAAATGCTGAACTTTAGTGATATTGATAAAAAGCTTTTTTAGTGACTGCGTTGACATGTGGGATAAAACAGAGCTCAGAGCTCTAAGACCACACCCAGGTTTCATACTCCACGAAGAGAACACCAGTTGTCCATTTCATTAGCTGTACTTATCACCTAGATGTGCTTGGTAGTTCTGTAATTACAGACTGTAGTCCAACTGGCATTATTTGGGTGGTGGATCGTTCTCAGCACTGCACTGATACTGACGTGGTGGTAGTGGTGTGTTAGTGTGTGTTGTGTTGGTAAGAGTGGATCAGACACAGGAGTGCTGTTGCAAAACTATCCAGCCAACAGTGCCCACTATGACCACTCATGAAGTAGGTAGGAGTGTCTAATAGAGTGGACAGTGAGTGGACGCAGTGTTTAAACACTCCAGCAGCACTGTTGTGTCTGATCCACAAGTACCAGCGCAACACACACTTACACATTACGACCACCTCTACAGGCTAAAGGGGGTGACAATTTGTGCAGAGAAACAGATGAACTACAGTCTATAGTTGGAAAACTACAAAGTGCTCGTGTATGGTAAGTGAAGCTGCTAAAACGAAAACCTAGTTTACATACAGGTATACATAACGAAGTGGCCAGTCGGTGTATAATTTCAGTCACTGAATAACTATGACGGACTGCAAAATATGAATCTGAATGACATACTGGTGACCTCTACATGGCGTTAAGTTTCCTGCAGGCCAGACAACTCATCCATGAACTCTTGGAGAGTGATTGTTCCTTAAGAAGGTCTTGTTAAAGCCTACTGTATCTTCAGTCTGTCCTACCAGTCATGACAATAGCCTATGGTACAGTAGTTAGATCTGGGTTATTTTCCTCATTGTAGAGCTGGGTGAAAGCCTGGGGCGTCCCTGAGAGCGACTCTTGCTGACATCATTAGAATGCACACAATGGGCACTACTTTTTTTGACTGAACATCACTACTGAGTTTATGTTCCGTTATGTTCCTGAACTAATCCAAGTCTGCTTTATAATAGTTTTGCATTGATGAATATGTGTATGCAGTTCTATGTGTAGGTTGTCTAATATACGTATAATTTGCATATATAAGATTAACTACCTTGACCAAGGATGTGTTGGAGGTGGAGGAGACCATCTACGGATACTCTAAACCCCCACTGCACTCGCACTCTCTCTCTCTCTCTCTCTCTCTCTCTCTCTCTCTCTCTCCACCTCTTAATTTTAGACTGCTAATTTATTTTCTGTAAGCTTTTGTGTAGTTAAGCCTTTGCATGTGTGCATTTGTGAAATATCTTCATGTTTCTGTAAACCTGAAAAATAGACTTTTAAAAATTAGTTTTTCTTATACACAATACTGCATTGCAGAAATTTCATACATGTGTTTCATACATTTCTTAATATTTCGATTTGGATTACTGTTACATTGAGATGCTGTAATTTGAGTGATTACCAATGAGATCTGGGCTTTTAATGCTGTATGAATCTGGTTTGTACATAGTTTTACGGAATAATTCCATAGAAAATTACTTTTTTATTCGTAATTCGCCAAACTTCCCTCCCTTTGTTTAATTCAACATCCCAGTAGTGTTATAAAACAGAGTAATAGACCCAGTGATCACCCCTTTTTCGATGATTGCCAAATTACAGGGGAAGGAAAATGAACTCAGAAGCACCACTCGCAAGACACTGTGTCTTTTTGGGCAGCATCAAAAGACTAGCCTAACGCTAGTCTATATCCAATTTTGCTGCTCAATGTGTTGTTATTTTTCAGAAGCATGGTGAGTGAATGTGACATAATGATGATGTAAATGTCTGCGCAATGATGTTTTGATAACTTTGATTTTAATGTTATGCTCATTTAATATTGATAGGTGTGACTCAGCCATAATTATTTCCTACACATGATCACTTAATCCAAGTGTGATAAATATTTCCATCTGTTTGTATCCGTTGGTACATGATTGTGACTTCTGCTGCTGTCAGTACCGGTCTGCAAGTAAAACAATGGACCTCATTCACCAGTAGGTTCCTACGTTCTGTTCAAACATTTGTTCTTAAGAAAGGTCCTAAGTCTAGAATCATGATGTGTTCTTAATGTTGTTAATGTGCCCAATGTTTGTTTAAAACTGATCTGGCCTATCTTTATAGTAACCCACTTGGAAGAGACACCGCATGTTTACATGGATGATGAATGAATGTATGTATTAAGTTAGTAATTGAGTAAACTGTTAAATATTGTGATGATTATTTGAGTAATATGATTAAAACATACAAAATACCAAATTAAAATACAAAATACCAAATTAAAAAAAAATATATATATATATATATTGCACTGTAGGCAGAACGTAGGCAGATGAATGAGTGTGTCCATCAGAGACTGTGTCCATCATTATGAAAATGAAAAATATGCATCGGTATCAGCAGCTATTAGCACTTATAACGGCTACAATACATTTTTATGTTGATTTCAACTTGCGCCTTCAGACATGCACCGTGGAACCCCGCTCCAGCCCAACTATTACTTTTTCCAACTGCGCTAAAGTACAGAAGCACGTGATTGAAACACGTGTATCTGTTGCTGGCTGTCTTGTTGTATGAAAGCTTCTTCTGCACTTTATAATTAACAGTATATGTTTTCTCATCCAAGCTAACCAATCAGAGCGCTGGGGGCGGGGCTTTGCCGAGTACGAGTGGGGTTCAAACTAACGACGTTCCGCCTGTTTCCGTGACCGCGTGGTTCCAGCGTGAAGCCGCTCCAGGCCAGTTGGTGGCGCTAATGGTGTATAACTATTACTTTCTCCAACTGCACTAAAGCGGAGAAGCAGATTGTGTTGGGCTCAGCAGTTCACGCCTCCGCGCTCATACAGTGTTGTTGCTGGAGGAACAGAATCAAGAGGTGAACTACTGAAGGTAGGAAGCTGTCCGACACTCAGACGAACAGCTGGAGACACATTTGATTTCTGACAACACAGAAGCAGCTCCATTCTAACTTGACAGAGTAATGTGAGCTACTGTTTAAGAACCTTGGGTTGTCTTTTATTATTACTAGTTTATGATTTGCACGATATTAAGCCCTCTGAAAAAGCTACTATGTTAACAGTGCTCTTATCTAGAGGAGTAAAATGCTGTTTTGGTTTTGCAGTTCTTGTTTTTCCCCCACGTATTTGTGTTCTTTGTTGTGTTCATGTTGTTTACCCTTTATAACCAAAGTGAGCATAATTGTACAGTTATATATCCAGATGTGGTGAGAAGATCACAGTTTGGCGTAGAACGATATGAAGCTCTTCCTGAAAGCTGTTAATGTCTAAGTGGGGGTTGCTGGTCAGTGGCTGGAAAAAAAAAAAAAAAAAAAAAAAAAAGGTGGGTGTTCTGAGATGTATTTAGAGGGCGGTGTAGTTTCAGTCTCAATTCCAGTCTTGGAGACATGCCCTGCGTATGTTTGCACAATTGTGTATAGTGTTGGGTCTCCGGTTCAGGAGCTGGGGAGCCCTGGTCTACTTGTTACAAAACAGTTCCTGAAAACCGGTGGTCCTTGATCTTTTCACTCCAGACAGCATGAGTGTAAATAGGGTGTGTGATGAAGCAGCTAGTAATATTCACAGTTAAGTCATTCTTCTTGCAGACATGTAAATACAAAATGATTTGTTTGTGTAAAATAATGTTTATGCAGGTAATGAATTGTTGACACTTTAATATTAAAGAAGAATAGGCCATATATGTATGACACCCACAGGACCAACACACAGCAGGTATTATGGTGGTGAATAATTCGCAGCACTGCAGTCACACTGACACTATGGTGGTGTGTTAGTGTGTGTTGTGCTGGTGTGAGTGGATCAGACACAGCAGTGCTGCTGCTGGAGTGTTTAAACACTGTGTCCACTCACTGTGCACTCTATTAGACACTCCTACCTTGCTGGTCCACTTTGTAGGTGTAAAGTCAGAGACGATAGCTCAGCTGTTGCTTCACAGTTTGTACTGGTCATCCTCTCGTCCTTCACATTCAAATTTTTTATTGATATGGGAAAATTCATATTAGCTCATTAACAACCTTGTCCAGCAGATGATCCAGTACAATTAACTGGGAACCGTATGTAGTTTGGAATCATTTTGTTCACCACAGGATATTACGGTGGCATTTTTGAATAAGTAGTTTTTGCCATGGAGATATTCAGCTTAGCGTGGAGTTTCCAATATGGACGTGACTCCAACTAAAGAGTGGTGACACGACTTCAGTGGTCTTTTATGTCTGTTCGAAGAGTTTGAGTAATTAGATGATTGGCTTTTCCATATCGGAAAGAAGTTAATTCATTCGTTACACTTTTTGTCTGTTAACGTACAGTAAGTGGACCCTTGATGACTTGACTTAGACTACTTCTGTTGCACACTTTAGATTTTCTTTTTTCTTCTTCCAGAAATGAGTAATGTCCTGTTCTTCTGCAACGTCCTACCCAGCCTAAATATGCTTCCATAAACACACCAGGACAATCCACCAAGAGGAAAGCTACTGAAAACAGGTGACATATAAGAATATGGCATGCAGAAGACGTTCCAGTATACAGCCACTGTCATCTGGTACCGTCTACACAAACACATCTCATAGACTAAAACAGAAACACAGCAAGGAGAGAACTCATGACTGCCTGGAGTGTGGAAAGAGTTTTACTCTACAAAGTACTCTCAAAATACACCTTCGCCTTCACACAGGAGAAAAGCAGCATCACTGCTCCGAGTGTGGGAAGAGGTTTACTCTACAGAGTACTCTCAAAGTGCACCAGCGCATTCACACAGGAGAGAAGCCGTATCATTGCTTAGAGTGCGGAAAGAGTTTTAATCGCCAGAGTTCTCTCCATCAACACCAGCGCATTCACACGGGAGAGAAGCCGTATCGCTGCTCAGAGTGCGGGAAGAGTTTTACCCAACAGAGTACTCTACAAGAACATCAGCACATTCACACAGGAGAGAAGCCGTACTGCTGCTCCGAGTGTGGGAAGAGTTTTAATCGACAGAGTCACCTCAAAGAACACCAGCGCATTCACACGGGAGAGAAGCCGTATCAGTGCTCGGAGTGCGGGAGGAGTTTTGCTCAGCAGAGTAATCTCAAAACACACCAGCTCATTCACACAAGGGTTAAATCGTATCACTGCTCAGAGTGTGGGAAGAATTTTACTCTGCAAAGTTCTCTTCTTCGACACCAGCGTATCCACACTGGAGAGAGGCCGTATCACTGCTCAGAGTGCGGGAAGAGTTTTAATTGTCACAGTCATCTCCAACAACACCAGCGCATTCACACAGGAGAGAAGCCGTATTACTGCTCAGATTGTGGGAGGAGTTTCAGGCATTCAAAGACTGCAATGACACACAAGTGCACTAATAGCAATGATGGAAATGGGCAGTAATGAGTGTAAGCTCAACATGTTCTGGGAGTTCAAGTCTGCAAATATTACTGTTTCCAGCCCAGGTTTCAAACAACTATGGTTCTTTCATCCTCTTTGTAAAGCATGTGTAGAAAATCAAATTTAATTTCCTGGGCTGAACACCATGTCAAGCCTACAGCTCATGCACAAGGTGTTTACTGCATATAATTTTGCAACACATCTCAAAAACAGCCAAGAGGTGGTTTAGTAATAAAGATGTGTGCTTTCTAATGTAGTATGTCTAATATAATATAGTGCTTATGTTCTGTCTATTCTGTAATGATGGATATTTTGACAACTACAGTATGCTTATCCCTACATGCTAACTAGTCAATCCCTGTTGCAATTAAAGTGCTTGTTGCAATGAAAGTGTCTTCTCCTTTAACCATAAGCAGATATTTTCTGTATTCTGTATAATCTGATTGTTTGCTTGAAGACTTCTACAATGGAGATTTGACCCTGAAGACTGCAACAGTAAAGTTTTTGCTGTGATCTAGCCCTGATGATCTTACCGAACATCCACATATCATAAGTATAGCATAGTAGCTTAGTCTTCTAAACATTTTATTGTCTTTTTACTTAATTGAAGGTACTCACCATATTCGCAGAATTTTGAGGCAATCATTTAGTTGAGTTAGTAACTTTTTACAGTGTTGGATGGACAAAAGCTGTACAACATTAATAAGGAACTGACGAGGACGAATAATCAGCTCACTAATATGAACATACTGTATAAACTTACTCCAACTGGGTTACAGGCTTTATTCTCCACTTGTTATCTAACCAACCACAGTGTGCCATCAACTCCTTGTTTTCTTTAGTATTGCAGTAGATAAACAAATCATATACATGGGTATGCACACAGCACACATCACCATACATACAGCAAGGATAGGATGTATAGCTATTAAAGGGCAATATCACTGATATTTCTACATTTCTGTATAGTATAAGAGCTTTTTGAGTACTTTTTGAGTAATACAGGAACATTGTTTTAAATGTTTTTTTAAATTTAAAAACCAGGATCATACAGTATATGATGTCATGGTAAATCATGAATCCTCCCTGAAGTCTGCAAATATATGATACCAGCCAATCAGAGCGCTGGAGGACAAAATAAGAGTGGGATTCAAAATAACGACCGTTCCGTCTGTTTCCGTGATCACGCGGTTCCTTCCCATAGCCGCTCCAGACCAGGTGGTGGCGCTAATGGTGTAACTATTACTTATTATAACTGCACTAAAGCGGAGAAGCAGATAGTGTTGTGATCAGCGGTTCACGCCTCCGCGCTCATGTAGTGTTGCTAGAGGAACAGAACCAAGAGCTGATCTACTGAAGGTAGGAAGCTGTCCGACACTTTAACACTCACTGTTCTTCATTCACTCTGAGATAAACAGCTGGAGACGCATCTGATTTCTGAAAATAAGATCTGATGGGTTTAAAAATTAGATTAGCCAACACAGAAGCAGCTTCATTCTAACTTGGCTGGATAGTGTGAGCTGCTGTACCAGAATATGTGGTTAGCACATTTAAAGAAGTGTGTTTGTAATTGATTTCCCAAGTTAGATCCAAAGATATCAAATACACGTCCTTTGGATCAAGACTTTGTGGTAGTTGTTTAGGATAGAGCAGAAGGGTCTAATGGCTGATAGATCAAGTTGAAGTAAAAAAAAAAAAAAAAAATATATATATATATATATATATATATATATATATATATATATATATATATATATGTATATATAT
>CM067499.1:6298444-6320610 GCA_034552555.1 Semaprochilodus insignis
TCTAATGGCTAATAGATCAAGTTGAAGTAAAAAAAAAAAAAAAAAATATATATATATATATATATATATATATATATATATATATATATATATATATATGTGTGTGTATGTGTATGTGTGTGTGCGTATATGTATATATAAATAAATAAGTACACAGTGAAACAAACAACGTTCCCCCAGGACTATGTTGCAATAGAAAAACACAACTGCATTACAATACAATATACACCATGCAATAATATGTAGAACACTTACAGTAAATCTAGTACATTTCATACTTCATATATGTATATGTATTCTTTTCACTGTTATAACCTGTGGTTAATAGCTCTTCTGTAAGCCCGCTCTATTTATTCTGATTAATATATATACATACTTTTCTAGTACTCTGCTCACTGTCACTGTTTGTTGTCAGTAGCTTTTCTATAACTCTTAGTCTATTTATTCTAGTAATGTATGTCTTCTTCTGTGCAACACGTATAGTACCGTGACCCTGCAATTTCCTTTGGGATCAATAAAGTGTTATCTTACCTTATCTCATCTGACAGCATGCGACACAGTCCAGATTTTTGCATGTTGCAGAATTTGCATTGTTAAGTTTAAATGTTCTTTTCTTTCTTCCAGGAATGAATGATGCCCTTTTTCAAGTCTTCTCCTGCACATTCCTATCCAGTTTAAGTGTGCATCTGTGAACATGTCAGGACGTTCCATCGAGAGGAAAGTTAAGCTCTGAAACCGTACATATACCGTTTACATATAAGAATATGGCCTCCAGAAGATGTTCCAGCACTCAGCAAACGCCATCTGCTACCGTCCACATGAACACGTCTCATATTCAAACACAGAAATGCCGCAAGGAGAAAACTTACCACTGCTCAGAGTGTGGGAAGAGTTTTAACCATCAGAGTCATCTCAAAACCCATAAGCGCATCCACACAGGAGAGAGGCCATATCACTGCTCGGAGTGCGGGAAGAGCTTTAATCGCCAGAGTACTCTCCAGGAACACCAGCGCATTCACACAGGGGAGAGGCCGTATTACTGCTCGGAGTGTGGGAAGAGTTTTACTGTACAGAGTACTTTCCAACAGCACCAGCGCACTCACACAGGACTTAAACCTTATTGCTGTTCAGAGTGTGGGAAGAGCTTTACTGTGCAGTGTTCTCTTCACCGACACCGGCGCATTCACACAGGAGAGAAGCCGTATCGCTGCTCAGAGTGTGGAAAGAGTTTTAATCATCACAGCACTCTCCAGCAACACCAGCGCATTCACACAGGAGAGAAGCCGTATCGCTGCTCGGACTGTGGGAGGAGTTTTACTGTACAGAGTCATCTCCAGCAGCACCAGCGCACTCACACAGGGGAGAGGCCATATCACTGCTCGGAGTGCGGCAAGAGTTTTAATCAGCAGAGCTCTCTCCAAGAGCATAAGCGCATCCACACCGGAGAGAAGCCTTATTGCTGCTCGGAGTGTGGGAAGAGTTTTAATCGGCAGAGCTCTCTCCAACAGCACCAGCGCATTCACACAGGAGAGAAGCCGTATTACTGCTCAGAGTGTGGGAGGAGTTTCAGGCATTCAAAGACTGTGACGACACACAAGTGCGCTAAGAGCAGTGATGGAAATGGGCAGTGATGAGCGGAGCCACAACACTTTCTAGGAGTAAAAGGCTGCATCCAGAGACCCTGAAAGTTACTGCTTTTTCCTTCCGATCTTCCGTGACCTGGAACTGATTTTGTGAGCTCATCTTACCGGCTCTCAGAGTACTAGAGGAGGGGAGAGACACAACATATCCGCCAAAGCGGTTTTCAATGGGGAATACATAAAAGTATGCTACCCAGGAAGACTTATATTATAGATTTCAGAGTGACCTCACTGAGGACAGACGAGGTGGAGTAATCCCCCTATGAATTCTGTGTTTTGTTTGTGTTTATACCAGACGCATCACTAGAGCTTTACGGATAGAGGGCTAAGCCTATTCTAGGGGGGTCTTGGGCATGGTCCCACAGGAGAATTTTATTTTAGTGGCCCCATAAAGCTGCTGCTACCCCATATGTTCATACGTCATGAACGTATGGGGTAGCAGCAGCTGGAAAAATCAATAATTGCTATTTGGTCAACTTGATTAATCTCTCTTTGTAGTTTGTATAAAGCACAGAGCTATGGTGACTTAAATACTATATTTATCCACTTACAACACAGATCAAGCAATGCCATCTTCTCTCTCCCAGATAAGCTGCAGGTCCTAAATATACTACTCAAATACATAGATCATAGATCAGTTCCCTCTCAGTTTATGCCACCAGAGTGAGATTTTGGTCTGTATGCATGTTTAATAAGCTAGGAGACTTCCGTGTCATTAGTGACAAATATAATTTTCTCTGTTACGTTGAATTAAATTAAGAATTAATTAAATTTGAAAGTGTGAAATCCGATCTGCTCCTTCAGCCCTGTATGTGTCCTTCAGGCTCTTTCTCTATCTCAGTTTTGTCTCCATCATTAACCTGCAGCAGATCTGCTCCTTCAGTCTTGTCAGTCTCCTTCAACTTCTTTCTCCCACTCTCTTTGTTCTCCATCACTAACCTCCATCAGATCTGCTCCTTCAG
Organism: Semaprochilodus insignis; assembly: GCA_034552555.1. Classification (NCBI taxonomy): domain Eukaryota; kingdom Metazoa; phylum Chordata; class Actinopteri; order Characiformes; family Prochilodontidae; genus Semaprochilodus; species Semaprochilodus insignis. The sequence goes on from CM067499.1 coordinate 6,301,047, forward strand.
CCCTGTCAGTCTCCTTCAGCCTCTTTCTCCTGCTCTCTTTCTTCTCCATCACTAACCTCCATCAGATCTTCTCCTTTAGCCCTGTAAGTCTCCGTCAGCTTCTTTCTCTTCCTCTTTCTTCTCCATCACTAACCTCCATCAGATCTGCTCCTTCAGCCCTGTCAGTCTCCTTCAGCTTCTTTCTCTTCCTCTTTCTTTTCCATTACTAACCTCCATCAGATCTGCTCCTTTAGCCCTGTCAGTCTCCCTCAGCTTCTTTCTCTTCCTCGTTCTTTTCCATTACTAACCTCCATCAGATCTGCTCCTTTAGCCCTGTCAGTCTCCCTCAGCTTCTTTGTCTCTTTGTCCTCCTGTGTTCAGTAATACATTATTTGATATAAACTCAGATTTAAAGAACTAAATAAAAGTCCCTCTTTTGCTCCTAGGATTCCTGTATATTAACTAGTTAATTCTTTATACAGTGGACGTGCGACTTTGTCTTTCATTTTAACCTTCAGAAGATCTTTATGCTGTATGTCGGTTGAGTGTTCTTTTTTTAGTACTGCTGTGAAGGAGAAATGACCTTGAAGACTACAACACTGAAGTTTTTGCTGATAGAACCGAACAGCTATGTAATAGAGACACTGGAGTGTGAATGACTGGAAGACAACAAGCTGTTGTTCTGAGCGACGTTCTGGTGAACTCTCCTCAGTATGGCCCATGCAAGCCTGTTCTACACAACACTACACAAAGTCGTATACAGGCCAGTTTACAACCCATCCATGAACCTTCCATTACTGTTTTCAGAGACTTTAAGAATTCCTGTTGGTGTTCTTTGTGGCATGGAGGTGTTCCTTGAGAACGGCGCTGTGGCATGAGATAAGGACCATCTCTAGTCTTACCACACATGTGGTACAGGTGATGAAACTGGGTATCTCCATCATTGTAGAACTGGGTAAAAGGCCTTGTGCCTGACTGTGACCCTTGCTGATGTGATGTAATATAGGATAGGGATGAGGGCCAATATCTTCTTATTAGTTGGTCAAAGCAGTCAAAGTTCCTTAAACAGCAAATTTAAGGGAATTTCTTATTTCCTTAGGATTTGCTAATCTTTTTCTAATGTTTTTAAAGTTAAGACTCTCATTTTTGTCTTCTTCTTCCGCCTCGTCTTCTGTTTGGCAGGGCTGCAGGTTGTCCTGCAAGGGGAGAGAAGATTTAACGGTTGACGCTAAAGTTTAAAATTATGCGGAATAAAGTGTTTTTAATTGAACGTTACATTTTACATACCTTAACTTCCCCTGTAAAACTCCCAGCAGTTTTCTTACTTTAACGTTTTGAAGCTCCTTGCTTCGGTACCTTGTTCTTTCTCTGCCACCATCTCCTATATGGGTGTAGCTGAGGTCTCCTCATGGTGTTTCTCCTCTACAGTGATTGCCCTCTTCATCCATTTTCTCAAAGGGGAAGGTTCTGGTGCCGCTCCTATAGAAACACAACACAGAGACATGACTGATTAGTGGAACCTACGCTACACAGATTGCATGTTTGATACTAATCACTTTTACTTAAGCGGCACTTTTAAAAATAGCCTACGTCTCATAAAGTTACTGTACGAAATAGTTACAGATACACTGCCTGCTGCTTGAGTAGTGTAGTGCAAGTGGGACACTGAACGTCTGAGAACATAGCCAGTAGCATTTGTATTAAAAGGGTCATTTAATCAGAGTTGTCTTACAACACCCTGCAGCTCTCTGCCTTGAACAAACCTGGGCCCAAATTATAAAAGTATCAAAGTATCATAACACATAAAGTCAGAGATTATGTATGACCCTTTGGTAAATCATGAATCCCCTTTCCGGACCCACTCAGTGCGCGGGGGGCGGGGCTTGACTGAATACGAATGGGTTTTAAAATAACGACCGTTCCGTCTGTTTCCGTGATCACGTGGTTCCAGCGTCAAGACGCTCCAAACCTGGTGGTGGCGCTGATGGTGTAAGTATTACTGTCGTCACCTGCAATAAAGCTGGAGAAGCAGGTTGTGTTGTGATCGGCAGTTCACGCCTCCGCGCTACAGTGTTGCTGGAGGAACAGAAACAAGAGCTGAGCTACTGAAGGTAGTCCGACACTTGAACACTCATTGTTCTTCATTCACTCTGAGACAAACAGCTGGAGACATATTTGATTTCTGATCATATTTGATTTAACTCGGCTGAGTAGTGTGGAGCTGCCGTGCCAGAAGATCTGGTTGGTAGTGCTGTTATTAGTTACAAACATAACAAACGTATGTAGAACAGTTTGTTTCTGATTAATGTATTTATTATAATATATTCCACTCGGAAAAGCTGTTAACTGGTTTGTTGTGTTAATGTTTATAAATATGGGCTAGCCTGTGGCTAAAGTGTCATACAGTTAATAGAGTAACATTTACCTTTAGAGCATCTGCCAGGCGTTCTTATCCAGAGCAAAATACAGCTTTACATGTAAACAGGTCGGTGAAGGTAGTTTTAGGAGTCTTGCCTAAGGACTCATGTTTGTATAGGGAATGACCCTGGTCCTGGAGGCACTCTGCCCTGCACATTTAAGTTGGTTCCCTGCTTTAAGTTGACACCGCCTGCCACTCTGAAAGGACTTATTAATGAGCTGGTCAGTTGATTGAGGTGTGCTGGGAGGAGGGAAAGCACTAAAACGTGCAGGGCAGGGTGTCTCCTGAACCGGGCTGGAGAGACACTGGTGTAGGGTGGCTGTCCGGGTGGGGAATCAAACCCCTCTACAATACTTCAGTTCTGTTTATAAGCCGTTATGGATAGTCATGGGTTATTAGTTTGTTGAACTAGCCTCCGGTTTAATGAATGCACGCTATACTTGTGTTGTGAGATCTATGTTATTCATCATTTCAATGTTGTTGTATTGCACTAGATTAATTTTATGATTTGTGTATTATATTTATCTTGTTCTTAGAAGATAAAGACGTTCAAATCTAATGCCTGTAACCCAAAGACCTCCTTATCATGCGCACAGTACACATGAATGCGCACTAATGATGCAGTTTAGATTTTAAGGTCAAGAGTTACATTTTATTTTCAATATTTGGTATTAATTCTGTTGGCTATACTACACAGTCACAGTCAAAAATCACAACCTTTAGAATTTATAAGCACCGTAGAAATAAAATCTAGTCAATTGAGCTTCGGTGTGTCCACAGCATAAGCCTATGCCCTCCCCACCCTCTTTACTCTGACTGGACGCACTCAGATAGTAGTTTTTGATCACTGATGGTGATTTCAGTGAAAGGGTGTAAATGAGATGCTCAGAGGAGACCGAGAGGTTAAGTAGTTTTACAGTGCAGTGTGTCAATGTCATACAGTCTGTTAGCCAAAAATATTTTAAGAGCTAAATGAAAATGGATTTATATATACTTACAAGTGATTTATCATTTATGTTGTCCATAGACAGTTGCAGAGACTTAGACTGTCAGATTCAGAAACTGAGAATTGGAGCTGACGATTAGCCTAGATAAAACTTTGCTAAAGATTATGTGCATACAGCCATGCGTGTGAGTTTGTGTTGGATTGATACCAAGATTTATAATGTAGTAATGTCAGATTTGATGCCTCAGTGTTTCTTACAAATCAACCTCCCAAGCAGAAGATGAATTAGAGTAAGCATCAGACTTCATTGGTCAAGTATGTTTGCCCATACACAGCAGAATTAGGATTTAGAGCCATTTCACAAATGTGTTGGAGGAATTTGACCCATCTGTGAAATGAAACGCAAGCATGCACACTAGGAGGCAGTGAGCGCACTGCCCACGGCAGTTTATTTTTTTCCTTTGTTCTAGTTAACCAAATATAAATGACATGTGCCCCGGCATTTGCTACAGAGATTGTGTTTACTTCTTTTCAGCTTTTGCAAATGTCTTATATTGGTACAACCTACAACTGGGACACTGTACAAATTGTTAATGCAAATAAAAATTTGAATTGATGCATATGATTTAAAGGCTATATTTAATTCAAAACGCAACATATTAAATGTTGAAACTGAGAGTGTTTTATTGTTTTGTTGATATATGCCCATGTTAAATGATTCTGAATGATCCCAGCATGTTTAAACATAGTTGGGACAGGTTCATGTTTTCCACTGTGTTGCATCACCTCTTCTTTAACAACACTCGTTAGGTGTTTGGGAACTGAGGTGACCATATGAGGTGACCATTAGCTGTAGTTTTCATTTTTTGTGCTTGATATAGGACTACATCTACTTGAGATCTCCTTTGTCATATTTTTTCTTTTCATAATACTCCAAAAGTTTTCAAATGGGTGACTTGTCTTTGCTAGAAGCAGGCACGGTTTCGCACCTGGACTCTTGCTAATATGTGGTCTTGCTGTTGTAATTTGTGTAGAATGTGGTTTGGCGTTGTCTTGCTGAAATAAGCAAGATCTTCCCTAAAAAAGGCATCATCTGGAGGGCAGCACATGTTGCTCCAAAACCTGTATGGATCAGTCGGCATTAATGGTGCCTCCGCAGATGTTCAGGTCACCCATGAAATGTGCACTAATGTCCCAATACTGTCACGGATGCTTGCTTTTGAACTGTGTACTGATAACAAGACTGACGGTCCCTCTGTTCTTTAGCCTGGATGATGCAGCATCCATAATTTCCTACAAGGACACTTTTCCACTTTGCCTTAGTCCTTCTTAAATGAGCTCGACTCCAGAGAAGGCAGCAGGGTTTCTGGATCCTGTTTATAACCGGTTTCTTTTTTGCATGGTAGAGTTTTATCTCGCATTTATGGATGCAGCAACAATCTGCATTACAATTTTGCATTACAATATCACAATTTCACAATGCATTGTTACACCCCTAGCATTTTCAGTTAAACATAGGATTTAAATGATTTGCTAATTTGATCACTGCACTCCAATGCATATTTTGGCTCCTTAACGACCTTTTAAAGCCGAGGTTCCTGTAACATTCAATGGAAAAATGTCCATATGATGTGAAATGAGTTTGAAATCATTTTGTTTACCACAGGATGGGACAGTGATGCTTTTCAAATAATTCTAGTCATTTTTACCATTAAAAAAAAAGAAGTGGTATTGTCGCATTTAAAAACCTGTGAATATGAATTTTATTTAATGTTTCACACATTGCATCACAGCTAATTCAGCTATAAAGGCCTAATATTGCTCTGTTTGTAATGAAGCGTGCAGTTGTTGAACACTGTTGTTGCAGACAAAATGAAACATTAAGACTTTCTTTTTTTCTTCTTCCAGAAATAAATGATGTCCTGTGTCAAGTATTCTCCTGCACTTTCCTACCCAGCCTAAATGTGTTTAATGTAAACACGTCAGGACATTCCAACAAGGAACATTTTAAGCTGTTGAAACAGGTTGAATGCAAGAATATGGCATCCAGAAGCAGCTCCGATATTCAGCAAACGTCTGGTACTCTCCATATGAACACATCTCACAGTCAAACACAGAAATGCAGCAAAGAGAAAACTCACTACTGCTCAGAGTGTGGAAAGTGTTTTACTCGATATAGTAGTCTCGAAATACATCAGCGCATTCACACTGGAGAGAAGCCGTATCACTGTTCCGAGTGTGGAAACAATTTTAATCATCAGAGTACTCTTCAACAACACAAGCGCATTCACACAGGAGAGAAGCCGTATCACTGCTCAGAGTGCGGGAAGAGCTTCATTCGTCAGAGTCATCTCCAAGAACACCAGCGCATCCACACAGGAGAGAAGCCGTACCGGTGCTCAGAGTGCGGGAAGAGCTTTGCTGTACAGAGCTCTCTCCAGAATCACCAGCGCATCCACACAGGAGAGAAACCGTATCACTGCTCAGAGTGTGGGAAGAGCTTTACCGTACATAGCTCTCTCCAAAAACACCTGCGCATTCACACGGGAGAGAAGCCGTATCACTGCTCAGAGTGTGGGAAGAATTTTACTGAACACAGTCATCTCCAGCGACACCAGCGCATTCACACAGGAGTTAAACCGTATTACTGCTCGCGGTGTGAAAAGAGCTTCATTGACGAGAGTCATCTGCAACGACACCAGTGCATTCACATAGAAGAGAAGACGTACCACTGCTCAGAGTGTGGGAAGAGTTTTACTCAGCAGAGTTCTCTCCGTCGACACGAGCGCATTCACACAGGAGTGAAGCCGTATTACTGCTCAGACTGTGGGAAGAGTTTTAATCGACAGAATCATCTCAATAGACACCAGCGCATTCACACAGGAGAGAAACCGTATTGCTGTACAGAGTGTGGGAGGAGTTTCAGGCATTCAACTACTCTGACAGCACACAAGTGCACTAAAAGCAGTGGCGTAAATGGGCAGTAATGAGTGTAATCCTTACATATTCGTGGAGTCTCCAGGGAATGGTGCTTCCAGCCCGTATTTCAAGCTAGAAAAACCACTTATGGTTGTTCACTGCCAATTCTGCAACTTCAGCATAAACTGAAATTTAATTTCCTGTGCTGAACACCAAGTAAAGCCTACAGCTCATGCTTGTTGCAATAAAAAGGGCACATTGGCCTCCTTTTTTTATCTATAAGAGCTGTTTTTCATTTGCTGTATGACATCAAGCTATTTAGTGACCTTTCCTCAGTATGGTCTACGTACAGGGGTTGGACAATGAAACTGAAACACCTGGTTTTAGACCACAATCATTTATTAGTATGGTGTAGGGCCTCCTCCTCCTTTTGCGGCCAATACAGCGTCAGTTCGTCTTGGGAATGACATATACAAGTCCTTTTTTGGATACAATCCGGGTTAGCATCCGAACATCCCTTTCAGACAGCTTCCTCTTGCGTCCACAGTTAATCCTGTTGGATGTGGTTCGTCCTTCTTGGTGGTATGCTGACATTACCATGGATACCGTGGCTCTTGATACAACACAAAGACTTGCTGTCTTGGTCACAGATGCGCCAGCAAGACGTGCACCAACAATTTGTCCTCTTTTGAACTCTGGTATGTCACCCATAATGTTGTGTGCATTGCAATATTTTGAGCAAAACTGTAAAACTGTGCTCTTACCTGCTAATTGAACCTTCACACTCTACTCTTACTGGTGCAATGTGCAATTAATGAAGATTGGCCACCAGGCTGGTCCAATTTAGCCATGAAACCTCCCACACTAAAATGACAGGTGTTTCAGTTTCATTGTCCAACCCCTGTATGTATACAGGCCAGACTACAGCTTGTTGATTAACTTTGCATTACTGTTTCCAGAGACTTTAAGGACTCATGTCGATGTTCTTAGTGACACTTGGAGAGTGACTGTTCCTTGAGAAGGCTGCTGTGACATGAGGTTATGTCCATCCCAACTCTATCCTACCACACATGGTAGAGAGTCGGAACAGGGTATCTCCATCATTGTAGAACCTGGTGAAAGGTGATCATTTGGGGATGTTCAAGGCCTTGGGCATCACTGAAAGTGAATCTTGCCGATGTCGTTAGGATGCACACAATGAACTGCATAACTACTTTGACCAAGTCTGTGTTAGGTGGGGAAGGTACCTACAGGTTACTGTAAACCTGAAAAAAAATCTAAAGCTATTATACTGTATTTTATATGCTATTCTTCTTTTACAGTTTACTGTATGGTCTTCTCTTCTTAGTTTTTGAGGTGTCACATCACGTATACTATGACTGTATGTTATTCATACATTTCTAAATTTGTGTCTGGGTCGTAGTGTGCTTCCAACACTAGATACGCTTTACCCTGCCTAACCTAATATATGCAGACTTCTTTTCTGTTCCATAACGTCCATCTACTTCAGAAGCAGAATCACTTTATTTTCTATAAAAATGTTACACATACAAGAAATCCGTCGTCGTGAGTGGACACGTATAGCTTTATGGTGTGGTATGGTATATTTATGGTATACTAAAACAGACCACAGAAGTACACTGACTATAAGAACTGTCTTAATAGTAAAAAAAATTAAGAAAAGTAACAAATAGAATACATAGTAAGAGATTAGATATAAAGAGCTTATGTCAATGATGGCCAAGTACTTAGATTAACAGTTGTTTACTGTTCATATAGGGGTCTCATAAGTGGTTTTCTACCAGGCTGATCTGTGACTTTCTTTAAGATGTGATAAACAGTTTTTTCCCTTTAATATGGCAAGTAAGGAAGAGTCTCAGGAGGGCAGTATGGTTTTAACTATATTGCATTTGATCCAATGTACTGGATTGTTCTACATCGATTACTTGTTCCCTGTGTTTTTGTGTTTGGCATGTGTTAAGTTAAACAGTATTCAGAATGTTAAGACTACACAAAGGTTAAGAAACACATTTTTCCTTCAGAAGTGCAAAGTGCTTAAAAATGTAAGCATGCAGCCATGCAGATGATGGTGGAAAGCTACTTGTACTTGTGATTTCTCCCGGGTTATGTCACTAAATGTTTCATGTTCATAGCTACCTTAGTTTGTTGAGCGTATTCCATCCCATGTATTTGCAGTAGTGGAAAATGAGAGCAGTGAAAATAAAAATGTGAAAAAATGTGTATGTCATACAGTTTTCGTGTATTTGATATAAGGTCCACTTGATGATGTTCGTGTGGTTTTATGAACCAAAATTAGTCACAGTTGATTTTTACCATTTCCAGCCTCTCTTTATACCATATAATTAATCAGTCTATTTTTTGTGATTGTGATTCAATTAGATTAGTTTAAACTTGACTGTTGTTGTACAGAGTGCAGGTACAAAGCCAATGATTCGGTTGAGTGTACAGAGTAAAAATAATGTATAGTAACAGACTGTATATATGAATAATGAGTGCAATGATGCTATTGGAGTGGTGATCTCGGGTTCAGTAGGATCATTCATAGCCTCGGGGAAGAAGCTCTTAGTGTACTCTTAGAGCCAGTGGTGGACAAAGAACACCAAGCCATGTACTTGAGTTAAAGATAAAGCCAAGGTAAAATATTACTCCAGTAAAAGTAGAAGTTCCTCCCTGTAGAGCTTTAGTAAAAGTACTAAAGTATTTGCCACTTAATTAAATGTAATTAAGTGTAAATAAAGTGAAGGTGAAGCATGATTTATTATGACTCTTTTAAAATGGCCATAAGTACAAAACACTGAAGGCAAACAATTTCCATTAGGTAGAACCAAGCTTTGTCCAACAGGTCAAAACGCCTGTCTGCTGCAGCCTGATCAGTGTGGTTGCTTGGCACTTCTTTTGTTTTGACATACTATGTTTTTATGTACACATAAGCCAAGAGGAACGACAGATTTCACATAATGTAGTGGAGTAAAATGTAAGATATAGTGGAGTGGAGTTAAAGTAAAGAGTCACCCAGAATGGAAATACTTCAATAAAGATACACAAACAAACTACTTAAGTACAGCAACCAATTACATTTACTGAGTTACTGTCCAACACTGGTAGGAGCAGAGGCTCCTGGGGGAAGGGTGAAAAGTCCATGGATAGGATAGAAGACATTGTTCGTTCTACTAAAGCTCAATCAATCAATCAATCAATCAATCAATATTTATTTGTATAGAGCTTTTTACAACTAACGTCTCAAAGCAGCTTCACAGAAAAGCAGTTTATACAAAGGAAAAGAAAAACACGGAGTCCGTGTACAGACGTAGGAAAGGGAAACCAGGTCCAATCACCCGCATGAGCAAGCCAGAGGCAACAGTGGTGAAGAAAAACTCTCTTAGAGTAAGGAAGAAACCTCAAGAGGAACCAGGCTCGAGGGGGGAACCCATCCTCCTCAGGTCGATCCTGGTTGAGGAGAGAAAGACAGAACTAACAAGAAAAGGAGCTTAGAAAAGCTCCAGGTGTGTGCATGGCTCCTAGCCCACCTAAAGTCCATGATGATGTCCTTGGTTTTCCGAGTGTTAATCATCAGGTTGTTGTCGGCACACCATGCCACAAGATGCAGTACCTCATCCCTGTAGGCCGTCTCATCGCCACCTCTGATCCGACTTATCACTGCAATGTCATCAGTGAACTTGTTTACAGTGTTACAGCCATAAACAGGACTGATGCATGTAGGTCACCTCTGTTCCGACTTGGTGCCTTGTATTGAGCGTCATTGAAAAGGCACTCCGTGTTTGTTCTTGTTTTATGTTTACGGCAAGTACAAAATACACAACTTGGGGAATATATAAACACAAACAACAGAAAGTGTAACTGGACTGCTACCTGTTTGTCTGTCCTCTCTGGGTATGTCTGTAGTGATGTCACTTTAAAATCTGTAAAAGTCTTTAACAGGCATTTAAAGCAGCTTCTCTTGTCTCTTCTGGTATTTGGACAGCCAGCAAGGTGGTGAAAGTCATTTTCTGGTTCATGAAGGAGAAGAGGAGAAGGATCAGTTGAAAAAGCAGTAACTTTCAGCCAAATGCCTATGGAAGTGTTACCCAAAATTAGGACAGTTTACATTGGGGGGAGAGTGAATATGGTGAAGTAATGTATGTATGTATGCTTGTTTATTATACTTTAAGAAGGTATTCATAAGGCATTATGAATGCACTTGGTACATACTGTGTGTGTGTGTGTGTGTGTGTGTGTGTATATATATATATATATATATATATATATATATATATATATATATTGGAGGAGGAACAAGATCAACTTTATTAGAATGCAAATACAAAAAAACATTTAGAGCTTTACAACTGGTGGCATAACTTCAAAATCTATCTAAAAGATTGAGGTAGCCAGAGCAGCTCTTTCAAAAATGGAGTGATATGAGTTCTCTTTTTAGTTTATATCTGTGCTGCTAACTTTGACAAAATATATTTGTTATAAAATGTTTTTGTTGTTGTTTAATTAGAGGATAAAGAGCACTTACAAGTGTACTTGTTGAGATCAGACAGTACAGTTTTGAAACACGTGTATCTGTTGCTGGCTGTCTTGTTGTATGAAAGCTTCTTCTGCACATTATAATTAACAGTATTTGTTTTCTAGTCTGTGTCTGGATGCTGTATGTAATCAAACTCATCTAAGCTAAACGATCAGAGGCGGGGCTTGACTTAATATGGGCGGGGTCTAAACTAACGACGTTCCGCCTGTTTCAGTGACCGCATGGTTCCAACCGCTCCAGGCCAGCTGGTGGCGCTAATGGTGTAACTATTACTGTCTCCAACTGCACTAAAGCGGAGAAGCATGTTGTGTTGTGATCAGCAGTTCACGCCTCCGCGCTCATATAGTGTTGTTGGAGGAACAGAAACAAGAGGTGAACTACTGAAGGTAGGAAGCTGTCCGACACTTTAACACTCACTGTTCTTCATTCACAGCTGGAGACACATCTGATTTCTGAAAACAAGATCTGATGGGTTTAAAACAGATGAGCCAACACAGAAGCAGCTTCATTCAAATATGGCTGATGAGTAATATGAGCTGCTATTGTACCAGAATATTAGGGGTTAATCCACAAAGCGAGTTTATAGCAGCAGTGCTGATTAAACTGCATTTACCGCGTGATTTAGCCGCATAGTGATTTCCGGGCTCGTTGGGCTCCGCTAACACAATCCGGGGGAAATCGGTTCCCTTTAATCGAGGCTCGCGCGCGTGCACGCACGCGATATTTAAGCAGCCCGGAGAGTCGAGCTCGGATACATCGATATGAGGCTAAAAGAGTGGTTTAGGAACACTAAAACGAATAATACTTAATACCAAATTTATATAAATATGTATATATGTGTATATGTGTGTGTATGTATGCTGTACACATGCTGTATGCCCCTTCACCTTTCTTAGGGAATACTAGTCATGTGACCATCTACTTTCTCTTGCTGATCCTGCAATATCAGAGGACAATATAAAATAAACAATANATGTATATATGTGTATATGTGTGTGTATGTATGCTGTACACATGCTGTATGCCCCTTCACCTTTCTTAGGGAATACTAGTCATGTGACCATCTACTTTCTCTTGCTGATCCTGCAATATCAGAGGACAATATAAAATAAACAATACATATTTTATATTGTCCTCTATAATATATTATTTATTTTATATTGTCCTCTGATATTACAGGACCAGCAAGAGAAAGTGGATGGTCACATGACTAGATTTCCCTAAGAAAGGGAAGGGGCATACAGCATGTGTAAAGTGTTTTAAAAATGTTTTGAAAATATGCGCACGTTGATGAGGTGGTCATAAAATGCTGCAAGTCGTTACATCCGGACTTGAAACGATTAAGTGCAGGTTCAGAGTGTATGGAGAAAAATGTTGCTAACTCCTCACAGTAGGCCAGAACATGCACACACAAGAGTAATCATTTACAGACAATAATAAGTAATACTTTCTGGGTCATTAATATATTTAATAAATATAAACCTTAGATTTAATGTACTTTTATATGGTATAAGATTTATTTATATCTTATTTGAGTGCTTTCACATACAAAGAACTAATGAGAATTGAACTAAGCTACTTCTAAACCTTCTAAAATTAAACCCATACTTATTTATATATGGCTTTAAAATTATATGCATTTTTTAAGTGAATATTTTCCTAATATCAAGTGATCTTAGGTCCCACAGCATATTCATAATAAAATATTAAATAGTACACTCTGCAAACCAGTTAGACAGTATTGAGATGTACGTTGTTCTAGAGTAGTGTTTTAATCATCACATGGCTTGTCTAGTAGCCTGGTACAGAGCAGGTTTGTCCTAAAGCTTATTTTGACATGGTGATAGGGCGGAGCTTAACATTAGCCTGTTCTGAGGAACTGAAACGTACCAAATTAGCCAGGCTGTGACTTTGCTAATTATCTTGCACCTTTATTTAACTGACAAAAGCACAATGTGCTATAAACTATTTCTACTCTAAGACTGACACGTTACGTAGGGTTCTTCTCGTTTTGGAACTTGTCTTGAAGCACTCTCTTCTGTTCTTTCCTTTGGCTTGTTCTGACTTGAAACTAAACTCTTACATTTGGTTCTGACTCAGGTTTCACCCTGTAGGGCAGTGGCATGATGTTGATGTGGTCTCGTTCGGCTCTCTAGTGTCTAATAATTATTCGGCGTCCTTCATTTTGATTGGAAGATTTGTGTATATATAGGGAAATGTGGCTGTGCCAAAAATCTTGTCAGTGCATTTCACTCTGACTCTGATTTTTCTTTTTCTTTTTTTTCCAGGAATGAATGACGTCCGATTTCACTTCTTTTCCTAGAGTACACTGCTCAGATATACTTCCCGTAATCACATTTCAGTTAAAGTAAAGTTTAACAGGTAAAACTGTATAAAAATATTACAGTATGGCTTCCGGAAGAGGCTGTATTCAGCGAACAACATCTGGTATCCTCCACAGGAACACATCTCACAGACAAACACAGAAATCCAGCAAGGAGAGATCTCACTACTGCTTAGAGTGTGGAAAGAGTTTTAATCGACAGAGTCATCTCAAAATACACCAGCGCATTCACACGGGAGAGAAGCCGTTTCACTGCTCGGAGTGTGGGAAGAGTTTTACTCTACAGAGTACTCTGAAAAAACACAAGAACATCCACACGGGAGAGAAGCCGTATCACTGCTCAGAGTGTGGGAAGACTTTTGCCCAGCTGAGTACTCTCCAACAGCACCGGCGCATCCACACAGGAGAAAAGCCGTATCACTGCACGGAGTGTGGGAGGAGTTTTACTGTACACTGTCATCTCCAACAACACCAGCGCATTCACACGGGAGAGAAGCCGTATCACTGCTCAGAGTGTGGAAAGTGTTTTAGTGTACAGAGTACTCTCCAAAAACACCAGCGCATTCACACGGGAGAGAAGCCGTATCACTGCTCAGAGTGCGGGAAGAGCTTCAGGCATTCTAATACTGTGAAGACACACAAGTGTGCGAGCGGTGGTGGGAATAGTCAATAATGTAATGTGTAACCGAGATGGGAGGCTGTAGGAAATCTGCGTCCAGCCCCCCATAACCTCCTGTGCTGAAGTCAAGTCCTACATAAGACAAGAAGTATTAGCTTTAAATTATATAGATTTTTCACAATCAAGTTATTCTTTCATTCTTTGATGTCTGCATATGTGCTATCATGATTTCTTTTTTTTTTAACATGAGATCATGAATCATAATCATGGTCTAAAAGACATTCTGTGTTTCTCTCTTTCTCGTTATTTCTCTCCCTCTCCCTCTTTCTCTCTCTCTCTCTTTCTCTTCATTGTTAAATGAACTTTATAGTGGGAAACTAGCGTAGCATTTACACTAGCATAGTTGAATAAGGAGAGTTCGATACAAGGAACTGACATACCGTGAATGGCTAACACTGTTGTGTGTGTGCACCACTGTAACACACTTACTTCAAATGCAAATCCTGTATTTGTAATTACCAAAAGAAGACTCTACAAGGGGCCAATACTAAAATTCTGAACGGTTACATAATAGTCTGGCCTCATTATTATCTCTGCCCATGTTCTAGCCCGGCAGGTTTTATGAAGAACAAGCAACAACAATGAAAATGGCAGACTACGGTGGCATGCAAAGTTTGGGGACCTCTGCTCAAAATTAACAATCAGCAGACATGGACTTCTCCTAGTATCAGGACATTTTCTTTGGGCCCGTTTCTTTTTTGTTATCTTGCTTGAAGTAACAAATGTGTTAGAAACATTTGCATGCCACTGTATGTGTAGAAATCTGAGGTTCCAGATGCTCATTAATATTCAGGCTCTTCTCATACCCGTACCATAAAAGTTAAACTGTCAACAGGCATGGTTGATGATATTTGAATAAGGCTGAAGTTGACTTTCTATTCATCAGCTTCTTAATTATGTTCCTCCTAAAATGATGCAGCCTGCAGAGCCGTACAGCATCAGGACATAACTGCAGCACCCTTAAAGGTTGAAGAGAATTTGCTAAGCAAACTGGCAAATAGGAAGCCAGCTTCAGCTCCCACATAGGATCCCAGACAACCTTAATATAAAGTTGTAAGTTTGCTCTGCACGTTTCAGTAGGTTCAGTTTCTCTAAGCTTGGACAGTATTGAACAGGCTTCGCTCAGTGTTTAACACAGCAACCTGTTGACGTGTGATTTTATCCACTTTTTGAGAGTTGAAGCCAGACCATCTTGAATTGCAAGTTTCATAGTGAGCTAACAGCTTTAATTTATTCATTTGTGGTGTTGTTGAGTTAAGTAGCTAGTATAGGTAATATTAGTTACTACCACGCTCCAAGTAACTAGTATAGCTAACCAGATAGTATGATTACACGCTAAGAGGTTCATTTTCGTTTCCTGCCTGTGTTGGTTTAAATGTTGCTTCTGTGTGAGATATTACCATGCCTGTGTGTAAGCAGATTCAATTAAATTATACATTAGTCCAATAAATAAGGGGAAACGGCTTGTTTCATTCCAGAGCCAAATCACAGAGTTGTACATGGCTGTGTAAAACCATATTTGGGTCCAACCAAAGTCACATATCTTCCGTGTAGGCACTTTAATGTCCACAACAACATGGTGATCCTACAACCTTTCCAGCCAGGGCTAAAAAAAAAGGGGGTCTGGGGCTGATCTGTGAATTCTGGTTCTCTTCTCTTCTCTCCCTCGGGTGGAGCTGCTCTACACCCACCAAAAACAGACACCAGGGACTTTCCGGAAACCTAGGTTGAATCGATACTTTTCTAACTGTCTCTTCTCCTTGACCTGAAAATTGATTTCATGAGGCCTTCTTACCATCTGTTCAAGTACCAGGAGAGAGGAGGGGAGTTGCTCCAAACAACTGCCGTAGTGGCTTGCATCAGGGGATAAACGAGAGGGTACCAAGGAAGCCTCATGCAGATTTTGGCATCGCTGCATGCACGACCAGAGGACAGACAAACATGGCGCAATCCAATGATACTTTGTGTACTGTGTGTTATATATCCCCTGCATTGTGTATTTTGTAATTAGTGTAATATAATGTTATAAAAAGAAAGAATGAATAGTAAACTACGCAATTGTGAATTTGTCTGGTTCTGTGTTGCGGCTGTGATTGAATATAGAAGTGTTAGGGGTATACTTTAATGCAAATGTTGTGACAGGCTCATGTTTGAATGATTTTAAAAGGAATCAGTTGTCCCATTCTTCAACATTTCTGCTGTACCAAATTAGATGCTTATCCAAGGCTTTAACTTGACTAGATTAGAGACTAGATTGGAAACTAGATTAAATGATCATGCAAGGCTTCCTAGTTGATCTGTTTCCAATAAAGCAATAAAGTAGTTTGGAATCACTGAAAGGCTCTGCAGAGTTTGTTACTATCTGATTAAGTTTGTTTTAGGTTTGCTTTTTAAAAAAAAATATTTGAGTGAGAGTCAAAATAATCATTAGATTACTTAATTTAGAATGTAATTTGACATCCCAGTGTATATTAGCTATAAACATTTTATTGACAGCCTTCAAACTGTATAAATTAGCTGACACATAAATAGTGCATTTCTACATTTCAGGCAGAACAGCAATTTTTCCTTTTTCGATTTTCTTTCTTGATTTATATTCCTGTGATAAAAACAATGAATACTCCCATATCCACATATTTGGATTTCTTTCGTAGATAGCTTTCAAATGGTGCATGGAAAAAGGATTAATACTTGCCTTTTGAACACTAACACTGTTTAACAGAGGTGAAATTTTTTTTGTGTTTTATTGATGCCGTTTACAATATGTGAGAATTTGATGATTGGGCCAACAGAAATACTCTGAAATTGATTGGAATAAAATCTTTTTATATTAACTTGCATTGAAAGTAGAGAAGGTTTTTGCCTTTTCCTCTAAAGTTGCCATTTTTGAGATGTCTGTTTTTCTTTGGACAGCAACAATATAAATATTTCTGAAGCAGTCTTTCTCACCGTTTATCGAGTTTAAAACAAATGCTTGATGCGACAATATGTAGTATTATTATCCCACATTTTAAAGTAGTATTAAACCACAATTTTACTTACCAGGGCCAAGGTTCTGGTTGTACTTGGTGACTTTAACATTCATTTGGACTCAGACTGTTCTGTATCTGCTGACTTCCTGTCATTGCTAAACTGTTTTAGTTTAAACCAACATGTTGATTTTCCAACCCATAAGCGTGGGCATATTCTCGATCTGATCTGCTCTGCTGGTTGTACTGTAAATAGTGTTTTGGGCATTTATGTTGGTGTTTCAGATCACGTATTTATTACTGCTGACCTCTGTCTCCCCAATTCCAAGTCTCGCTCTTTAACCTCTGTTTCTTACTGTAATTTCGTTGCTGTAGATCCTGTGTCTTTCTCTGCCCTTCTCAAATCCTCCTCTCTTTCTATGATCTGAGAACTTTCCTCTGCGGATGATGCTGTCTCTCTTTATAATGAGTCTATCTCTGCCATCCTCGACACTCTAGCTCCTCTTAAGACCAGAACTGTCCCTTCCACTCACTCCTCTCCCTGGTTTACTTCTGAACTTCGGGTTTGGAAAACTACTGGCAGACACCTTGAGCGCCTCTACAAAAAGACTGGCCTACATGTGCACTCTCAAGCCTACTCAGATCATACGCTCAAATATAAAGCTGCATTAAATGCAGCTCGCTCTGCCTACTACTCACAACTAATCAATGGATCTGGCCATGATCCCAAACGACTTTTTTCTACAGTCAGTAAATTATTTCAACCTCCCACTCTTGTTCTTTCACCCTCCACTGAAACTTGTACTGCTTTTCTAGATTTTTCCAGGATAAAATTATTTCTATCAATATGGGATTTCCTAACTCTGTCTCCTCTGATTACTCTACCTTATTTCCTAGCTCATGTAGCAGGTCCCTATCCAACCTCTCTCCTGTTGACCCTGAATATATTTCAAAGATCATTTCTAAATCTAAGTCTTCATTGTGTCAACTTGATCCTGCTCCAACCTCACTCCTGAAGCTTTGTCTTTCCGACATCTCCACTCCTATCTCCCATCTCATTAATCTGTCTCTTACTACTGGTCATATTCCCTGTGCCCTGAAAATGGCTGCTGTTACTCCTATTGTTAGAAAGCCAGGCCTTGACAGCTCAGCTCTGGAAAACTTCAGATCTGCCATTTGTTTCTAAGATACTTAAGAGGGTTGTTGCTTCAAGATTTTCTGAACAACAGTAATCTCTTTGAGACGTTTCAGTCAGGTTTTCGGTGTCATCACAGTACTGAGACTGCTCTCGTCCGTGTGGTTAATGATCTACTCCTGTGATCTGACTCCGGT
This sequence comes from Semaprochilodus insignis, assembly GCA_034552555.1. Taxonomy (NCBI): domain Eukaryota; kingdom Metazoa; phylum Chordata; class Actinopteri; order Characiformes; family Prochilodontidae; genus Semaprochilodus; species Semaprochilodus insignis. The sequence continues at coordinate 6,319,189 of CM067499.1, forward strand.
TCTGCTTCTGTCTTACTTTTGCTTGATCTTACTGCAGCCTTCGATACGGTCAATCATACACTGATCTCACGGCTCTCTTCTGTCGGTCTCTCCTCTGTAGTACTATCTTGGTTTACATCATACTTATCAGATAGATCTCAGTTTGTGACCTTTGGGAAGCACAGATCGAACTCTGCTCTGGTTTCTCAGGGAGTCCCTAAGGGTTCTGTCCTTGGTCCTCTGCTATTTATCATCTATATTTTACCCCTTGGTAATATTATTCATTCTCATGGCCTCAATTTTCATTGTTATGCTGATGATATTCAGATTTACCTTAGCCTCAAACCCACTGAATCTTTTCCACCCTCCTCACTGTCGCTCTGCATTCAGGAGTTAACAAACTGGTTGAATGCTAACTTTCTGAAGCTTAATGGCAAAAAACTGAGTTTATAATTGTTGGTACTAAGACAGCTATCTCTGCTCACTCTGACTGTGCGCTTGTTGTTAATGTCACCCCAGTCACCCCGTCCACTTCTGTGCAAAACCTTGGTGTCCTGTTTGACCCATGCCTCAGCTTTGCTTCCCATATTAAATCTCTGACAAAGTCTGCATTTTTTCATCTTCGCAATATTGCTAGACTCTGCCCTCTGCTTACTTCTAAAGATGCTGAGATTTTGGTTCATGCATTCATTACATCTAGGTTAGATTATTGCAATGCTCTGTTCCACGGTTTACCCTCCAAAACCCTTCGCCCTCTGCAGTACATTCAAAACTCCGGAGCCAGAGTCTTAGTACGCACCAAAAAGTCTGCTCATATCACCCCCATCCTTCATCAGCTACACTGGCTACCAATTGCAGAACGTATCCGCAATAAAATCCTGCTACTCACCTTTAAAGCCTTGCACGGACTAGCACCCACCTACCTATTGGCCCTCTTACACCCTTATGCTCCATCTCGTAAGCTAAGGTCCTCTGACTCTGGTCTCCTGGCTGTTCCTAGGTTCAGACTTTCCTCTATGGGCGGCAGGTCCTTTAGTGTTGCTGCCCCCACACTCTGGAACTCCTTACCTTCATCTATTCGCACTTCTCCCTCTCTTTCCAGAAGTTGAACCTATTATTATTATTATTATTATTATTATTATTATTATTAAGGTTCTGGAAAAAAAGCCATCACGTGTGGAGACAAGTGGAGCTTACAGAACATTGTTGCTTGTTTGCGAGCAGGTGTTAGGAATACTTCAATGAACTGGCCTTGCAATTGAGTGGCGGCCTGCATTCCTTAGGCTCCAGCATTCCTTAGCGATCCAGAAGAATAAGCAGCTTAGAAGATGAATGAATAAATGAAAAACAACAGACCACTAAAAGTATGGCTTGTCTTAAAAAGTACCTTGTGAACAGGGACAAGACAATAAATGAAATGTGAAATGTTTTTCTGTATATGAT
>CM067499.1:6322291-6358677 GCA_034552555.1 Semaprochilodus insignis
ATACAACCAACCCTAACACCCTCCCAAACAATTCCCAAAGCTAACACCCTCCAAACAATATACAACCAACCCTAACACCCTCCCAAACAATTCCCAAAGCTAACACCCTCCAAACAATATACAACCAACCCTAACACCCTCCCAAACAATTCCCAAAGCTAACACCCTCCAAACAACATACAACCAAAGCTAACACCATCCAAACAACACACAACCAAAGCTAACACCCTCCAAACAATTCCCAAAGCTAACACCCTCCAAACAGTATACAAACAACCCTAACACCCTCCCAAACAATCCCCAAAGCTAACACCCTCCCAAACAATTCCCAATGATAACATCCTCCCAAACAATTCCCAAACCTAACACCCTCCAAACAGTATACAACCAACCCTAACACCCTCCCAAACAATTCCCAAAGCTAACATCCTCCCAAACAATTCCCAACCCTAACACCCTCCCAAACAATTCCCAAAGCTAACACCCTCCCAAACAATTCCCAATAACACCCTCCAAACAATTCCCAAAGCTAACACCCTCCAAACAGTATACAACCAACCCTAACATCCTCCCAAACAATTCCCAAAGCTAACACCCTCCCAAACAATTCCCAATGATAACACCTTCCCAAACAATTCCCTATGATAACAATATCAAAACACCCAACAATATTCAACCAATGCTAACAACATTATCTCACTTCCCAGCAGCAAGAAAAAAACAGTGTTTGGCTAACTGTGTTTGGCTAACTGTGTGAAAGAACAGCACTAGGCTGTAAATCTCCCGAGTGCGGGTTTGAGTGAGCTGTACTGAACTGCATGACTGCATGAAACCCCCGTGGAACAGCCCCCGCAGTGCCCCCGGACAAGCTCGGGGTTCACTAACACAGAGCAGGCTACGCTTCAGCCTGTCCACAGCCATGAAGTGCTGTCATTAGATAGCTTGGTTGGAGCACCAGAACCAGGTGGGCTCAGAAGCTTGAAGCTCCGGGCTGCAGATTAGAGCACACCTGCGCAGTCATGATAGACAGGTGAGAGAGAGAGAGAGAGAGAGAGAGAGAGAGAGAACACAGGAGAAAACACAGTCTCTCCAAATAATCATCTTTACTAACACAGGTTTAACCCAACACACACACACACACCTACTCCAGCAGAGCACTTCCTCATAGCGGAGCACTGGAGACCCGAATTCCAGCCAGCAGGGAGTCTTACAACATGCAGGAACTTGTCATCCGCAGAGCGCTGCCTCGGCGCAGGACTGTAACCAGTACAATGTTCGCTCTGCGGCCCGGAGCTGCGTTACTACAAAACAGATCTGTATTATGCAACGTGGTCAACAAGCACCAATCCATCAAGCTGAGGAGGAGAGAGAGCGGGGGACTGGGAAAGGGTGGGACGGGGAGAGAGTCAGGGAGCAAGGGTGGGCAACGCGGCACAAATACCTCAGTAGTACATCAGGACCAGACATGTAGCTTAATGCTCTGAAACACACTTTCAGTCCTCCGTACAACATTTACCTTCAGCCCCTCAGGGGTTTTGGCACCCCTCTTCAAGAAACCGCCAGGACCGGATATCAGTACGACTCCAACAGTCGCGTCGACGTCCACTAATCACTCATACATATAACCACTGGAGGAACGAATGACCTGCGACAACCGCTCCACAGGTCCGTAGAGTGCAAGGTGCCCCTTCCAACGAGTCCTGGACCACAAAGCTGAGATATGGACCCCGGACTCCCACTTGGACGAACCCTAGACAGCCTCGTCGAGACACTCGGAGAGTATCAGGGAGTGACTTAGAGCACTCCAACTTTGTGACGTGCGGGTGCGAGTGGATCAGACACAGCAGTGCTGCTGGAGTGTTTAAACACTGTGTCCACTCACTGTCCACTCTATTAGACACTCCTACCTTGCTGGTCCACCTTGTAGATGTACAGTCAGAGACGATAGCTCATCTGCTGCTGTACAGTGCAGTGTTGGTCATCCTCTAGTCTTTCATCAGTAGTCACAGGACGCAGCCCACAGGACGCAGCCCACAGGACGCTGCCCACAGGACGCTGCCCACAGGACTCTGTTGAGCTGGATAGTTTTGATTGGTGGACGATTCTCAGATTATTTTGAGGTGTGTTTAGGATCATTATCCTCGTTTCATCTTCAGCTCTTTTACAGACCCTGTGATGGTTGCTTCCAGAATTTGCTGGTGTACAACTGAGTCCATTCCTCCCCCCACCAGTGAGATGTTCTCCGTGCCACTGGCTGCAACACAAGCCCAAAGCATTATCACTCCATCCCCGTGTTTAACAGCTGGAGAGACGTTCTTTTCATGAACATTGGAGTTCATCAGTTCACAGGTTCCAAAATGCTTCAGGCATGGTTAGATGTTCCTTGGCAAAGTGCTGACACAGATTTTTAGATTTTAGACTAGATTAGATTAGATTAGATTAGATTAGATTAGATTAGAAGGTTGTATTCGGATGACTCCTCTATGAAGGTTATATATTTGCCATACTTACTGTATACACTTTGGCTGCTAACTTTCCTTACAAACGCCCTGCGTGCATCTCTCCACCCTGAATTCTGATTTTTAGGCCACAACCAAGACAGCAGCTGTGTCCAAGATTGCCTACTGGGACAGTACATACTAGACTCGAACCAGTACAGCAGTCGACTCTTTCAAAATGCGAGTGTGTACTGTAGTATCTACGCAACCTCGGACACACTACAGCTGCCATCTTACCAACGGCTGTTGACGTATGACATCACAGCACCACGCTATTCATTAACAGCCCCATTTGCATGAGATAAAGTTCCTTACCACTGGTACGACAGTTAGCTTAGCTGGCTAGCTAACTTGAACTCATGTGGCCTCAGCTTGCGTTGACTGCTAGCCTTAAACACTCGCAGGTTATAGAGATAACACTTCAAAACACAGACCAAATGTCCAGTTGATGTATTGGATAGCACAGTGTGCTGTGGTTGCATACTTCAAAGTGTCTCCTGGTTCAGTAGGTCATCCGGGGAATAGACCCACTGCTGAATACTGGGTATACTTGGACACACTAGCCATCTCGGACCCAGCCAGTGTCTAGGACATCAGGCAACATTTTTCCTATTGCTTGGGCTTCATAACCATTTCTAATAACGTCCTATGAGGGAGCTTGGGAGGTCCGGTTCCATTCACCACCACTGTGAACTGAGTTCCTCTGCAGCGTTCCACACCAAACCGGAATAATTTGGTCTACATCTAAACAATCTAACTGTTATGAATATCTAAGAACGCTTGGAAATACATCTGTGGCGTTCCCCCTTTAACAGCCACACAACAGGCAAGTTAACTTAAGTTACTTGTAGTTTCCAAATTCGGCCAGCAGAGGCCAGCAAACTCAATCACATCAAAGCGCCACACTCGCACACTGTTAGACAGGCTGCATGCACTGGAGCCGGCAGGAGGCAGCAGATCCCAGTCACGCGGTTCACATTCGTAGACTCTCTCTCACCCTCTTCAGCGGAGGACAAACAATCGGGGGTGATATAAGGCCGATGATGATGCAAGTCTCAGGCCTCAAGGCTTCCTTCCAAGCCTAGAAAGCAATGCAGGCCCAGAGACTAGCTCTGAAAGAGGAAGAGCTCTAACTTGGAAAACACCAGGATGATGGTCAGCATGTCACATCCTGCTCAATTATTGTTCTCTATGTTGGTCAAGGGAAACTAGTTCTGGGGAAAAGGATGCCAGGCATTAGCTGGAACCCGGCTGTCACCGTCCAGCCCAACAAGACTCAACTTTTGTTCAAAAAGTTCTTGCATCCGTGACCTTAGGACTGCATCACATGCTACGAAAGCAGGATAGAGTGTAGTCTCGGAGAGATAGCAGATGGATATCAGAGAGACCTTGAGCAAGGGGGTCCGCAAACCTACGCCACAGGTTCTACAGATAGCATCGCGCCTGACTGTGTTTGTAGGTATTTAGTATGGAAAATCCTTCTACTTACACAAACAAACACAGGGATCCTCGCTATTCCGCAAATCACCTGATATTATCATATGTCATACTGTAAGTGGGAATCCTCATTCACGGAAAATCCACTTATCTGTTTATATTGAGAGTATGGACGTGTCCTGGGGCAGGCACGTTTGGTCTCGGTTTACAAGTTTTCCAGTTTTCCTCCGTGCCTTCTTTATCCTAGACGTGATCGGTCAGCCAACGCATTGACCTGTATGTGATGCTCGCTTCATGCATAAACTATGAGGTCAGATTAGATTAGTAGGCAGAGTCACTGCTTGTCACCGAGCAGGGCAGGCAGCTGCTTGGGGCCCCAGGCCAGTGGCAGGGCCCCTTGGGAGAATAATAGTAATATGAACAATTGAAATTAAGAAATATTTCCATTTTGCATGTTTTTAGTTTTGGCATTGAACACTGGTTTGCTTGGGGCCCCAACAGACTCTAAAATCACCCCTACCAGTAGCTAACTGAGGAGACTTTTTGGTCAGTTAGCATCATGCTAACGGAATATAAGCAAGATTATTAGACATTACTCAGGGCAGATATTGTACAGTTAGCATAATGCTAATTAGCCTCATATCTCCAGTGCTAAACCAAATGTCTCTTGTTTAAACCTGGTTTTTGTGGATTTACAAAGCAGTACGTTTTTGGACGGTTCCTCTTGTTGCTACCGGGATCTTGCAGATTCATTTGGGATTCTCTATCTATTGGGAATTATGTGGATGGTAGATACTGGGACATCTGTAACTTCTTCATAGTTCAGTTGTTGAGATGTCACCACAGTCGTTCAGAGTGGATTAACCGTAGACAAACTTGCCCACATCAGATGTTATGTGCAGTGCTGGTGATAGGAACCTGGGTTCTCCATGTCTACAACACACATATAGACACTTTATTTACTATCTAGAACCACCAGTGAACCTACACCTGAGTGTTATATGGAATGTTGATGATGGAAAATCTGGAAAAGCTGGAAATAATAAGTTTCTTTGGGGGACTATTTTACTTCACAGCGCCCTGCAGCATGTATCCCTCCACCATGAATGGAGTTTAAGGCTGAAATCTTCTCCACACTATCATAAACAGCGTCTCAGACATGAGGCAGCGTATTCAGAACCACCTCATGTAGGAACTTTCTGTGGGGGAGCTTTAAGAGGAGGACGCCTGGTTACTTCACTACCACTGTGAACAGTTCTGACTCAATAGGTTGCTCTAGAATAGGGAGTTTCGCACCAAACCCACTCTGAATGACTTCTTTACCTCTCGGCAATGTACATGTGTCATGCAGCGGTTCTCCAGGACAGTTCTGGAGACGTCAGGCTTTAGTTAAGCAACCAAATCTCATCTAGTTACATCCCTAACTTTCTAAAACAGATGTCCTGGTTCTGTAGGCCCATAGTAAACACTAACAAGAGGAGGGCAGCAGGTTCTCCAGGATCAGGGAGGTGAAGAACTGCTCTACACTCAAACCCCATATCCCCCAATATCCCCAGTTTTTTCTCTGCATGGATTAGCTCATTTCGGAACACCACAGCTAGCTCCACGTCCTCGCAGCCAGAGGGACACCTGAAGACCCCTCCTGAGATGTCTGGAGCGTGCCGCATGGATGATGAATTTCCATGTATTACACACACGAGCATGTTTAGAGCAAGTAATCGTGACTCAGCACCTTCTCTTTTTGAGTGGGTGTTGGCATGTGGCCAAGTGAAAGGCCACGGTGGGGCGTCCAGCTGTGAATCAGGCAGGAGAAACGTTCGCTCTTCACTCAGAAGCTGGAGGATACCGGCTACACAGCAAACAAACCTAAATCAAAAGAGCACAGAATTAATAACGGCAGTATCAACAGGAGACAGAATGAAGGCATGGAGAGCAGAGCTGAGCCTCGAAGGAGGAGAATGACCAGCAGATGTGAAGAGATGCAGTTCTACATAAATATGACCGAAAATATGAAAATTTAACTCATCAACAGTAGCCTCTGATTGGTCGACAAGTCAAGAATACAGTTCTTAATGGTCGTCAAGTCAGTAACATAGCCTCGGATTAGTCGACGAGTCAGGCAAACAGCCTCTGATTGGTGAACCAGTTAGGAAGACAGCCTCAGATTGGTCAACGAGTCAGGAAAACAGCCTCAGATTGGTCGACGAGTCAGGAAAACAGTCTTTGATTGGTTAATGAGTCAGGAACACAGCCTCGGATTGGTCGACGAGTCCAGCAAACAGCCTCTGATTGGTGAACCAGTCAGGAAAACAGCCTCAGATTGGTCAACGAGTCAGGAAAACAGTCTTTGATTGGTTAATGAGTCAAGAACACAGCCTCGGATTGGTCGACAAGTCAGGAAAGCAGCCTCTGATTGTCTAGTGAGTCAGGAACATAGCCTCCGATTGGTTGACAATTCAAAAATATAGTTCCTACTGGTCAACAAGTCAGGAACACAGCCTCGGATTGGTCAATGAGTCAGGAACACAGCTTCCAATTGGTAAATGAGTGAGGAACACAGCCTTGGATTGGTTAATGAGTCAGGAACACAGCTTCCAATTGGTCAATGAGTGAGGAACACAGCCTTGGATTGGTTAATGAGTCAGGAACACAGCTTCCAATTGGTCAATGAGTGAGGAACACAGCCTCGGATTGGTTAATGAGTCAAGAATACAGTTCTTAATAGTCGACAAGTCAGGAACACAGCCTCGGATTGGTTGACAAGTCAGGAAAACAGCCTCTGATTAGTCGATGAGTCAGGAAAACAGCCTCTGATTGGTCAACAAGTCAGAAACACAGCTTTTGATTGGTCAGTATGACCTAAAATATGATCATTTAACTCATCAATACATAAACAGTAGATAAAGAGAGCCCAGTAAAACACATAACACAAGTAGTGTTTAGTTTTCCGTTCATGTATTGATCTAGATGGTCTAACATTAACAGTCTTCACTGGTATGTGTATGTGAACCTCTGCTTTTAGGAAGTGCAATGGCCTCAGTCAAGTGGTTCCTGTAAGTGTAATCTGTGTTGCACACTGACTTAGAGGAATTTCAGACTGCTCCTCCATCCTGTGTTGGTGGGCTTTTTTTGTCAGGAGCATCACACTGGTGGAACGGTCCATTTACAGTCCATACACACCACAAACACGCACCTTAAGACTACTAAGGTAGTTTCCACTGGATCTTCAGCTTGTTTGAACAACCAAAATGAAAACGAAAAATGAAAGCTAACCCCTCAGAATTTGGCCCAGTATTCTTATGTGGGCAGGTAAAAACACTTCACCACCACTTCACAGGAGTAAATTCCAAGCCGGAGAAACAGAAACGTATCGGATACACCTGGCAAGCAGAAGCTGCTGAAAGGAGGCAGTGTGGTGCTAACGCTGGTATCAGTTTCACTGACCGCTTACAAAACAAGAGGAAACAATCCGGATCCCAAAGAAAATCATTTACACGGCCAGGAAAACCAACTGGCACAGGTGGCACTTAGTCATCCAGGAGTAATGATGAACTCCTGGAAAAGTATAGCAGGATTCCGCCGGCTGCACCTTTCCACTGAAAATATGTATCAGGTTTTAATCACATTCGATGACCTCACACTCTCGGTCTGGGGGGGTCATCGTGAAGATTTGGTTGGAAACAAAAGAGGGGTTTAATTGTCCAGTCAGGATTGTTCTCCCTGTGGTATGTAGGTAGATACAGCTCAGCGAGCTCTCTGATTGGTTAGGACGTCAGGAGCTGGACTGCAGGCCTTACACGTTACATTAACTAGCAGCATTATTAGGAAGCGACAGACGACTCAACCAATCATGTGCCAGCTCTGTCTAAGGCTGGTTACGGTAGAACCGATACAGACAAGTTCAGGTATATGGTAATATGGTAATCTGTATGCTTGACCAGTCTGGAACACAGTTTCTGATTGGTCGACAAGTCCAGAACACAGCCTCTGATTGGTCGACAAGTCCAGAACACAGCCTCTGATTGATCGACCAGTCAGGAATGCAGCTTCTGATTGGTCAGCAAGTCAGGAATGATGCCTCTGATTGGTTGACAAGTTAGAAACAGCTTCTTATTGGTTGACAAGTCAGAAACAGCTTTTGATTGGTCAACAAGTCAGGAACACAGCCTAAGATTGGTTAATCAGTCAGGAACACAGCCTCTGATTGGTTAATCAGTCAGGAACAAAGCCTCGGATTGGTTAATCAGTCAGGAACACAGCCTAAGATTGGTTAATCAGTCAGGAACACAGCCTCGGATTGGTTAATCAGTGAGGAACACAGCCTCGGATTGGTTAATCAGTCAGGAACACAGCCTCGGATTGGTTAATCAGTCAGGAACACAGCCTCGGATTGGTTAATCAGTCAGGAACACTGCCTAAGATTGGTTAATCAGTCAGGAATAAAGCCTCTGATTGGTCAGCGAGTCAGGAACATAGCCTTTGAGTGGTCAACGAGCCAGAAACATGGTAAATCTCTAGCTTGCAGTGTTCCTGAAATGTATTCTTTTATGTACAGCCTTCTTTGATGTTGTGTACGACATCGTGGACCTGAGAGCATTCATGTCTGTTATAAGCTCTAAATAAAACATGTGGAATTACTTTTATGAGATGTGAATGTGAAGTGAGTTGAATATAAAGTGGTAATTTGAATAGCTGTTAAGGAACACACTACTATCAGAAATTAGCATGTAGCATTTCCTCTGTTTCCTACTGAGTTTAGTCATTTGAGCTGAAGGCCTTTCTCTAGGAGTCATAGTTCACCACAGGACAATACATGTAGAGGGGAAAAGCCTCCGTTGAACAACACAACACACACTCACTTCCTCTATGTGTGTGTGTGTGTGTGTGTGGTGATGAGGATGAGTTGGGGCAGGGTGGGGGCTGGTGTTGTTGTGAGTAAACTTCATGCTCTGAGGAAAGCAGCAGTGATGAAACTCCATTATAGATCAGCGACAGAACAAGGAAGGATAGCGGAATGACATTCACTTCACTGGAAATTGCATTTGGAGTTTGATGATGCAGATATACATACTGTAAATCAGAGCCTCGATCTGCTTTGAGGAAATTTCTCAAAGTCTCTGCAGGGTTATATGGCCAGAACGTGTTTTTTGTGAAACGCTCCATTCTGGGGAACCTTAGTCAGAACTGTTCCCAGTGGTGGTGAAGGTAACCAGATGTCCCCCTCTAAAAGCTCCCTCACAGAAAGTTCCTACATGAGGTGGTTCTGAATACGCTGCCTGATGTCTGAGACGCTGTTTATGATAGTCTGGAGAAGATTTCAGTCTTAAACTCCATTCATGGTGGAGGGATACATGCTGCTTCAGGGCGCTGGGAGGTAAAATAGTCCCCCAAAGAATTATTATTATTTCCAGGTTTTCCAGATTTTCCATCATCAACATTCCATATACACTCTGGTTTCTGGTTTCACTCTGACCCCTGGTTTCCACCACCACCACTATAACCAGTTCACACCAAACCCACTGTGGATAACATCTCAACCACTCAGAATTTAGAACTGTTAAGCTTAAAATGCACATTTGATTGATCCCGGACTCATTGTTCTGTTCATTTACTATAATTTACCTACAAAACAGTTTGTTTTATATGTTGAAAAGTTCAACTTTGACCCATTTCACGTTATATACCTCAAAACACAAAATGTATCTATTAGTAAAGAAATTAATACATGGTTAATACACAAATGAGGAACAGAATGGGGTGCAGTCCAGCAGGAGCTGGGTTAGCAGGGTTTATGGTTATAGCTAGTAAGTTAGCTTGCTAGCTAGTTATATTACCACAACGTGCTATGTTGCTAGCTGAAATGCTACACCACTGCTAACTGCTTTAAAACAGATTCTTCGGTTGGCCTTTGATTTGGGGCATATGCGAATGTTTAGACGCCCCTGGTCAAACGTCAAGCGTGTTGTTGATTTGCTAAGAGTAAATAAGTTCAGATACGGTCTACAGGGACCTGAATACACCAGCTCATACACTCTCACACTCACACACATACACTCACACACATACACTCACACAGACCCACACACCCACACACACACACACACACACACACACACATACACACACACACACACACACACACTTACTCTCTTTATAGTACACACACACATGCAGGAGTACTGTACACCCCCACACACAGACACACACATGCAGGAGTACTGTACACACACACACACACACACACACACACCTGCAGGATTACTGCACACACTCTCCCACACACCCTCACACAGATGGGTTTGCACTGGACACCTTCATGTAGGCGAACTTCCTATTCCAGGAACAGATTAACACAGTAACCCTGACATGCCTCTCTCTGTGTTTACTGTGTGCACCTGTGTATGTGTGTGTGTGTGAGTGCGTGTGAGTGAGTGAGCGTGTGTGTGTGTGTGTACAGTACTCCTGCATGTGTGCGTCTGTGTGTAGTTGCACAGGTCCAGACTGTAGTCCATCTGTTTCTCTGTATACTGTATTACCCTGTTCTTCAATGGTCAGGACCCCCACAGGACCACCACAGAGCAGGTGTTAAGTGGGTGGTGGATCATTCTCAGCACTGCAGTGACACTGACGTGGTGGTGGTGTGTTAGTGTGTGTTGTGCTGGTGTGAGTGGATCAGACACAGCAGTGCTGCTGGAGTGTTTAGACACTGTGTCCACTCACTGTCCACTCTATTAGACACTCCTACCTTGCTGGTCCACCTTGTAGATGTACAGTCAGAGACGATAGCTCATCTGCTGCTGCACAGTGCAGTGTCGGTCATCCTCTGGTCCTTCATCAGTGGCTGCCTTACACAATGCTCCCCACAGGATGCTGTTGGCTGGATAGTTTTGGTAGGTGTATATAAAGAAGATGTTTTTGAGCTGAGGAGACGTAGAGTGGAACAAACAGCCTCTCCCTAATTCCTTCTAATGCTAATTACATTGAAGCCTGGAGGCCTCATACCTCACCACCAGTACACGATACTGTTATTTCATTATGGGCGATTAGTGTGATTAGATCAGGGAATAACTCCTTATATTAATACCAGAATGACATTAAGTGTGAGTGTGTGTGTGTGTGTGTGTGTGAGAGAGAGAGAGAGTGTATGTATGTATGTATGTATGTGTGTATGTGTGTGTGTGTGATGGGCTTTACCAAACCACTTCCTACAGGATGTTACACTCTCTGAATTATTACCATCACAGTCTTTCTCCCCTCTCTCTATGCATGTGTGTGGGTGGGCTCTAGGAGTGTCTTATGAGTGTGTGTGTGTGTGTGTGTGAGTGTATGTATGTGTGTATGTGTGTGTGTGTGTGTGTGAATGTATGTGTATGTGAGAGTGTGCGTGTGTGTGTGTGTGTATGCATGTGTGTGTGAGAGTGTGTGTGTGTGTGTGTGAGTGTATGTATGCGTGTGTGTGTGTGTGTGTGTGTGTGTGTGTATGTGTGAGTGTGTGTGAGTGAATGTGTGTGTGTGTGTGTGTGTGTGTGTGTGTGTGTGTGTGTGAGTGAATGTGTGAGTGTGTGTGAGTGAATGTGTGTGTGTGTGAGTGAATGTGTGAGTGTGTGTGAGTGAATGTGTGAGCGTGTGTGTGTGTGTATGTGTATGAGTGAATGTGTGAGTGAATGTGTGAGCGAGCGTGTGTGTGTGTGTGTGTGTGTGTGTGTGTGTGTATGGACACACATGTCCCAACATGTAGTTTGGATCTGATGTGTCGGATTTTATGTGGTTTATTTTTGTTGACTATCGAAAACCAGTCTGGATATGCCGGAAATCAGAATACCGAAGTCTGTATAAGGCCGACAAGTCACTAACACCGCCCCAAGTTGGCTGGTGTGTTTGAGGCCGCTCACGTTGTTGCGTGTTGGCGTGTACAAGGTCCAGGAAAGCTAGCTAGTTTTAAAAGCTCATATTTGTATGGAATTTGTATGGATAGCTAACTGCTTTCGTGGATAGCTTTACTGGCCAGTTAGCATGCTGGCTAACCTAGCTAGCTATCGAGTGAACTAACTCCCCAGAGACTCCAACAATATCCTCTACTCTCTTCCACACCTCATTTCTCTACAGATGTACATGTACAAAGACGCATCACATGAACTGGGGAAGAAGAAACAGCGGTTATGAGCTTCTCCTCCATGTTCACCACCACACTGCTGAGAACTAGGGTGGCCACCTTCATAACCCCAAAAGGAGGACATCATAAAGTAGGGGGGAGGTCACGATACTAGAACCGAATTAAAATCATAACCTAACCTATATAACACATACATGATCCTTTACTCTCCTAACTGGGTGGAATGGATGACATTCGTGAGCTTACTGACTGATATAATATTTTTGGCGAATGAACATTTTAAACAGTTCATCCCGAAAAGAGGACTGACAGGAGTCCAGACCGGTACTGAGCCGGACGGAGGACTGGGAGTTGAAAAGACGGATGGTCCGGTGTAAATGATCTACGACTGGTCCGAAGAATTTGTAGGAGCCAGTTGTTTACAGAGTTGCTTTACCGCGTCATAATGAGTTAAAAGTCTCCGCTCAATTTGCCGCTTGTTGCTCTGTTATCATGTCGCTAGCTGCTTGTCGCTAAATCATGGCTACAAATCATGTACCCCCATAGGAAACAACCGGTTGCTTGTCGTTCTGTCACCTGCTAGTGTGAACGGAGGGTCAACATGGGCTGTGCTTCGGCCTCCTTCCCCGAGCGGATGAATCTGATGACTAATTGAGAATTCAAAGAGAAGGGTAAACCCGATGAAGGTCGTGTCTACTCAGGATCTGAGTGAATGATCTACTATGGTTATCAGTATGATGATGATTCTGAAATCCCTTGAGGCCTAAACCTCGAGCTGGGCCTTCTACTGAGCCTGTGACGTTCATACGTAAAGGCGCATGACGTGGTGTGAAAATCCTGACACCTCTGTAGTCTCTGATTAGACTGATTAGACCTGATTCTGAGGTTCCACAGTCAGTGCACTTGATTCACCACCTACAGACTGATGCATCATTTCATCAGCCCTACTGGTTTTCCGTCCGCTCGTCTGGTTTGTTCTTTCGTTCCTGCATGTCTGCTGTGCTTTATTGCTGTTTGAGAGGGGAAAGCACCCCGTGCACATTCTGGGTTTGTTTGGACCGCTTACTTCCTCTCATTTATTCCGCAACTTGTGATCTTGTAAATTTCCCCCACTCTCCTTTACACGACCCAGTTCCACTGCACGCTGAGTAAATGTTTCAGTCACACCATTCAGACGATCTGTTTATCTGTGTTTGATTATTTATGCGCATGAATAATGAAGGGGTTTATGCTAATGGAGGTCTGGAGGTCATATCATCATCATGCTTGTCATTGCAGTACCACGTCACCCCCGTTTTCCTGTAAAAGGGACTGTTCTCTAGCCCCTTAGCTCTGTTAGCCAGCTATGTGCTCCGTACATCAAGACTGTCTTCATTAGATTAGCCAGCATGCTAACAGACTCCTCCAGTAACATCCAGGGCAGCTACAGCAAACCTGAAGAATGAACTCCAGTTGAAATACAAGTTTCTTCGACTGCCTCCATAGGAGATTTACCAACAGGCCAAATTACAAACCTGGAATTCGTTTTATAGCATGGGATTAGCATAATCTATTTTATTACTATTCATTTAAAATGACAGAATTAACATAACCTGGGATTATTTCTACAGTTCATGTTATAGCATGGGATTAATACCACCTGGGGTTATTTCTACAATTCATCCCATAGGACAGGATTATCATAATCTGAGATTATTTCTATGGGTTATTTTGTACCACAGGATTGATAGTTCCTGGGATTATTTCTACACTTGATGTTATAGCATGGGATTAATACCACATGGGGACATTTCTACACTTCATATCATTGTGCACGATTAATATAATCTGGGGACACTTCTACGGTTCATTCTATAGCACAGGATTAATACAACCTAGGATTATTTCTACAGTCCATTTCAAATCCATTTCAGTCCATTCCTGAGGTTATATATGCCCCTCCCTTTATAGCATGGTATTAATATAACCTAGGATTATTTCTACAGTCCATTTCAAAGCACAGGATTATTATAACCTGAGGTTATATATGCCCCTCCCTTTATAGCATGGTATTAATATAACCTGGGATTATTTCTATGTTTTATTTTATAGCACAGGATTAATATAAATTGGGATTATTTCTATGTTACATTCCACAGCACAGGATTAATATTACCTAGGATTATTTCTATGGTTTACTTTATAGTATAGGATTAATATAACCTGAAATGATGTCTACGATTCCTTTTATAAAATGGGATTAATATAATCTGGGGTTATTTTATAATTCATTTAATGGCACATGATTAATATAATCTGGGGTTATTTTATAATTCATTTAATGGCACAGGATTAATGTAATCTGGGATTATTTTATAGTTCTAGGGTTATTTCTAGGGTTCTAGGGTATTTAATAACATTAATATAGGATAAATATAACCTATAGTAATATCTACAGGTTTTTATTGGTCCAAATGACATATATAATATAATATTACACAGTAATTGAAAATGATGTAAATAAATATTTAATAGCTAAAATATTATATATTAATAATTATATACAGGGAACATAGTTAAATAGTTACATAGCTCATTTAACAGTATGAAATTAGTATGAAGGCTAACAGATTAATAGAGTATAAAAGGAAAGGCATATATATATACATATAGGTATAAATATCAGTTTTAAAATTGGAATGTAAATTTGAATGTAAACGGAGTGATATTTCATACCTGAGATTTTATTGCACATGTGAAAGTAGCTGGGAGAGTCTTATCCTGTCCTACGCTCCCACGCCTATTGTCACAGATAAAGCCATTTCAGGAGCTTGCGCCACTCCGTCGAAACTCTGGGTGTGCCTGCGTGTTCGGAAGTCTGTGGTTTACAGAAGAAAGGATGGCATGAGATGAAAAGCCGGCAGATAGCTTCAGCCCTCATGATGAGGTAAGGCCCCAGGACTTTCAGGAACAGACGGAATGACTGTATTTCTAAACATTCGGAGGAATGAAAGAGAGAAGCAGAGGGTTCATTCCACCCATTCCTCCAGGAGGCATTTCATACAGTCATCACTCACAGACGAACCCCGCCATGGCATTACATTACCTTGAGCTGCTCCACACTCGATATGCTACACTGCATAGGATAGGACTGCACACGCCCTGCGTTACTGCATCACCCGGTTCAGCGCTGGCACACGTAACACTGTACATACCTGCTGCTGCACTCCTTTAAAATTAACATCAGCAGGAAGATCCGGGGCCCTCAGCTTCATGCACCCAATTAACTGATACTTCTATGAATTCATAATTCTCCAGCTTTGAGTTGGTTCTGAGTTGGTTCAGTTCATGATCTGCTTTATGGTCCAACTACTCTCAATTTGGAGCTTCAATCAGAGGTGCCACTTGCCACCAGCCAAAGGCAAGCAACTGCTTGGGGCCCCAGGCGAGTGGGGTGGCCCCTGAGGGTATACTACCAGGTTCCAGGTTTTTTAATGTCAATAATGTTAATTATAATAAAATAATAATAATGCTGGTGTCAGCAGCTCCCGTGGCTGGTTAGCGTGTATATACACCTCAGGGCCTGCTGCACTATTTAAGGTGGAATGGAATGTTATATCAGAGGCTGGTGACTAAGACGTCGACTAGACTTTGCACGGGTTCCAGCTGGAGTATAAAATTCTTCTTCTGATTACATATAAAGCTCTAAGCGGCCTCGCTCCTCAGTACCTCGGGGAACTTCTCTCGTATTATGAACCCACACGTGAACTCAGATCACAAAGTGCGGGCTCTCTATTAGTGCCTAGAATTAACAAACATACAAGGCCCCACAGCTTTGGAATATCCTTCCAGTCAGTGTTCGGGACTCAGGCACAGCCCCAATCTTCAAGTCTAGGCTTAAACTCTACCTGTTCAGTCAAGTCTTTGGTACACAGCCCCAGTCTTCAAGTCTAGGCTTCAAGTCTAGGCTTAAACCCTACCTATTCAGTCTAGCTTTTGGTATCTAGTTTTTCAGAGCTAACTGTCTGTGTGCTCTGATGCTGAACTACTGCCCAAACTCTATGGTCTGCTGTGGAAGTACTGCCCATCCTGTGTGCTCTGATGCTGCTGGTTCACCTGCCTCGGCTGGGTGCCACTGCCTGCCCGTTGATCAGTTTGCCTACCATAAGGCTTCTCCTTGTCTTGTGCTGTGAGGGGGTCTCACCTGCATCCCTCGCGCCCATCCGACGATCCTGCTATTTAATCCCCTACCTCCAAAACACTCAGCACTTCTCCTGTTCACTGCCTATGATCATAAACTCTAATCCTTTCTGTGTTTGTTGCCGTCCGGGGTCGACCTGAAGAGGATGGGTTCCCCTTTTGAGTTTTGGTTCCTCTCGAGGGTTCTCTCTCTTGCTCTGAGGGAGTTTTTCCTTGCCACTGTTGCCTCTGGCTTGCTCACTGGGGGGCTTGGACCCGGATTCTCCATAAAGCTGCTTTGTGACAAGATCTGTTGAAGTGTGGAGGTTACACAGATCCAGTCCAGGCCAAATCTAGCTCCTCTTCTCCTCATAGGGTTTAGCTTTGTTTCTGAAGTGACTGGATCTAAAGTGTCACTGGGGCCTATTTTGTGTTTGGTCTTCCTTCACCTGCAGGGTTATACCTGCAGTAGCGACGACCAGGCAAGCTATATCCCCAGTGGTGACGACCCCTTCTTATTGAAACTACTGTATAATTGTGCTAGCTACGCTAAAGCTAATCATCTCTCCTAGTCAGCAGTTGAGATTCATTGAGGGACGGAGTGAAAATGAAGCACTTGGTCGTTTGACTGTTTTGAGGTTTTGAAATACCAGCTAGCGAGGCAGCGCAAGAGCAACCTCAATGCTAAACCAGTGAACAAAGAGCTACATGCTTAAAATAGATAGTTCTTTTTGTGCTCAAATGGTTCTTAGCATGGTGGAAATGGTTCTTTGGATTTATAGAGATTGTGTTTTATGTGAGGTTCTATAGTAGTGCCGAACAGGGTGCTGTTCCTGTTTCAGGTTTGGCATTGTTGAAATAGCAGAACCATTTTTTTAGATGCAACACATTCTCCATCAATCTGAAGAGCCATTTCACCAAGCAAAGAACCATTTAAGCATGCAAGTGCTTCCATACTGCATAGAACCACTGTATTTACTGAAGAACCCTCTAAGGAATCGTGTTTTTAAGGATGCGGAGAGGATCAAGAGTCTTTGGACTTCACTGTTTCCTTGGCCAGAGTTGCCTCTATGTCTCTCTACACTCTTGGCCCCAACACCGTCTCCACTACTGACTCCATGCCATGATATATACCTGGAGTAGGTCAGACCGGTTGAGACTGTCTGGAGTTAAACCGGAATGAGTTGGTTCCAGCGAGAGTCATACAGCTCTGTGAATTCCCGGCTGTCCTCAGTGCTGCTATATAAGCGCCTATAAAGACTCACAGTTAAAGCCTCAGGCTTACAAGCTTGGAGCGCAATTCTGAACAACTGGAGCTGACAGTCGAATGTGTCTCCCGTGTGGATTAGGCTGGCACTTGACTGGACGTCCGGAGGAAGCAGCATCGTTCCTAATCTCAGTTTTCATTCCGAACAGAGTTACGGACGTTGTTGATCCAGGAGTTTCGAACAGCAAGCCTGTAGGTCAGCGCTGCTTACTGTAAGACTCGGACTGCTGTACGGTTTTATACTGACTTCTCTGGTTTGTGAAGATGTTTTATTGTCTCATATGCCGGAGTGAGCAGGAAGGAGATAGGAGGGCTTACGTTCCCAGAGACCAGATTACATTAATATCATATTTAGATCATAACAGGAGTTTCCCAGTCGTAGACCAACCCCAGCCCTGGATTACCCTGAAGTATCTCTGTTTACTGTGAAGCGTGAAGTGAGCCCACCAGTCAGGGTACAGCGCTCACTTTGTTTTGAGCTTGTTTTGACCTGTTGGACAGAGGTTGGTTCTAGCTAGCGGAACCTGTTCTCCTTCAGTGTTCTGTGCTGATGGTGATTGTGATAGACGTCAGTGTCAGACTAATTAATGACCTTCTATTAGAGACTGGTGGACTGAGAGACACTCGAGTCTCTTCCCCTACACTGAGCTGATTAAGAGTCTTGTTCCAGAAATGATAATAGGACATTAGAGCCATAATAAATCATGCTCCTGTTACTCTCCATACTTAAGTACGTTTGAAGGTACATACTTTAGTACTGTTACTCCAGTGGAGGTCTAAAGGGAGGAACTACTACTGACACTTGGGGATCTCTACTTTAACTCCGCTACATGGCGTGTGCACTTTGTCCATCTCTGCACTCTACTCACAATACAATACTGTTGTAATATGCGATATTTCTGTTTTCTCATATCTCTAATACGGTTGAACCGACAAAGTAGCACTGGAAAAATGCTACCAATAACTGTGAATCCAATTACTGGATTTGGATTGGATTATTCCGCACGCTGCGCTGCACTCAATCCAATAAAACGGGTTTAATTATGCTCTATTTTTTAATTACAAATGCAGTTGGGAAGTGATTTTTCACTGTTGACAATATCCACATTGGCATATCGGCATGTTTCCCACAACACCAAACCAACATTACTGAAGATTCTCTCAGGAGAGCTCTGGAGAACCAACCTTTTGGTGCATTCTTAGAATAGAATAGAATAGAATAAAATAGAATAGAATAGAATACTTTTATTATTATTGTACCTGCATACAACAGAATTTAGTGAGACACTCTCCAAGAATAAACAATAGAAAGAGCAGTAATATACAATATAGAATATAGATAGGTAAGATCTTTACATATGGACAGTGCACTTAATGGGAGAATGGGAGTAAACTACAGTAACAGTTATCTAATCTAAGTTATGAACGTGTAAAGTGACTGTGCATGGATGTACAAAATGTACAGAGTGTATAGAATAGAAAGACAAGGATGTGCCGACTGCAGAAAAACCAGAGAAATACAGGTTTAAAAACAGGCTGAACCTGCGGGACCAACAAAATGCTCCTGACTTTATGAAGCGCATCTTACAATAAGTACATACATGCTTCATTCATTAAACCGGAAACTATAAGCCTTTATTTGTGGTTCCTAAGGTCAGGATTCATGAGTTCCTTGTACCTACTACTGTCCCTTACAACGTGGCAAAATTTCAGGATGAACGGATCAACAAAAACAAGCTGAATCAGGTTGGAGTGAAACCTTTTTACACTAACGTGCATTGAAAGTCAAGAATGTTTTTGGCTTCTCCTGTAAAGTCATTATTTTGAAAATACATGTTTTCCATGAAATACTTTCTGTACCCTGCTTTTGGAGGGTTTCTACTGGTCAGTTCATTCTAAAACTGTAACACCATGTACAAAGGACACAAAAATGGAGAAACAAGGTTTAGTTTCAACAGCAATGATAGATGGGTACCACTTTAGAGTAAGTCTTCTCTTATGAAGCATTCTGAATGGTTAAAATAAGTTGTCGATGTCAATACATATTAATACATATTACTTTTTAATAGATATTTTGGATATAACCTTATTCCTAAATGTAATATATATATATATATATATATATATATATATATATATATANATATATATATATATATATATATATATATGTATATATATTACTGTAATACATGTGTTCTTTCTATCCAGGTCCTGAGAAAGTACATAAACAAGCTTGTGTGTGTGTGTGTGTGTTTGCTCTTTGCCCTACAGAGCGTCTGAGATCATGCCACTACAAGCCCAACACACCTTTACTATATAGAGGCATTCTCCCTCTCTCTCCTTTTATTCCTCCCTTTTTTCTCATACCATTTCCTTTGAGAGCTACACCTCCTCCTCCTCCCTTCCCTCTCCTTCCCTCGTCCTCTGTTAAGCCCAGCCAGGCAAATCTGGAGTGTTCTGGTGTTGATTACTCATAAGTCAGGAATGTGAAGGAGAAAGAGACTGAGAGAGAGAGAGAGAGAGAGAGAGAGAGAGACAGCTTTGCGTGCAGTGAGTATGGGGGAGTGGACTTTGCTGAGCGTGTGTATGTAGTAGTGGTGTGGAGTGGGAGATTCCAGTATAAGTGTGTCTTCCTCCGTGGGATGCGGCCGCAACTTCCGACCGGACACACACACACACACACACACACACACACACACACACACTCATAAAACACTCCTAGAGTGACCGCCCACCACACACGCATAGAGAGAGGGTGAAGGAGAAAGACTGTGATGGTAATAATTCAGAGAGTGTAACATCCTGTAGGAAGTGGTTGGGTAAAGCCCATCACACACACACACACACACACACACACACACAGATTTAATCAGTGAACCCAGCGGCGTGTGACGCTGTGCAGGGCTGCAGAGCTGCACAGTAAAGTGGGTAAAGGGAATCAATCACTTTTGTTTTCCAGGCCATATATCCACTTCATATTCACTCACTTAATGACCTTTAAACAAAAATGTATTAAGAAGCCTAGCCACGGAGATGCTCTACAGGAGATCTGTTCCGCTTCTCCGCGTTTTCCTTTCTCCTTCAGTTTGTTAGGGAGCTGTTTCTGCATGTAAACATTCTACAAAGTCATAAAACCCGAAGTACACGCCAGGAGGAGAAACCCTCTCCCACAGGAAACTCTTCTCAGCTGCCTGGAACACCTTGTTTAGAAATCCAGCCCTTTTCTCTGTTACACGGTGACATCATCACGTAACACAGTCCGTATTGCCCCGCCTATACACTTAGTTCCTTAAAGGGTTCTTTAGTAAGGAAAATTGGGGCACCCAAACAGCACTTTCCATCACTACAGAGTTCTTCATGGAGAATGTTGGAGAGAGTACTATATAGCACCAAAAAGGTTCTACTGTTACCTAGTCTGTATAGAACCCTCTACAACACATTAACCATCAATCTGAAGAACTGCTGTACCCAATCCATGTGTACCAGTGCAACACACACTAATACACAACCACCACCACCACGTCAGTGTCACTGCAGTGCTGAGAATGCTCCACCACCCACATCATACCTGCTCTGTGGTGGTCCTGTGGGGGTCCTGACCATTGAAGAACAGGGTAATACAGTATACAGAGAAACAGATGGACTACAGTCTGGACCTGTACAACTACAGAGTGATACTATATGGTCAGTGGAGCTGATAACATGAGTGTACAAAGTAGATAAGTATATATATATATATATATATATATATATATAAAAAATTCTTCAGTTAAACCTAAAATAAATAGCTCAAATGAAAGAGCGCAGGCAAAAATTGTAGATTCAATAATCTAAAGCAATAATCAGATCTTCTCACGGTGTCATTTCACTGCTCTTCAGTCTAAACACACTCACAGACGGAAATGCAGAAACGCAGTAGAACACAAACAACACTGGCAGCCAGTAATTCCGATGACGGTGGGGAAACTGTGAGCTGTAGGGAAAGAAAGAGTAATCGTTACCTTAAAACATAGGCGGTGCAGCTTTCCCATTTAATGCCAGAGATTCCCATTTAATGCCATAGTAGTGTCTGGATAGGTGGGTGTACTGGCCGGTCTTCGGGCCCCCACTCCAACATGCGTAGATACACTGTGAAAACCCACAATTTCCCCGTTTAACTCAAGAACCTAAATCTGGACTCTAGTGTCTACTAGACGCTAACGTGTTGTGTAAAAAACATGAACAATATCTTCAGTCATTCATTCCAAACATCTACACCTGGTTCTAGGACTCTCTCCAAACATCTACACCTGGTTCTAGGACTCTCTCCAAACATCTACACCTGGTTCTAGGACTCTCTCCAAACATCTACACCTGCTTCTAGGACTCTCTCCAAACATCTACACATGCTTCTAGGACTCTCTCCAAACATCTACTCCTAGTTCTTCTCAAACATCTACACCTGCTTCTAGGACTCCCTCCAAACATCTACTCCTAGTTCTTTTCAAACATCTACACCTGCTTCTAGGACTCTATCCAAAAAATATACAGCTGTTCTGGAACCCTACACCAAACACCCACACCTGCTTTTAAAACTCTACTCCAAACATCTACACTTGGTTCTAGGACTCTCTCCAAACATCTACACTTGGTTCTAGCACTCTCTCCAAACATCTACTCCTAGTTCTACAACTGTAGGACTCTAGAACTTTAATTACCCCTTACTTGCCATGGTATGTTGTCAAATGTTAAAGCAATGCCATCCTTAAAAAAGGGTTCTTTAGTAAAGGCAGTGGTTGGTAAATTATTCCTCAACATGGTTCATCACAAACGGTTACATTCCTGATACATGTCAAAGAAGCTTTTTGGTGCTACATAGAACCCTAGTAGGCAATGCAGGCAACTTTAGCAATTGCACAGGCTAGCTGAAGCTTGCCAGCCTCACTATAGCAATGTTTCTGAGACACAATGCTTTATAGTTGAAATTCAACCTGAGATTCTGGCACCACAGTTGTCGTGCTGGCTAATTTTATCACCTACCTTTACTGTCACCTGCCTTTATTATAGGGCCCCAGCTGTGGTGTTTAAGCTTGATCTTGTTTGCCAACTGGCTAGTATTTTCCATTTGGCATCACATTGCATCAGGAGTATGATGATGATGATCACCAAACTCAAAAATTGCCCAATTGGAGGGACTCTGTGTAGGAAGGACTCTTTTGAGTTTTGACCAACTTTGGTAGTTCGATGTACAAAAAATAGAATTAGTATGTAGCATACACTACCGACACACCGTAGAGCTAGAGAGTAGGCGTCAGATAAGAAGCTCATCTGTTTATAGTAGACTTCATCTAAAGTGATCCTTGCTGAAATGTCTCTAAACGTCATAAACTGAA
The DNA here is from genome assembly GCA_034552555.1 of Semaprochilodus insignis. Lineage (NCBI taxonomy): Eukaryota > Metazoa > Chordata > Actinopteri > Characiformes > Prochilodontidae > Semaprochilodus > Semaprochilodus insignis. The sequence goes on from CM067499.1 coordinate 6,345,140, forward strand.
GGAGTGCTCAACTTTTCCATTGCCACATACATAAGGCCTGACTTCTTTCTTCGCTTGTTGTGGTCAGGTGACCATGTCGGATCACAGACCAGCGTTTGAGCGGTTCGAAGACGCAACTGTCTAATGCCAGATACCAAACACCCCCATAGTTCTGTTTATAAAACGTGACCCATCAGTCACCGAGTCTGGCCGTCTGAACCATAACACATCGTTTCAGTTTCATACAAGCCAAGGAATTCCACTGCCGCTCCACAATCCTAACTCTGGTTTATGTTCACCAGTGTTCCTGCTATCCACATTCGTAGCCTGTTAGTCATTAAGCGAGAGTGGGGAACGTTTCATCTGCCTAGCTTCAAAAATTCCAGGGGGCACCAAGTTTTTAATATCCCGCTACTGTAAACTGACCATTCTTCAAGATCACTACCAGAATGTTTATCACCAAACCCAACTAAATATAGTTCTACAAGCTCACTGCTTTGCAAAACCTGTTCCCAGATTAAATCTCAGTGAGAATCTCTGCAGCCGTTTAAGATGGTGTTCCTCACCGGGGTTGGATGTTTCTTCCAGCCTGGTAGACAAACTCTGGTATCTGTGTTCTCTAACCGATGTGTACTAGCTAGGATATGTTTTCTGACTGAACACCACGCACTTTTGGAAGTAGCTCTGAATAAGAGCGCCTGCTAAATGCCATAAATGTAAATGCAACTCAACTCCTAATGACCACTGGGTTGATGGTAAGGAGGATGTTAGGTCAGATCTGCAGCATTTCTATAGTATAGAAATATCAGCAAATTCACAAAGAACTCAAAAGTGTGTCTATATCTGAATGAAAGGTATATCTTAATAAGTGTTTGTCAAGGTCTTTGAAATGATGCTAAATCCACCATCTCAGACTTATGTAGCATATATTGCACATTTTCTTAATTTATATACATATATGTCTATTTTTCTTCCCTCTAGTCTTTTCTTTCTTTATTTAGTACTTAGTATTTATACTGTAATCATAAGTACTTGAAGTCCATAGTGCAGTGCAACTTCTTGTTTCCCTGTGCATATGACAATAAACGCTTGAATCTTGGAATGTCCAGAATGATGGAAGAATCTAAAATGACATCTAATAAAAAGTCATTTCTAGAACTTATAGTTTAGTTGTTCTAGTTTTGCTGCACATAACATTTAGTCAGTTTATTTACTTACAGTTTTCTTGAAACAGTGAATAAAACCTCTAAGAACGGTGAAAAGGTGAAAACCTTTGGGCAATATAACATATATATTGTATATTGTATTGTATAAATTGTCTAAAATACACATTTTCACATTTTCAATATCAGTACTTTATATTGTCAATCTAACTTTGGTGAAAATTAGCTCAGTGTTACTTGATTTTGTATAACACGGTATGTGCAAATATTGAATATTAAAATCACTGGGCTCAGAGATTGTTGATAGTATTTTTATAATGTGGGTTGTTTTTGCTTCTTGTCTAGCTCCTGTTCCAACTGTATAGATGTTTGAAAATATAAATATCGTGGCATGTTTTTGTGAAAATTTCCAGGTATCAGACTAATATATTTTTGCCATATGGCTCAGCGCTACTTATAATATCTGAAAGCACATAAACTATAAATATGGCAAACTTTTCATTTAGGCTGTGAAGAAAAATGCAAAACCATTCAAGCAGATACAGATTCACAAGTTTATTTTCTCCAAAGAACAACAGACAAATAAATAAGACATACAATATTAATTACTTAAATAAATAACTTTAAATAAATATCTATAACTATATACAACTATCTTCATCAAGTCAACAACAGCAAACTAGTATAAAGTTTAGACAGTTCAAGTAGTGCTCAGTGAGTCAGGTTCCTCCTATGGCTGCCATCCTGCAGGTATTTAGCCGTGTACGAACAGGCAGGTCTAACTTGTGACAGGATTATAGTTTTGTAGTGACAAATAAACATAAAAAAACAAAGTTTTGTTCACAATAAAACACTTCAAGTCAACTATTCCAGCTATTCAAGTTTCATCCCAGAGTTCGTGTCAAGTTCTTCGGAAAACCAGCTAGCTAAGTTAGCTAGCTAGCTAGCCTCGTCAGAAAAATAAACAGTTCCTGTCAGGCTGGTCGCCATTCTGTCATCGTTTCACATCATAACACAGTTCAGAGAAGTTTCTAGACCTCTCTTTCTCTCCTCTCTCGCTTATTCCCCCTCTTTTTCTGTCAGGTTGGGCGCAATTATTCCACACACCGTCACCCAGTGCAGAGAAACCGCTCGGCCCCTCTACCCTCTCAGTCCTCGCGCCTCAGCTCTGGCGCGTCACTTTCGCGCCTTTTTGTCTATTTTCCCCCGCGAGCTGCAGCTTCTTCTTCTTCTCTCTCTCTCTCTCTCCTCACTGCTCGCTGCCCAGTGTGTGGTAAACCGGGTACAGCAGAGCCACCACGTAGCCGCCGTTCCTCGCGCTCTGCTCGCGCACGGCTCGCTCCGCCTCCCCGCTCCATCTCGTGCTGGCCTTGTCCGCTCTGCAGCTCGCCGATGGGCAGCTCCACAAGCTCTCGAGCGTGCGCGCTGGGGTCGTCTCGTCCGCGCGCCCCTCGCCAGAGGCGCAGGGCAGCACATCGTAGCGGGCGAAGGGCGTCTCGTCGCCGGCGGCGACCGCCAGCTCATCCGCCGCTGCCACTGCCACGTCGTCTTCGGAGTAGATCTGCAGGAGCACCACCAGGCAGAGCGCGAGCAGCCACCGCTTGACCGGGCTGCTCTCGGCGCGTGGCAGATAGCGCCGGCCAGTGCTTGGATACAGCACGCGTGCCGGGCGCCGGCGGCGCGGGCGCACGCTCTGGACGGGCTGCACGGGCGCCGATGGGATGTGGTCGAAGGTGAACACCTCCGGTTCGGTGCTCCGGCGCGCAACTGAAGAGTGCACGGAACCGGAGAAGGAGAAGTTGAATGGGTCGGATCTGCACATGGTGTCTGTCTGTTTGTTTGGCTCTCGTGCGCTTCTTCTCTGTCAGTCTAACTCCCGCTCGCTCTGAGTCTCGAGCTCTGAGTGTGTGAGCGAGCTGTGCGCGCAGGTTTATTTATACTGGAGCTTAAGGCGGAACGCCCAGTGAGGAAGCCCCACCCCCAAACGGGTTACTCAACTCCGAAAATCCCTCGTCTTTTACCGCAGTCAGCTCTGAGCTCATGTTTCCACTGGAGCCGTGTATTAATATTAATGCTTATATTAATACTAGTACTGCAAACGCTCAGAAATAATAATACTAATAATAATAATAATAATAATAATAGTAATAGCCTTATAATAATCACTCTGCAGAGTATCTTTGAGCATAACCATCCAGAAATACACTTATGACACTTAATAACACTGCTTATATTTAATAATACTACTAATAATGCTAATGCTAATACTACTACTACTAATACACATACTACTACTACTACTAATAATAATTTTAAAAGTAAGGAATAATTTTAAGTAAGGAATTTCATCTTGATTTCCACCATAACCATACAGAAAGACACTTATGACCCTTAATAACACCATTAACACTTAATAACACTACCAATAATGTTAATGCTAATACTAATACTACTACTAATCATAATGACAATAATGATCATAAATAGATTTGCATTTACCCTGAAGAATGTGTCACGCTTATGAGGCAAGAAAAACTGGCTTAAACATTTCCTCAAAAGGAAAGAAAGAAAGGATAAGGAGAAAACCAGGAAGAGAAAGAACAAAAAGGGAAGGAAGTGTTAAAAGAGAACCAAGTGGGCTGGAAAGGAGAGCAGAGTGCAACAGAAGCTCTTCAAACAAGCTCGGCCAATCAGCTTTCAGGGGGACAATGACATCATCAGTGCATGCTAATGTTTTGTTGGACCACCTTTATTTAGCATGTGTCTCTTCGACCTTCTACAACATCATAACACTTATCTGCGTCCAAATTTGGTTTTGGCCCGTGATCGGAGATCATGGTGATGGGAGAGTTGACCCACTCCGGCACATCCCAAAGACATTAAGGTCAGGAGGAGACTTTGTCCAGTCTTTATGCTCCTTAGCCAACTGATTCATTCCCACTAGCCTCACTAGCCACGTCCACACGGTGGTTTAGTCCCAATCCTGTGTGTTCCGTGTGGAAATGCTTTTACTTTCACTGTATTTTATTTATTTTTTTGCTTTCACCTTTAAGTCATCTCCGATCATTCCAGATGTTCTTCCGACCACATTTCTTCCATGACGTTGGTGGTTTTCCACTCTCCTTCCAGGTATTAATAATGTCCTAGGCAGTTTTGAATCCACTTCCGGTCATTTCAGTTCCACCTTAATAAACAAACCCTTGTGAAACACAAGCAAGGTCATTTCCACCATGACTGGATTCGTCTTCTCACATGGAAGTTTAAGAAATGGGAAGCTACTCACTCAGACTGACCTCACATCGTGGCATGTGAATTGCCCTAAATGGCCAAGAGCCCTGCTGGCTTCCATTCCTCACACCAATCACTTAATAATAACACCGACAGTTGGCACTGTGTTGACTGTAGATACTCCAGGCCTTTAGAAGTATCAGGCCTGGAGGGCATCTGAAATCAGGACTAAAGCCAATAAGCTGGCTACCCAGTAAGAGTTTGGTCAACCTGATTATGGCAATGCCAACATGGATGCCTCAAAGAAGACCACAGGTGAGGAGCCTGGTGGGTTTCCTGAAGGCTGTCAATGTGATCCAGGCAAGACCAGGTCCTGCTCTACTGACCTGTGGGGTTTGACCTTGTTCTAACATTACTCCTCTGATCCACAGAGCTTCAAAGATCAGATACTGAATGTCGCCATCTCTGATTTCCTGAAGACTGACTGTCCATACTCTAGCCTTTGGAAGTATCAAGCCTGGAGGGGGTCAAAAGGTCATGGTAGAAATCAAGGCTCGAGCCAATAAGCTACAAATTAAAGTCTTGTGGTTGGAGAGGCCCTAAATGCGCCCTAAAACAACACCCTTAAATCCTGTACAGTTTGTAAGTCGGTTACTCCTTACTTTCACGGAGTTCCGGTGCTTTAAATTTCGGCAGTTTTCTGGAACACCTGCCATGGGCGAGCATCTCAGGAAGGCCGCATAGGGGTGCACCTAAGTTCCTCACTCCTAAATGGCCAAGAGCCCCTGTTGGCTGCCATTCCTCACTCCTATCACTTAATAGCAACACCGACAGTTGGCATCGTGTTGACTGTACATACTCCAGGCCTTTGGAAGTACCAAGCCTGGAGGGAGTCAAAAGGTCATGTCTAGGGGTGCACCTAATGCTGACCTTACACCAAACGATTTTCAAGTGATTTTACTGTCGCAGACAAATTTCCAAAGTCGGAACAAAATCACGAGAGTATTGCTAGAGTTGCGTCGCGCTCGCGTCATCTCGATCGTTCAGTGTAAGGTGGTCAGGATTGCAGGTTTAAGTCAGTCTGTTTCTCGTCCTGGCGTTCCGATAAAATCAACCGTGTCTAATATGATCGTGAGTCGTAGGTCTCGGCTCACGCAAATAGTGACGTGAACATTGTCGACAACCAATAGGAGAGCTCTTTTCAGCTCCAAACAGGAAGCCGTGAGCCAAGTACAGGAATGTCTGGCGGAGATTCGACATGGAGGGGAGTCCGGCGAGGGCTCGGAAACCGCGGTTCTCCTGGACTGTTCAAAAGGAGGAGAAGCTGGTGGAGCTGTGGAGTGAACAAGAGTGCCTCTTTGACGTATCTTCCCATTTCTACCACGACAGAGCGGAAAAGGAAAAAAGGTGGACAGAAATTGCTGAAGCCCTCGAAATCCCTGGGGCTAACGCGAGCCAGAGTCACGGGCCCGAGACGTCACAAACGTAAACACATCCAAGAGTTCATTAACGCTCAGAAATGATCAGTAAACAGTCCGATTCTAAATCACGCACGCTTTAAAGCTGTTTTCACGTTATCCTATCTGGTAACGAAGGGTAGTTATGCTATGCTAAAGCTAACTAGCTAGCTAGCTAAAACACTGCCGAACGGGGCTACAGTGTTTACATTTAGCCTACCAGCGAGCATGATGGGAAATAAGCTCAAAATCTAGTTGTAAATAGTGACTCTGCAAGATTCCCAGTCTTTGCAAAACCATGGCCTGTGACTAGTCTGTGACTAAAAGTTTGTGACTTGTCTTTAGATGTGAGAGGGTGTTAGACTTTAGTCTATTAAATGTCGTTTCAGAGTCTCCTAGTGTATGGTTAGCATAAGTTGGGACTCCATTCCTCACTCCTATCGCTCAATAATAACACCGACAGTTGGCAGCGTGTTGATGGTATATACTCCAAGCCTTTGCAAGTATCAAGCCAGGAGAGGGTCAGAAGGTCATCAGCCTGAAATCAAGGCTACAGCCAATAAGCTGGCTACCCAGTAAGAGTGTCGCAATGAAGAGGTATGTGTTAATACAGTGCACTTAGTCAGAGAGCTATTCATTTTTCAGCGTGAGGAAGAAAAAGGAGGAAGGATTGAACACTGGGGAATTACACTGAAGTCTCAGCAGCTAAATATAAATATCAGGCGATTTAGTATTTATCATGACTCTCTGCTTGGCTGGAAGGCATCTATGTGAACGTGCACCTAAGACACTCATGTTTTTAGTTTTTTTTTCCTGGAAAGTCTGTGATAAAGATTTGTCGCAATGACAGTTTCAGTTCTGGTGGTGAACAATGCCATTGTCTTCTGCATGCCTGATGCATTTCCTGTGACACGACTGATTACATACCTTAGATATCTGACAAGGGACTTCTGCGGAGCTCAGAGTGAGAGATTGATATCAGAAGTCTTCTGCTATTGGTTATGGGACCAGTTGAAGAATGAAGGATCGCTCAGTGAGTTCAGCACCCCACTGACTCTGGGCCACTGCTGGACCATCCCCAGGGCCACCAAAGTCTACCTAGATGGATCACAGGGTTTAAGTAGGTTCCTCAAGTCTCCTCAAACTGATTTTGCATGTGCACAGACTTTCAGTTTGGAAAATGAAACTAAGAGACAAAAAAACGTGGTATTCTGTAATAGTCTGCTTGACTAGCAGGGGGCCGCCAGCTGTGCCATCAGTGGGCCAACAGTGGCCGGCCATCCTCTTGCTATGTGGGTACTAGGGGTTGCATGGACTAGCTGACCTTACTAGCGCTGATGGTGCTTTAAGCTTGATGTCGACCAGCTGCTGGTCACCTGATTATGGCACTACCAACATGGATACCTCAAAGAAGACCACAGATGAGGAGCCTGGAGGCTAGAAATGCAATCCAGGGAAGACCCTTGGCTCCATTGGCAAGCGTCTAGGCCACATAGGGGTGCACCTATGTCGGGATATAAATGTGCAAGATTCCAGGGTCCATACTGCCAGTTTCCTAAAGAGATGTGATTGGAAAGGAGACACTCTACTGAGCTCCAGAGTTCGACTTTGTCATGGATTTGTAAAGTCGGAAGTTGGTTGTTGCTTCTCCAAGTTGAACTTCCAATGCACAGTATAGTTACATGCAGGTGTGTAACGATTAATCAACTTAGTCAATTAAAATTAACTACCAGATTAGTTGACTAATTTAGTAGTCGATTAGTTGGTGCCGTCATCTTGAGTGTTTCTGCGATTGTAGAATTTAGTTGCCACAGAATTGAGCACTGTTTATAAAATTGAAATAGATTTTATTTTATTTACCTGATTAAAGAGAAAACTGATTGAGTTTAGTTCGATTTTATTGCTGCTACATTTTCCATCCTTGGTTTTAATTTTAACATTAAAAAGACATGTAAGTTTTATTTATTGATGTTTTGTATAAGCAGGAAAAATCAAGATAAAGCATTGAATTATTGAACAAGCTATTAATTCTTATCGTCTTTTTTATTGGTTAGCAAATGCATGAAATAACCTTCAAGCTAAATTTAAAAGCTGATAGCTACATAAGAGTTATTTGGTAATTGATCGATTCATAATCTGAATAATCGATTATGCGATTCAACAATCGATAGATTATTCAACTGTAAGAATAGTCGTTTGTTGCACCCTACTTAAACGGGACTCTACTTTATTTTGCTGAATGCGGGAAAAGTGTTAGTAAAAACAAGCAGCTCTCGCAGGAGGCATGTGGTAATTCCATTTTTCCATGGGACAAATCCATCTAATATGCTGCATGTGGACGGAATTACCTAGTCCAGATTGGAGCGGTAGCTGAGTTAGTTGAATTACAGTTGGTTGAATTACAGTCAGCATGCAGCGGTCATGCTGCACCAGGTTTTGTGTTGCATTTGAACGGTTCCTCTTGCATGCAGTGCTGTGTTTTGGCTCTCAGTAAATGATTAACATTCAGGATTTTGGGATAAATAGTAATTACATGAGGAGTTTTGAGTCCCCTGCTGTAAACTAGTCTCAATAATCTAATCTGAATTCACAGAAAGATAGAGACTGGCTCATTCAGATTTCCTCATAGATTTCCTCATTGAGCCATGGTTTCTTTGGAGTTCTATGTCCTTCCAGATGATTACAGAGGACGGAATGCCGCCGTGGGGCGAAACCTGGCGGTCGGCATTGCAGTCACAGGCCAGGCATATTTAGTTTGGAAATGGTTCAAGTGCATAAGGTATGTGTCACCTTGCTAAGACTGTCTCACGGTGTGTGGGTAAGGTGGTTGAACAAACTGACACACTGCTAGGCGTGTACTGTGAGCTGCATGGCTCAGCATGACCTCAGCTGTCGCTACTGTAACCGTGTGGTACCGGGCCGAAAATGGTAAAAACCCAGCTAGAATGAGTTAATATCGCCTGTTAGCATGATGTCATTGCAGCTGGCACCACTCGCACTCACATTAGCATCTCATTTACAAGTATGGGTCTTTTCTATATCCAGTCATGGAAAGGTTCTTTCAGAAAGCCCTGTTTGGAGCTGGATTAGCAGTGCAAATCCGCAGTGCCTGTTGCTTTTACAAGAGTACTAAGTGATAATCCCAGAGCCAGTTACCTTCTATAATGGGGGTCCATTAATTGTATATGTACACTGTATATGCATGAATATGATATATACTGTCACTGTCCATAGAAAAACGTCTATCATTTTTATGCATCATTTGAACACAGCAGCTGCTGTTTACACCGTGTGAACGTTTCATGATGGATGCACCAACAGAAATGGCCCAAAACTTCTTGGGAAAAACTCCACTTCCATTGACCTCCATTAGAACTGAATGAGGTTTTTGGCCTCCCCTGTAAAGGTACCATTTTGGGGATACTAGTTTCTCTTTGGATAGTGAGCATACACTCACTGACTGAACATTGACTGTACTACAGATTGATTATGTCCAACATAATCAATCCTGCAGTACCCGGGCCTACACACAGGGGGCGGAGTCATTAATGCACTGCCAATCACAGTACAATGGCCTTTTCCCCATCAGTGTTGCGCTGTTGGAAAAGCTAATGAAAGGAAAGTCTGGTGGACGAACTTCAGAGAGAATGAAGGGAAGCAGCCAGCCTTGACATCAGTGGGCCAACGGCCGACCGCCCTCTTGCTATGTGGGTACTAGGGCTTGCACGGACTAGCCAACCTTACTGCTCGTTGATGGTGCTTTAAGCTTGATTTAAGCTTTGTCACGGATTTGTAAAATCGGATATTTAAAGTTGCTTGTTGCTTCTCCAAGTGAACTTCCAAAGAACAGTACAGTGAGATGTGGGGGTGCAACGATTCATGGACTTGGTTGACTAAAATCGATTACCAGATTAACTGGCAATTAATTTAGTAGTCGATTAGTTGGTGACGTCATCTTACATGTTTCTGCGATTGTAGAATTTAGTTTCCACTATTTATAAAATTGAAATTGATTTTATTTCATTTACTTGAATCAGGGGAAAACTGATTGAGTTTAGTTCGATTTTATTGCTGCTACTTTTCCCATCCTCGGTTTTAATTTTAACAGGAGAAAGATATGCGAGTTTTATTTATGGATCTTTTGTATGAGCAGGAAAGTTCATTAAAACATTGAATTATTAAATAAGCTATTCATCTTTATTGTCTTTGTTCTTGGTTAGCAAATGCATAAAAGGACCCTCAAGCTCATAGCTACATAAGAGTTGACTGCGTGTATGACGTATGTGACATACATTCATTGCTTGGATATATGATACATTCACTTGTTGACTGTATATGTGACACACAGTATATACCCTCCTTGGCTGGAACATGCAGACACTGTTGCTGTAACTGGATGTTGGTGATGAAAACTGGTGACAAAACAATGTTGCTGAATTTCTGAATGTAATCAATACATTCTGATAAGCCTCATTTAGTCCACTCACATAGCTATAACTAGACACACCCCTCTATATATGGAACCGTCTCAGCTGTACTTCGTGCCTTTGTTCTCTCCAGCAAGTGATCCGTCTCACAAAGCGATACCAACCAAGGGAAAGGCCTGTAGAATGCATGCACATGGTTACAATGCGGCCTATAGCTATTCCATGACGGCAGCATTCCTGAGGCTGTGACTCAATTGCGTATACTGTCAGTTGTCAGTCTTTGGCAAGTATCTCATTGTGTTCATACCCTCAGGCATGAGTAAGCCATTACCGGCCCACAGCTCAGTCTTTCGAAGAATGCAAGAATTAAACTGGTCCTAGACCCCGCAAATCAGGGCCTCTAGAGCTGTTCAGATCCGAGTTGGGTGGCTTCAGCCTTCCAGAGGTGAGTTTCACAGTTCGTTCCGGCTGAGGATCGGTTCTCATGGCCCTGGGTGACTCAGCTAGAGCGTTCATGAGCGGCTAACAGATGCAGTCTGACAGGCAGAACAGGGAACATCAGCGGCAGACGTTAGCATCGTTAGTAAGATGTGGGTCATTGTTGGTAGACAGAAGCGCCTCTTTCATTTCTGCCGTGGCACGAGGCCATCCGAGAGGCTACGTGCAGCTGATCATGAACCGGCCAACGTAATCAATCCAGCAGTACCAGGGCCTACAGACAGGGGGCAGAGTCATGAACGCACTGCCAATTACAGTACAATGGCCTTTTCCCCCATCACAGCAGTGCGCTGTTGGAAAGGCTAATGAGAGGAAAGTTTGGTGGATGAACTTCAGAGGGAATGAAGGGAAGCAGCAGGTCATTAGTTTGCCATGTTTAGGCCAGTATGATGTTTAGAATGTGGGTTTTATGCAGCGTCATGTTCAGTACAGATCGGAACGTGGGAGGGCTGGGGCAGGTGCTGCAGCGCCCCCCAGATGTTAGGTCAGTTTTAAGGTTTTTAACAACAGAAATAAATAATAGCTTTGACGTTTTTTTGTGTGTTAAAGACGTCTATGCATGGTACTGCAGTGATATCTGCTGAAGTTAGCATGCTAACCAGCTAGCCTCAACCTGAACCGTCTTGTAATACCACTGTGTACCTGAAGAGGCGATAGTGAGTCACTGTAGCGCTGTTGGAGTGGAATCAGTCCCACATGCGAGGATGAAGAAGTAGCTCTGCTGCCCCGATGGCGTATTCTAACCCCCTATCAGTCATGTTGCCAACCATGCAAGGTACGTATATATAGGCATGCCAATAGCTGCATTGCAAATACTTCCAAGTCCCCATTAGGGAGCCTGCAGCAGATCAGACAAGGTTGTGACGAGACGGATCAACCCCCAATCCCTGCTCTCCTAAGCTCTCTTCAGAAGAAAGATTCCCAGCAAGCCTAACAACCACCTGGAAGACCTGGTAGCCCAACAAAACCCCCAGGCCCCATTAGATAAGCAGCACTTCAAGTTTTCATCTTCGGGAAAGCAAGAGAGAAAGGGGAGAACGTTAAGCTCCACTGCTGCTTCAGATCTGTTCTACAAGTGAACCTGGTGAAGAACCACCACCCTGCACATTCCAGGAAATGCAGGAGTGGTTCTTATTGGACATTGTTGATCATGGTAAAAACCTGCCGTCAATATGGAGTCTTTTAGACCTGCTGTATACCACAGTGTATAAGCAGATATATAACCAGATCAGTAGTGCTTATGAGCTCCTGTGTAAACTTTAGAAGGTCCCACATGGAGTACAGGTGAAGCATGCAGGACATGTCCAGTTTGTCCAGATGCCCAGACATAAAAGGAAGGAAGCATGTCAGAAATAGCTGCTGCACTTTAAAATAGCCGTTTGGAGGAATTAGCTCGACTATTTAAAGCCCAGTCGTGTAAATAAGGGCGGATTAGCAGGAACGTCTTTTGTAAGACCTACAAAGCTTGACATTTGCTAAATGATATAATCGCTGGAGAGGGTGTAGCCGGGGGCAGGTGAGCGGCAGCTTGTACGTCATGGTGGCTGAACGCTAATGTGTTTGTTATTGTACTTAAGAGCCTGAAGACTCATATCTCCTTTGTTGTATGCATCTAGCAACATTAGCGCATTAGGACCTCCCACATGATGTGCAAACACGCAAATGTACAAACACGCCCACACGGGCACAAATGCGTTATCGTCGCTCAGACGTCCTGATACTGCTAATAATAGCAGAACGTTATACGGGCAGCAGATGCACATTAGAGGCCAAGTCATGGCCAAGCTGCTGCTAATGCTCGGATGTTTGACAGCTTGATGGATTCCAACTGCGTCTGTGTTGTTGTTGTCCACCCGGCGCTCAGCTGTGTTTAAGATGTTTCTGTTGGACTCACTCAGTCATCTGTCTGCAGCGCAATAAACAGAGCCGTCAAAACAGACTCTACTCACAGCAAGACGTACAGCAACCTGCAGGACCAAATGTTAATGGGGCGTACCATGTACAAATGTACAGTTTTAAAGGTAACCAAAGCACTGTTATAGATGGGACTGGCGAAGTTACCAAACCCCAAGACCCCAAGGTGTGGTTTAATGAATCTAGTGGGGGTTTAAAGAAACCCAGTTCAGTTATAAGGATATGACATGAGTTTTAATGAGACCTGTTTGGGTTTAAAGAGGCCTGTTTGGGTTTTAAAGAGGACTGTTGGGGTTTTAAAGAGGCCTGTTTGGGTTTTAAAGGGGCCTGTTTGGGTTTTAAAGAAGCATGTTTGGGGTTTAAAGAGGACTGTTGGGGTTTTAAAGAGGCCTGTTTGGGTTTTAAAGAGGCCTGTTTGGGTTTTAAAGAGGACTGTTGGGGTTTAAAGAGGACTGTTGGGGTTTAAAGAGGCCTGTTTGGGGTTTAAAGAGGACTGTTGGGGTTTAAAGAGGACTGTTGGGGTTTAAAGAGGCCTGTTTGGGTTTTAAAGAGGACTGTTGGGGTTTAAAGAGGACTGTTGGGGTTTAAAGAGGCCTGTTTGGGTTTTAAAGAAGCATGTTTGGGTTTTAAAGAGGACTGTTGGGGTTTTAAAGAGGACTGTTGGGCTTTTAAAGAGGTACAGTGGGATTTTAAAGATTCCCAGTGAGGTTTAAAGAAATACAGTGGGGTTTAAAGAGATACAGTGGAGTTTTAAAGATACCCAATAGGCCTTAAAGATATCCATTGGGGTTTAAAGATATACAGCAGGGTTTTAAAGATTTACAGTGGGGTTTAACGGATATCCAATGGGGTTTAAAGATTTACAGTGGGTT
>CM067499.1:6359177-6376316 GCA_034552555.1 Semaprochilodus insignis
AGAGACACACATACACAGGAACAGGTGAGACACAGAGAGACACACACACAGGAACAGGTGAGATATACACACAGGGGAATAGGTGAGACAGACACACACACATATGGGAACAGGTGAGATATACACACAAGAACAGGTGAGACACACACACAGACAGTAATAGGTGAGACACACACACATTGTCATTAGCTCATGTACTATTAGAAGCCCCATAGAGGCGCTAGCTATGCTAATGATCATTCTCCACCGTTAAACCTCTCCTTAGGAAACAGACGCAGAACAGGGCTCGTCCAGCTTCACCCAGACCAGTAAGGAATCCAAGCACACGCCCCTCCCAACTTCATCATCATCACTGAGTCAGTGTTCCCTGCCACAGCCAACCAGGGCCAAATCCTCCACATCTCCCAGAAACCCACTTCCGAAACTCGCAGGATTGGATACGAGAGATTCCAGAACGGGCAACATTCAGGAAGAGAGGAAGTGTTCTAAACTGCCTCCGCACATTGACCCAGACGTCTTTCAGGCTCTTCCAGAACACATCCAGATGGAGCTAATGGCTAGCTTCCAGGCTGGAGCCTCTGTTCCGGAAGATTCCGTGGAAAGGCTTCCCTCAAGCACTCAGGTACAACCTGCAGAGCCGACACAGTTTCATACAGATCGGGAAGAAGCACCACGACATGGTGAGTTAGCCCCGAACAAGAGCAGCCACATGATCTGTAATGATGATGAGGTCAGCGCAGAGGATGCCCAGAATGACAGCAGAGCTACAGAGAGTCGCCCTCTTGCCCAAACAAGTCACGAGGATGTCCCTCCTAACGTAGACCCTCTGGTCTTCTCCCAGCTTCCCTCAGACGTGCAGAAAGAGCTGCTAGCAGAGTGGAAGCAGCACAAACCTGCACTAAAGATCTCTTCCAGACAGGCAGCCCGGGCCCGGGACCGCAGACCCGCGGCTAAGGGCTCTCAGAACAACAGTCTGCTGAGGTATTTCAAACCCCACTGAGAGAAGCACTGCAGGGATCGGTCCATAGCATCTCACCTGCTGCGCTACGTCAGCTGACTACAGGCTGCAGAGGGCCTGTTCGGACTGGGACGTACTTCTGAGTGTATATCTGTAAATATGTTATATATCCAGGAGCCCATATATGTTATATAATTTTATTACATGCTTTTAATTAAAAGTGTTGTGCTACTAACCAGATGTGCTTTTTGAGTCATGCTTTATGCAGTAAAATGTATTTAAATATCTGACTGTATTTTTTGGTTTCCTGTCATGCTGAGGAGGCGCAGAGGGTTTTGTCGGCAAGGTGAAACAGCCTGAGCTGAAGTCTGTGCCTATGCTTTAGCCTAGGGATGCACCGAACGTTCGGCAGCCGAAATAAGAACAGTTAATCCCAAACAGTTACGTTTTGTCCAGTTCCCGGATGTAGACGGGAACCAGAGCGAACTTTTACTCCTTAGCTCCAGGGCTAGCGCCAACTGCTAAGGGGTAAACACCCTGTAACGCCTTATTTCTCCACTGCTGAAATGCATGTTGTAAATATGGGGGCCACCTTTGGCTCACAGCAGATTGCCACGTCAAATCGTGTCTATTGTCCATGACTGACCGGCGTGCTTGCTTATTTACATGGACAGAAAACCCGGTCACGTGGCATCGGTGACGTCTCGAGCTCATTCCAAACCAGGCGTCCTCGTGATACACTATATATATGGCTGTCAATTTCCACAGCGTGATGCCACATTTCATGATGCATTGTTACACCCCTCGGCGCTAATACGGTGATGCACACAACTGTAAGACCTGTTCTTAACCTTTCCGCTTCCCGTAGTTCCAGTGTTGCTCTGCATTGCTGTTCATGGTGGTTGCCCAAGACTGTGATGTCGGGAATGGAACGGAATCGGATATAACACCAGCAGTTCCTGCAATGTGCCGGAACGCCAAAGTGAAATGTAGGCATGCTAGTACTATGGCATGCTAGTGTGGAAGTGAGTACCAGCCTACTTAGAGCGCTGCCCTCAAGGATGCGTCCCAGAGTGCTAGTAGCTTCTCCAAAGCTCCTCCCACCTTCAAGATGCATCATCAGAAGGTAATTCCTCAGTCTTTGAACAGCGGTGCCCAGTCCTGGAGGCCTGCTACCCTGGAGAGTTCAGATACAGCACACCTGAAGGCCTTGATTACCTGGACCAGGTGTGTTTTGATTAGGGTTGGAGCAAAACTATGCGGGGTGGTCGATCTTTAGGACCCATGAACTAGGAGATGCCCCTGTAGAGGTTAGTGTTACACCGCTGTACAGGACAAGTGGGCATGTTTATGACAAACTTGGTGATCAGTAGACTAAAATTCTTCCACAAAATTGCTCCCAAAATCCTCCCCTTTAAAGTATTCACGGAACCGATTCCTTCGGGCTACACGTTTCAGCGAACCAAGCGTCCGATTCAATGATTCATCGAGTTGATTCCGCGAGTAAGTAAACTACATCTGAATGAGCCGCACTCGAAACGATCAAATCAACCGAGACTTCATTCGTGACTGCTTTACAGCATAAACATCGCTACAAAAAAAGTTGGGCCGGGTGAATCGATTCCAATTCACAAGAACCTTTGGTTCAACGAACCAAGCGTCCGATTCAATGATTCATCGCGTTGATTCCGCTAGTTAGTGAACTACATCTAAAGGAGTCGGACACGAAACGATCAAATCAATCGAGACTTCATCCGTGACTGCTTTACCGCATAAACATCACGGCAAAAAAACTAGAAGTTGGCCCGTGTGAATCGATTCCGATTCAAAAGAACGATTCACTAACGACTCGGGCCCCCGAACGCGTTCGCGCGCGGCAGTCACGTGACCTGGAACGACCTCGCTTGGCAACACGTCGTAAGCGTCGCTAAGGAGGAGACCACGTGATCGCGGCTCGCCTGGCGTGCCCGTAGAAAGAACGCGTCGCCAAGGAGACGGCGGAACCGAGCCCGACACGCGATGAGTTCGGCACCTCTGACGGTCTAGAGTTCGGCGGGCTTGTGTATTTTTGTGGCGGTGTTCGCGCGCGGAGCGGAACAAAGGAGCGCGAGCGGAGCGAATCGCGCGGCGGTGCTTCGGTAAGCGAGCGAGCGAGTGCCCTTTAATACCCAGCAGAGGAGCCGGGCGCGCGGTTTAACTCGGGAATCTGAGGTCGGCTACTGGTTCGAACTTCCCCGTTCCACCTTAAATGGTGCAGCAGTTGCATTCAGGCGCCCCGTTCCACCTTAAATGGTGCAGCAGTCAGTCCACTGGGCGCCTGAATGTAACTGCTGCAACATTTAAGGTGGAACGGAGAAGTTCGAACTCGCGCTGCCTGTGCTGCACCATTTAAGGTGGAACGGGGGACATATGCCCAAGAGCTCCACTGCGTTGGTGCGTTGTTGACCGTCTCACAGGGCGCCTCGAGCGGCAGAGCGTGCTCTGCAAGGGGCTCGGGCGCTCTAATGCGATGAGAGGCTAATGCAACTAATAGGATTCAGGGCCTTTCCGCCTTTCCGCGGCTAAGAGTATAGCGCAGGGGAAGTCCACCACATTTTCAAAATTCGTGCGTAATTCGGTTGTAAACAGCGTGATCCAGAGCGGGTTCGGTGTGAGATGGTCCAGATGTTCTTTACAGTGGTGGTGGTGATGGTAACCAGTCACCATGTTTATAACACACATATAGACGTTTTATTTACTATCTAAACCACCAGTGATAATTAACCACCAAGTAATAAGTTTACTTGGGGGGACTACTTTAATAGCCTGCGTGTATCCCTCCGCAGTGCATGGATTTGTAGGCCAAAGCTATGATAAAACAGCCTCTCGGACATCAGGGAGTGGATTCATATGGAGATGGACGTCTGGTTCCATTCACCACCATTGAAGTTCCATTCCGCACTGAGCCGCTCTGGATGCCTCTGTTTCCATGTGAACTGTCTGATCATGTAGACGTTTTGGTGGACTTTGCAAGAGCCCCAGCCTACAGCACACTGTAGTCTTTCCATATGGTGTGGATTAGAAAGTGCTTAAGGTGGTTTAACTGCTGATATGAATCTGTTTCACTTCACTGGTTGATGGGAATCGATTCCAAGATTCGATTCAGTGCTAGAATCAATTACCCAAGCAGTCAATCCACCTCTATGTAGACCTGCATGTGCATGGAGGAGTACATAAAGCTCCCTAAGCAGTTGCAAAAGGCCTATTGCAAAATAACCACGCCCCTCCCTTCAAAAGCCCCGCCCCCGGATGTCTAATATTTGTCTTTTTGTTTACTTAATGACCTAAAATGAGCATATAAACAATAAGAGAGAAGCGTGAAGCGAGCCCACCAATCAGAGCTTTTTTTGAGCTGTTGGACAGAGGTTGGTTCTAGCTAATGGAACCTGTTCTCCATCAGTGTTCTGTGCTGATGATGATTGTACTAGACATCAGTGTCAGACTAATTACTGATCTTCTATTAAAGACTGGTAGACTGAGAGACACTAGAGTCTCTTCACCTACACTGAGCTGATTAAGAGTCTTGTTCCAGAAATGATAATAGGACATTAGAGCCATAATAAATCATGCTCCTGTTACTCTCCATACTTAAGTACATTTGAAGGTACATACTTTAGTACTGTTACTCCAGCGGAGGTCTAAAGGGAGGAACTGACACTGACACTGGAGGAGGATTGTATCCTGGGGATCTCTACTTTAACTCAGGTACATGGTTTGGGTACTTTGTCCATGAGTGGGTCTGTGATGGGAATCGGAGAGAATTCCAGGATGTAGTTTCATACTATACTCCAATCAATCAATCAATCAATCAATCAATCAACCTTTATTTCGGCTGGGAAGTGCATGGAATGCCACCCTTAGTTACTGTGTATCCGAGGGAATTGAACAGGCACTGAAAACCAGTCATTCATTCATTCATTCATTCATTCATTCTTCTAAGGTGCTTATCCCATCCTGGGTAGTGGGGGGATGCTGGAGCCTATCCCAGCACTCATTGGGCAGAAGGTTGGAACCACCTTGGAAAGGCTGTCAGTCCAGATTAAAACAATAGAACCTTAGATTAAAAGAGATTAGAATTTAGTACTAAACTGGTTGAGTGACTCCAGAGTTCTAAAGCAGAACCCAGTTCAGTAAACACTCTCGGAATCACCTGACAGGTGATCCAGTCCCGGGAGCGACTCAGATAAGCACTGTTATTTACAGATACCGTAGCTGTGATATCCCCGCGCCACATCCACTCGATTCCCAGGTACACACAGTAACACACAGGAAAGATCTGGCAACATGAAGAGCCCACCTCCTCCTGCTGTGTGGGCAGGAGAGTGTTTGTATGTGACCTGTGTTTAAACGTGTTGCAGGTGAGAGGAGCGCAGGGTGGACGGTCCAGTTCAAAGCTGAAATGACTGCGGTTTGGTGAAGGTGCGTCCACTCGCCTGGCTGGCTCTGGTGCGTGTGACCGCAGGCATGGGCAAGCTCCAGAGCAAGTTCCGCCGGCGCTCCGACCTCTACAAGTGAGACTCTACTACTGTTCACACACGTTCATTAACTCTCAAGTACACGAGTGGACATGCACACATGCACCAAACAAACTCATCATATTGACCCATTACTCTACCTCATTCATTCATTCATTCATTCATTCATTCATTTATTCATTTATTTAATAAGATTACCGGACAAAAAATGAGTCCCCTGTGACTGACACATACAAACAGTGTGTAACACCTCCACCAGAACCAATAACAGCTGTGACTGGATTGGGCCTGTACTGGACAAGGTTCTGGATATAGGCCACATCAGTGTTCAGACACTCTTACATCAAAGAATTGGTTAGTTGGTCCAGATTTGGTGGATGCCTTCCCTGACACAATTCCGAGGAGAATTCCCTGTAGACTGGGATTTTATCCACTGCTGGTAGACCCGTATGACCGTACGCTTCCACACACCTGCAGATTNGTCACTCACACCCCGCAGGGATTTATAGTCCCATCATCCTCCTGCAGCGCCATCTGCAGGAGTCTGAAGGTACTACCACCTTAAACACACAGGGGGACTCAGTTGTTGTCCGGTGAGCTCAGATTACCTGGATCATCATTTATCAGGGTCTACGTATTTGAAGCGGTGCTTCATAAATGACTTGATTGATACCTGTGCAGGGCCAAGGAGGGGGCGGAGCCTACAGCTGTTCCGCAGGTGGTGCAGTATGAACCCGCCCACTCAGACGCTATTAACTGTGTTACCTGTCTGACCTCTGACCTCTGCGTGTCAGGTGGGATTGACCAGGTGAGTGGGAAAGGAAAGAGAGTGCTGCGAGTAAGAGAGTGGGCGGGGTTAAACTGAGCTGATGAAAAAATGAGCTGTTTGTTTGCTGACTGAATATTAATCTCAAGATTTGTCTGGGTTATGACATGTATATTAAGCTATATGTTGCTTATAAAGTGAGTATAAAGCTATGCCTGGGTTATGAAGGGTATATTAAGCTATATGTTGCTTGTAGAGTGAGTATAAAGCTACATCTGGGTTATGAAGGGTATATTAAGCCATATGTTGCTCATAAAGTTGATATAAAGTTATTGCTTGTTTATGATGTGTATATTAAGTTAGCCAGTGAGTATATAGCTATGTCTGGGTTATGAAGTGTATATTAAGCTAGATGTTGCTTCTTATCGACACAGGCTGTTATGGTTTATGACTGGAGAGCTGGGAAACCCTGCAGGTCGTTTCATGGCCACAACAAGGAGATCACCAAGGTGAGTTGCAGGTGTAACCAACCTTTATTAATGTCTATTAATGTCTTTTTTAAATGCCGTGACATGTTTTCAGCTGTGAATTTCATCTCTCCATATAAACACAGAGCATGATGTGTAGGAAGAGCATGAAGGCTGAATCAGTCACGATTGTAAAATTAGAAGCAGGTAGATCTGGCCCCTATTATTAGATCCCTGGGGAATAACTCCTAACGAGGACACTACGGGTTCTTTAGGGATAGACGGAGCATTGTAAATATTTTCCCAATACTTCCTTCCTCAGTTTTCCACATGACCAAAAAGTATGGAGAAAATTCGAGTCAGTTTCCCCAGAGTTCCTCCAGCAGTCGCTAGATGGAGATGAGCCAATCTTCCTGGTCCTATACGGTGTTCTAGAATATCTGACCATGAGTTCCATTTGAATTCTCGTCATATGCTGGAACAGGTAGTTAAGTGACATTCTGAACAAGTATCTTTCCAGTCGTCTGTTGAGATCTCCGTCTGTAACTCTTTTCCCATTTATATTTAACATACAAGGAATTATGGGAGTCCGTTGAGTGAAGAGCTTGATATAAATTTGAGATTATCTTACCGGGTGCGTCGCCTAGTCTTGTCCTTTTTTCATTCTATATATCATCTTTTCATTCATTCGTTCATTTATCTTCTAAGCCACTCATCCTTTTGGGTCATGGGGAGCTCAGTGCTCATTGGGAGGGAGGGAGGGAACACCCTGGACAGTCCACCGGTCTGTTTTATTCTTAGAGTATTAGAAATGTATCAGTACTATTTTTTTCAGACCAATGTGAGTTTAAGTACTTGCTGATACCGAGTCCAATACTATAATGAATTGTGTGAAATGATGTTGTCGTTAGTGTAAATCAGTAAAATATACCTTTACCGTTAAATTATTAAAATTATTCAAATCTAGCAGATATAAATGAAGTCCACTAGCTGGCTATGCTACATCAGTTAGCTTGGATTGAGCGGCGCTGCACTGGAGAGGAGTCGTCTTTGCTCTACATCAGAAAAGCTCTTCTGTACAGCTGGAAGTGAAGTACATTTCATAGTTTTGATCCTCATCATATCGGCATCCAGGGAGCTCACGTGTGGTCATGTCGGAGTCTGTGTGGCTGGCTGAGCTGTTTCCTGATATTGTCTGGTTTGAAAGCCAGACCTGCATGTTGTGATATTAGGAATCTTGCCTCTTGGTGACTCACGCTGTACACATAAATACAGCATTGTGCTGAAACACAGCCTGCGATTATATGTTAAGGTGTCTCTCTACAGCCGATTTTACAGTGTAATAAGATCTCCGTAGTAACACTGCAGTTCTGTATAGTCAGAGTACAGTAGCCTATACAGACCATCATGCCACACTCAGAATCACGGAGATCACATGCTTACTCCATTCTAATGGCTGAGGTGATCGTTTCCTGAAGCTGCTCCCGCATCTGCATGACTCTATACACCGTGCACTGATTGGCTGATTGGATAAGTGCCTGAATGAGCAGGTGTACAGGTGTATAAGAGCTCAGTGACTGTAGATGTTGATTATCAGTACTGAGGAATATGATGTACACAGCAGCAAACCGAGACTGATTACGCATCCTTCATCTGAACTGGGTTTGTGTGTCCAGCTGGCCTGCTTTGCGGGCAGTACATGGATCTTCAGCGCGTCTCGGGATAAGACCGTGCTGATGTGGGACTTTGCAGGCGGACCGGACCCCATCCAGACGTTCTGCGGACACGAGCTCGTCATCAACGGAGTCGCCGTCAGCCCAGGTCACCAATACACATACACACACAGACAGGCAGACAGGCTTTGGGGCTGAACTGCTGTATGTGTTTGTGGTTGTGACATCACAACCATGATGACTGTTATGGACTGGGAAGTGAACAGTACCTTACTCTAAGTGTCTCCATAAAATGAGCTCTTTAATAACAGCAAATGTGTTGAGTACGTGACGTGCTGTCATGTTTCCTGCGTGCTCCAGACGGGTCGAAGCTCTGCACCGGCTCTCGTGATAACTCCATGTGCCTGTGGGACATCGAGACCGGGAAGTGTTTGCAGAAAAACACCATCTCACGCAACCTGGTGAGAGAAATAGACTACACTACCCACAATCCCTCTCCTCAGCTGACCTCAGCTCAGAGAATATTGAGTTCCACAGAGTTCCAGTCTGGAGTTGACTCAAACGATAAATCCCTTTTTGTTTGAAGTCTGGCATGGGAATCCACCAGGGGTCTGTTTTGCGTACAGCCGACCCATCTGATCTGTCTCTCTCTTATTCCCAGGTAACTCATGTGTGTTGGGTTCCTGGAGGAACTTCAATAGTCCAGACCTCAGAAGACAAAACCATCAGGTGAGACGTTACAGGTGTGCAGCTCACTTCTGATCAAGGCAGTAATCACAACACACACTCATCATCAGAGGAACAGCTGCACCCAGGGGGAGGTGTGGGATTGCAGGTGTGTTGGGAAGGGAGATAAAGGTTACCAGGATCAAAAACTGATGATAAATTTAGACTGATATGATCAATATTTATTGAGCTACACATACAGAAGTCTGTCTCTCAGTATGGCGTCGGGCCGCCGTGTTTGCTAACCCAACACGCCAGACGTCTCGGCATGGAGCTGTAGAGGTTCCTAATGGTGTCCCTGTGATAATCCATCCCATGCAGCTTGAATATCCTCACACAGTTCCTGCAGATGGTGCAGTAGGGGTGGAGGTGGAGTGACACCAGGCCTTCTGGATGCGTGACACGTGACGACAAACCGTTCATCTTGAACACAGAGCCTACACACGGATTAGTTGGTCGTCTCCACCAAGACTAAAGCGGGACTCGTCACTGAAGATGACCCGCTGCCGTTCTGAGTCACTCCATGACAGTCTGGTACGACACCATTGCAGTCTTTGGTGACGGTGACGTGGTGTTAAGGACAGTCGTGGTAACGGTCTGTGTGCATGTAGTCCTGCGTGGTGCAGCCGTCTGCCAATGGTGCTGCACTAACAGGACTCATGGAGGACACCACTGCTCCCTGGATGCTCCCTGGATGACTGTTGGGTCCCGTCCTTGCTTACAGCGCATGCACGGCCGAGTAAAACTTGAATCATTAGCATGTCTCACCATGTCAAACCTACACACCAAGTGTCATTCCTGATGGTTGATTCCTTCTGGGTGCAGCTGTTTGTGTAGCTATTCTTTTGATGATGAGGGTATACATACATATGAAAACTATTATATGCAGATTATAACAGGATGATACATATTGCAGAATGTAACATCTGTACAGCTGTGTAAATACACACTGTTAAACATACATCTGTTAAACAAGACATACTCACAAGCCTAGTTTGGCTACAGAGCAGCATGACTGAAGGTACTGTCCCCAAATATACATCATAAAATCTGTGTCTATACGTGTGTGTGTGTGTGTGTGTATGTATGTGTGTGTATATATGTATGTGTGTGTGTGTGTGTGTGTGTGTGTATGTATGTGTGTGTATGTGTGTATGTGTGTGTGTGTGTGTTTACAGAGTATGGGACAGCCGTAGCTGGCAGGTGATGAACACGTTTCCTGCCAAGCAGTACATCCAGACTCACTGTGATATCAGCCCGAACTGCAACCATCTACTGTCCAGCAGCAACGGCTTCCAGGGTCAGGGCTGCGAGGCCACGGTCAGTCTGAGTGTTTAGAAGTATTGGCCCGGTCACAGTAACGGTCTTTAGTCAGCCTGAAATCGAACCTTTCCCACCTCGTTAGCTGGAGGTGATTATCAGTGCTGGATGATGTGGGTGGTGTAGTGTGTCTGTGATAACCGACTGCTGTGTGTGTACATGTATATGTTGATGTACAGAGCGTCTGTCTGTCTGTCTGTGTGGTTTTCCGTCTGTGTGTTTGTCTGTATGTCTGTATATGTAGTTGTGGGACCTGAGGCAGCCGGGCTGTAAGGTGGTGGAGTACAGAGGACACATCCAGACCACGGCCTGCTGCGTCTTCCTGCCACCCACCGTCGGCTCACCCGCACTAGTCGCTTCAGCGTCATTCGACAGTTCCATCAAAATCTGGGACCAGAACTCTGCAGGTAACGCACCCTCATACGCATGCACACACAGAGACAGACACACACACACACACACACACACATTCAGCTAATTCATCTCTCTCTCTCTCTCTCTCTCTCTCTCTCTCTCTCTCTCTCTCTGTAGCATGCTTGTGTACTCTCTCTCTGGATGGTTCTGGTCCGTTGGTGTCTCTGGCTCCATGTGACTCCAGCAGTCTCCTTTGTGCCAGCTTCAATACAGGACTTCACCAGCTGAACCTCTCCCGCGGATCCGCACCCATCCTGAGGGAGATCGCCCGATTCTAAAACGCCCTCACCCCATCCTGAGGCAGAACGCCCACTTCTAACCCCTTCATCCATACTGTGAGGGAGATCGCCCACTTCTAAACCATTCACCCCCACCATGAGGGAGATCGACTAGTTCTCAACCCTGAGGGAGATCGCCCACTTCTAACCCCTTCACCCTTATCCTGAGGGAGATCAACCACATCTAACCCCTTCACCCCCATCCTGAGGGAGATCAACCACATCTAACCCCTTCACCCTTATCCTGAGGGAGATCGCCCGCTTCTGACCCCTTCACCCCCACCATGAGGGAGATTGACTAGTTCTCAACCCTGAGGGTTCTCAAACCCCTTCACCCCCACCCTGAGGGAGATCACCTGCTTTTAACCCAGTCATCCGTACCGTGAGGGTGATCGCCCACTTCTAACCCCTTCACCCTTACCCTGAGGGAGATCGCCCACTTCTGACTAATGCTTACCTTGGAGGTGATAACTCGCTTCTGACCCCTACCCAAAAGGAGATCTCCTGCTTCTGACCCCCCAATACCCTGACCCTGAGGGAGATCACCCACTCACCTTCTGACTGTTCCACCACCCCATAACAAACCCACTGATAATGCTTATGGCTAACTCACTGCCTATAGAGATGGGCACATGGAGGGTGTCGAGCAGGCAGAGCAAACTAACTCAGGACACACACACACACACACACACAGTATCTGTACAGCAGGGGTGTCCAAGCTTCTCGCCCTGAGGGGGTCAGTGTACTGTTTACAGATAAAGAGGGAAGGTTTTATATGATATATGTTATTTATATAGAGATTTTGTATATTGGGTGTATAGTGGGGGAATTTTCTGGTCCCAGACGTCCTCAGTCTTTGGGCAGCCCTACTGTAAGGAGACACTGAGGGGATGTAAGCTACAGGTTTCACCTCTATCAGACAGAATTACACTTTAAAAGATTCCACTGATTATAGACGATATTATTTATGTTAAATATGTCTAAAGCTTTAATGGGGAATATGCAACCTAATAACACAGAGCTGATAACACAAATGATCACAAATTTGGGAAATATTTATGTTATATATATATATATTTTTCCCCCATTTATTTAAATTTAGATATTTAATTTAATATTCTCCGCTCCAAATATATATATATATGTTTTTTTGGGTTTTTTTAGGGAGGGAGTATTAAACACACATATCAGCATGTGGCAGGTGAAGTCCTGACTCGCTGACCTCAGTGTTCTGGTATCTTTATACTGCCTTTTATTTTTAGCAGCTGTTTCCAGTAAAGCCATTTGATTGCTTGATTGGTGGTTTCAGTTCCAGTAGCAACCAAATCAGGTGCTGCTTCATTTCAGCGAAAAAGATAACAGGCTAGTTTACAGTGGGCACAGCGAGCGGGTGACACCAGCAGACCTCTGACAGTCATCCAGTTCTCAGTTTCATCGTAGGGTCCGATCAGATTTCTCTATGGGGCCAAACTCGCAGAGCCATATTGCCCAGCCCCTAAATTCTACATGCATGCTAACTCTGCTACGCACTGAAATGATGCTACATGAAAGCAAGTCTGCTGTCAAACTTCAACCCTCCTAACACACCAACACCAGCTACTCAACCTGTAGCCCAAACCCGGCAAACTACCACACTGTGCCTGTGGTGAGGTCAGTTCAGAGCACCGCAGTGTTAGCAAGCATGCGTCAATATTCATATCTCAGCTCTTAAATGAGTTTGTAATTCAGGAGCTGATCAGCCGATCAGATGATCCGGTGACATTCAGACGACCGTATGGAAAATCATATTGGGTTTGGAATTTTTGGATGCCATAGCAAAGAGCCATTCAGTTTTCCCATAGAGAAAACCTGCTGAGACCCGGAATTCCTTATATGGGCATGATGCCTACAGAATACAGGTCTGTTAGTGTAGGAGAGGTGGGATCTCTAGCTTACAGCTCCAAAGTCACTCCTCAGGTCACACTGGGGGGGGGGTTCACCCTCACACATACAAGCACATGTAAATGTTCATACACTGTCTGAAGGGTCCTGCGGAGACACATCACTGCCCCTCAGTCCTGCACTGTGAGACTCGAGCTGGAGCAAAAGTCTTGAAGAGTCATCCGACACTGGACGGAGTGATAGTTTAGTGAATAAGCCTCGTTCACACAGCCCCCACCCTTACACCAGCCAAGACCATGTCTGGTGCCTGAGGTTCGCTTCTTCGGTTTTGCGCTAGAGCACAGAGGCTAATACAGCTAACACGTAAAGGCACTAGGTTAGCATTGTGCTAACTCTATTCTTAAGTCATCACAAACTTAAAACCAACTTAGTGTAACTTCCTGACCACCTGGACTATAAAAATGTTCAAAGCTACTGAGACTGTTTTAGCTACGCTAATTTAGTTTCATCCATGTTTGTAGTTCTGGTGTCAGAACCCGGAAGGCAGTGGGGTTGATAAGGTCATCGTGGCACTGACTGTTTTCCACTGCTCGTTCATCCTCGGACCACACAGATTATAGTCCTCCATAAAAGATCTAACTACTTTTTAATCTCCTCAAACAGATTTTAATTGCACAGGGACTTTTATTTTAGAAAATAAATGCTGAAAACAACTGAGAGGAAATGAATAATGACTAGAGCTTATATAAAATGATTTAGTGTTCAAACTGAAAGTCCAGTAATAAGTGGGATCCTCTTAACCACTAGTGGGCCGCCCAGCAAACGCTGAGCAAAACTCCAGTGGACCACCAGCTTGGCCATCAGTGGGTCAACGGTGGGCCGCTATCTTCTTTGCTATCAGGGAAATCTCTATTCGCAATGACTTAAACTACAATTCTACACAATTCAGTGTGTGAGGTGTGAACGGAGTGATCGAGAGCGGGTTTGGTGTGAGGTGTAAACAGAGTGATTGAGAGCGGGTTTGGTGTGAGGTGTAAACAGAGTGATTGAGAGCGGGTTTGATGTGAGGTGTAAACAGAGTGATCACAGTGTTGGTGATGGAACCAGAGTTCTCCATGTCTAGAACACACATATAGACACTTTATTGACTATCTAGAACCACCAGTGAACCTACATGTGTCTTCTGAGTGTTATATGGAATGTTGATGATGGAAAATCTGGAAAACCTGGAAATAATAAGTTTGGCTTCCATTCCTTGTTAGCTACATTAGCATTGTAGCTCCCCTGATAGCAAAGATGGCAGACCCCTGTTGGCCCACTAATGGCAAAGCTGGTGGTCCAGTAGTGTTCTGCTCAGCGTTTTTTGGGGGTTAATGAGGATAAAAGCTAGCTAGAACTTGTGCGTAGGGCGGTCATCTCGGGGGTCCGAGGGAGGACCAAACTGTCAGTGGAGAACCAACCAGATTAAGCCAGTGGTCCGATATATATGCCTGCTCTCTGGGTTCACTGCTAAAACTGAAAGAGCAAGCTTCAGACACCAGACGTGTCCTGGGTGATCTACTGTGATCTAGGAGATCTAGGAGTCAACCTCCGAGGAACATTCAGGCCCATCAGGAGAAGATCCCTGAAGCGGAGTGCCGTCCTTCCTACAGCTGACCGAATGTATGTCTAAAGTAAAACTTGAAGAGCATCTGCTTGGACACCAAAGAACCTGGACCTGCTAGCGCGCGACCAGCAACCTTTTACTGAGGTTCTAACATCTCATTATGCAAACCACAGGCACGCCGCTGGCAGAGGAGTGGGACTGTACGCGTGTCCGCCGCAGCAGACAGTAAGCATGATTCAGCGCAGGCCGTGCACCGTGTCTGTATTTGTTTGTGTAGCGTTAGCATTAGCATTATCGCAGCTGGATCTTTGCATCTTTTCTGGGCTCTTTGCATACACTGACCACTAAAGTACACAGGTGACCACACAAACACGGTAGCATACGCCCCCACACTCAGAAACAACAGTGTTAGCGCTAGCTGGGGGATGCTAGTGCTGGAGGAAATGGAAACTCTGGTGTAAAGTCCTCACTAACACAGTCGTGCTGAAGAACCTGCTCAGGAAGACTGAACACGGGATGATTTCCTACACGCCTTTAGTCTGACCCAAATTCAAATTTACACAAGTTTCTGACAGTGTGACGTGCAGCCGTCTATTAAAATGGACAGAACTGCGTCACACTAAAAACAGCAGCTGGAGTTTATCTGAACGTTTTACAGATATTAGCAGGATTAGCAGTAAAGTGATGCTATTTGGAATAAGCTTGAGTTTCCTCTTAGCAGCATTAGCTCTGTGTAAAGCTACAAAAGCAAATTTCAGAAAGGCTATTAACACTCGACGTTAGCAGTAATTCATGTTAAATCATGGTTTAATGCTTTGGAAGGCTAATAACACTCGATGTTAGCATTATGCTAATGTTAATGCATGATCTACTGCTTTAGGAAGGCTAGTAATACTTTATGTTAGTATTACGCTAAAGTTAAAGTATGGTTTAATGCTTTATGATGGCTAATAACAGTTGATGTTAGCATTATACTAATGTTAAGGGATGGTTTAATGCTTTTGTAAGGGCAGTAACACTTGATATTAGCATCATGCTAATGTTAAAGCATGTTTTAATGCTTTAGGAAGGCTAATAACACTTGATATTAGCATTATGCTAATGATAAAACATGGTTTAATGCTTCAGGATAGCTAGTAACACTTGATATTAGCATTATGTTAATGTTAAAGCATGGTTTGATTCTTTAGCAAGGCCAGTAACACTGCTTGTTAGCATTATGCTAATGGTAAGGCATGGTTTAGTGCTTTAGGAAGACTAGTAACACTTGATGTTAGCATTATGCTAGTGTTAAAGTGTGATTTAATGCTTTTGGAAGGCTAGGAGTGTTTGATGTTAGCGTTAAATCATACTTGACTTTAAGTCAGTTTCTTTGTTTGTTTTTTTTCTTTTATGATGTGAATCTGTCGCTTCCTTTTCAGCTGTTCTCGCAGTAAAGGGTGTAAATTTGTGTACATTTGATTGTTTACTGAAGTGTTTGTTTAATAGTCATTACATTTTAGTCAGAATCCCCGAAAAACACTTTTTATTCCCTTCCGAATTGTATTTGCAAATGCACTGATGGCTGATCCAGGATCAAATTTGGCAAGTTTTTTAATAAATCCAGACCGAACGACTCGATATCAGCTGTACAGGCCTGTTTTGTGTTTCTAGTTGTGTTTGTGTATCTACTAGTCATTCAGTCTATCAGTCATTTCCAGTGTTTCACAGCAAAACGCCAATGTTCCCCAGGTCATGTTGGGACGGCTATTTATTTATCTAACCTGGGTTTTAATCCCAAGTCTAGATCCACATCTATTTCTATTTAATATTACATTTACATTTCAGGCGTTTAGCTGACGCTCTTATCCAGAGCGACGTACAAGGTCATCGTATTACAGGTAGGCCAGTGCAGTGTTAGGAGTCTTGCCCAAGGACTCTTATTGGTGTAGCTCAGCATTTGCTACCTAGTCTGGGATTCGAACCCCCGTCTCCCACATGGGGCGGTAGCTCTCTGGTAGGGTAGTGGTGTTAACCGCTGAGCCACACCAACCATATTAATGGTCATATCCTGTCTTTAAAATTAAATGATTAATCCAGTTACAGACTTTTACCCTCCACAAGCATCTAATACACGTCCGCCGACACTCCGTTCACTGGGGTCAGTGATCCCTAACCTCCATCCGTCTGTACCTGTCTCTGCATCAGTGTTTATTATTAGTAGTAGTAGTATTGTTAGTATTATTATTATTATTATTATGTTTGTTTTGGTTTAATTAAATAAAAATAATAAAATATTAATATTTAAAATGAAAGTACTGTACTGCTCAAACCAGTCAGAAATACGGAGCCAGCTATATGACTTCAACACAAGCAGTTCATTTTATTCAGTTCAAGTTATAACTAAATAAACCTGGCATACAGGTAGACGTTTTAAAGTAAGTGCACTGTGTAACACCTTCATATCTAATCTCTATAATCTCTATTACATGTGGTTATGTTCTGTTTTAATTGGTGCAATTGAATCAGATTTGAATTGTGTATTGATTTTAATGTA